>CM031237.1:179695228-180025522 GCA_018340775.1 Taxus wallichiana var. yunnanensis | reverse complement strand
ATATATATAGATTTATTGGTCATATGATTGTACTTCATGCCTTTTTGATTTTGATATACATGGATAGATAGATATAGAAAAATAGATGTGATTAGAGAGAGATATAGACTGATGGATGATGGAAATAGGTGTGATTAGATAGATTGAAATGTGGATAAAATAGATGTGATTGGATAGATATATAGACGGATAGATGATAGATGGATGTGATTAGATAGATTGATTTAATGTTGATAGATAGATGTGATGTATCTGGATGGATATAGCTTTTAAATATTTTGATGGATAGATATACAGATGTACTTAATGTATGGATTAGATATAGATAGATGTAATGTGCACCGAGATGTACGTATTTTTCGATATTTTGATGGATAGATAGATAAATGTGTTGGATATATGGATGTAATTATAAGGAGAAATGAATACGAGATAGGAGTTTTGATAGATAAGATGAATTTTGATAGAAGATAAATTTTGATCAATGAACATGTGAAATGCCAATTTAACAGGATGCAAGACAAAGAAATGAGGAATACTCCTTACAAGAGCAAAAGATGAAAGTGGAAACAACCGTGACTTAGAAGAGAAGATACGGAGAGAAGAAGAAAATGATAAGTTGGACTTCCAACCCCGACCATAGATAAAATCCAGTAAAGGGAACCAAAAGACCAAGCATACAAGGCCCTATATAAGATTAAAATAAATCGACACTAACTAGTCGCAAACCGATCTAGGATAGAAATGGAAAGAAAAGTAAGTAAGTATCTTGCCGGAACCTACAAGGGACAGAATACATGTCCATAGTGGGGAAATAGGATTCTCCATATGATGAAAAAAGGTCCTAAATCTCGCCTTCATGATTTTGGTAGAAAAAGCAAACCGATCAATGCGGGAAGTTTACTTGATGTGGAAAGACCGATCGATGCGAAGTCTTTCAAAGATGCTATAAAGTGTATAAACCGAATTGGAAGGCTGATTGATTACAAGAAGCCTTGAATTTTTCTTTGAGAAACGGCCGTCCTTCAAGGGAGCGGTCTGTATTGTGAATTTTAATGATAGCCATCCTTCGAGGGTATGGTCTATTTTCTTTTTGATTCACTTGATAATTTATGGATAGCTGTCCTTCGAGGGATCAGTCTATCTTTTTGGATAGCATCTCTTTTTTTTTTTTTTTTTTTTTTGAAACTTTTTGAAAGAAGCTGAGTTTAGACCTAGATAGATCTGGGATGGAGGAAGAGAACATAGAAGAACATGCACTCATGACCCGAGTAGATCCGATGAAGATAAGTACTGGGACAAGATGAAGTGGTGATTAAGGTATTCCTACCATGAGGAGGAACATATCCAAAAGAAATGTGCAATGAGTAGAGCCGCTATACTCATTTTTAAGGTAAATGAGGCAATAAAGTGAGAACCACACAATTTCAAATCACCACGAAAGTAGATGATCGGTTATTATGACGGATGGAAGATCCGAGTAGCTTACTAGATTTGTATAAGATAGATTTTAAGAGAAGGGCCGTAAATGCAAAACATTAAGAGGTTCCGCTTGTGGATACCATCCATGGAAGATAAACGATAAGCCCTGCACTCCATATTTATGAGTGATAATGTAGGGGCTCATCCAGCTTGGGAGCAAACTTACCACGTTGACTCCTTTCGAGTGTAGTGACATTTTGATTTTCCTTAAGAACAAGATCACCAATTTTGAAGTCACGATATTGCAAGTGCTTGTTATAAGCACGTTTGACACGCCGAGATAGACCTGATGATGCTCAAGAGCGTTAAGATGTCGCTCATCTAATAATTCCAGTTGTGCTAGACGATTTTGACGATAATCCTCATCGGAGACAAATTCTCTCGAGAGAAACACGGAGAGATGGGATTTGGACCTCCAAAGGAAGGACACCTCCTGACTCCATAGATGAGAGAGAGAAGGGAGTAGCACCAAGTAGGAGTACGAATGCTAGTCCGATAAGCCCTAGAGCAAAAAGGGATATGTAGATGCCAATCCCTACCAGCTCGACTAGTTACTTCATGAGGATATTACGTAAAGTTTTATTGGAAGCTTCGGCTTGACCATTAGCTTGAGGATAGTATGGAGAGGAAAAACTGAGCTTGATATTGAAAGCATTGCAGAGATTCTGCAAATCAGCGTTTTTGAAAGATTTACCATTATCTGTGATTATCTTGTGTGGAACGCCAAAGCGACAAATGATGTGTTGATAGACGAAATCAACTATGGGTTTAGCCTTTGTTGAAGAAAGAGGGATAGCTTCTACCCACTTAGTAAAGTACTCAGTGGCAGTAATGATAGAATGATGACGCTGTGAAGAACGGGGATTGATGAGACCAATAAGATCAAGACCCCACTGTGAAAAAGGCCACAAATCCGCCGCAGGTTGCAAAGCCTGGCTAGGGATGTGCGTGAGATTGGAATGTTGCTGACACTTGACGCACTTCTTAGTGTATTCACAACAATCTCGATTAAGAGAAGGCCAATAATAACCCAAACGTAAGATGCGCTTGGCTACAGCTAAACCACTAAAATGTCCACCACAAATACCATCATGGACCTCCTGAATAGCTTTAGATGATTCATGGGTTTTGAGGCATCGAAGCAAAATACCATCAAAGCCTCGTTTGTAAAGAAGGCCGCCTAGAATAGTATAGCGGTTAGTGCGTTGGACAAAAGACCTTCTACCATTGGGAGACAGATCTGGAGGAAGGACCGAATGAGATAGATAATCAACTATCTGTTGATACCACTCATCCTGAGTATGGGTTGTGACAGCATTGATCGAGGTTAGTTGCCCAAGATGAGATGGTTGATCCAATCGCTGCCATGTGACCCACATAAAGACGCGAGTCTTCGGTAAAAGGCGGGATAAGAGAGGCTAAAGAAGCCATGGTATCCGCGAATCGATTTGCAGTATGAGGAATGGCTTGGATAGTGAAGTTATCGAAAGATTGGAGTTGGGCAAGAACGATGTCGCGATATTTCAAGGATATCATTCTTGCATTGATAGACACCGTGACTCAAGTTAACGATGAGTTCGTAATCACCAAAGATGTCAATATGACGAGCGCCGAGATTAATGGCATTTTGAAGACCTAAGACAAGAGCTTCATTTCAGCCATATTATTGGTGCACTCAAAGTTTAATTTGTGTGCGATCGGGATGGGCGCATTCCCAAGGAGGAATCATCACAAAACCCGCACCTCCCCTCGCACGGGCATTTGGATCCATCAAAGAAGAGCTTTACTTTAAATGGAGAGAGACCAAAATCGATTTGTTGGATAAACTCATCGGGAAATTGAGCAAGGGGGTCTTGAGTGTCCGGAAGAGGAGCATCAGCTAATTGATCTGCAATAACCCGACCCTTGATAGCCTTTTTGGATAAACTCGAGGTCGAACTCGGCCATGAGCATAAGCCAACGAGTGATGCGATCATTGTGATAAGGTTTTGCATGGATTGTCTTGAGGGGATTGACACTTGTGACAATGTAAGTTTTGTGATTAAGGAGATAATGACGAAGCTTAGAAGTTGCGAAGAAGAGAGCACAACATAGTTTTTCAGACTTCGAGTAACGTGTCTCATACTCATGGAGGGTGCGATCGATGTAATATGACAACTTGTTCTTTACCACAAGTGTCCCGATGCTGAGATCATGGCTCCCAGAGCATGGTCACCACAGAGATATAAAGATAGAAAGGCTCCCCCTCGCGTGGAGGTGTAAGCACAGGTGGAGAAAGAAGATAAGCTTTGAGATCATCAAAGGCCTTTTGGCAATGCTCATCCCATCCAAAATGAACATTCTTACGGAGAAGATGGTGAAAAGGTCGACAACGGTCCGACAATCGGGAGATAAAACGACGCATCGATCAAGACATCCTCGAGACCGCGGAGTTGCTTTAAGTTAGACGGGGAGGCATCTCAAGGATAGCTTTTATTTTTAATGGGTCGACTTCAATGCCCCTCGATGGAAATGATAAAACCTAAAAGTTTACCAGTTGAGAACGCCAAACACGCACTTAAATTGGATTTAGACGAAGGCAAAAGCGGATAAGCCTCTCAAAAAGAGGTGCAAGGATGAAAAGATGATCCTGACGGCGTTTGGACTTGCCGAGGAGATCGTCAACATAATCCTCTACAGTTTTGTGTAAGAGGTCATGGAAGATGTAGGTCATTGCTCGTTGATAGGTTGCCCTGCGCTCTTAAGGCCAAAAGGCATGACACGATAAGAAAAGGTCCCCAAGGGGTTATGAAGGAAGTCTTATGTTGGTCTTCTGGTGCGATGAGGATTTGATTATATCCAGAGAAACCATCCATAAGAGAAAGCATCTCATGACCCGCAGTTAAATCTACGAGTTGGTCGATATTAGGAAGAGGAAAATCATCCTTCGACAGCAAGATTAAGATCCCTAAGTCGGTACAAATTCGAATTTTCCCAGTAGCCTTAGTTACTGGTACTACATTAGACACCCATTGCGGATAATCGATGGGTTGGATGAAGCCAGCCGAGAGCAAGCGTTGTAATTCTTCTTTAACAAGAAGGGCTACTCTAGGGTGCATTTTACGCAATTTTTGCTTAACTGGTTTGATGTTGGGAAGGGTAACGATATTGTGGACCACAATATCGGGATCGAGCCCTGGCATATCTTCATATGACCAAGCAAAGGCTTGACGATGTTTGGAAAGAAAAGCGGTAAAGTCCCCTAATTCCTGTGGATTAAGGGATTGGCCGACCTTAATGATGCGAGGGTCTTCAGAAGTCCCTATATTAAGGTCAATAGTGGCTTCGTTGAGAAGGGTAGACGTGTCAGAAGGAATAGTCTTGGGAAGGTATGAATCCTCTGCCCCTAGATAGGTGAGGACAGAATCATCATCCACACAGTGGATAGTGTTGATAGTAGGAGAGTCGTCTCCAATTATTTCAGGGAAGATTAATGGTACAGAAGCGGACCGATTGTTAGTCTCATAGACCAACGGCCCTAAGGAAATGGTATTGATTAAAAAAAAAGTTAGGTGGGATGGAAATGTCATCTTCCACATCAAGTGATGCTTCGACTTGGTCGGGAAGATGGTTCTTCAAGAGGGAAGAGGTTCATCAAGAATAGTGACGGTGGCCTCTGAAAGGGGTTTAAATCCTAACCCAAATTTCTGATGTGGCATGAGAGTAGGAATGGATTTGAGATCATGTATACCTTGTTCATATTTTCCAAGGCCAAAACCTTTCCACGCGCATCGATATAGATAAGTCTTTGCAAACGTGGGATTCTGTAGGTGATCAAACCCTGTTAGGTAAGGTTTGGCTCTAGGAGGAGAATCCGGGCGATAATGAGGTGTATCAAGACCACCGTAGATGAAATTGGTCTGTTGATTGGGCAAACCAATGGTGACGATGCGTCCGAGACCTGGTTGATATTCAGGTTGTTTGTCTGGTCTACCATACTCATTAGGTTTGAGATGGGCATCGAAAGAAAGGAGAGGAAACTCTCCTAGTGAGAAACGCTGCAATGTCTCTTCCAGATTTTGTAAATCCGGTAGTTTGGTTGCAGGCATGGAAGAAGATGAGGCCCCATCCGAGAAGATGTATTTTTATTTTAAAGGGGCAGACCTAGTGGTCATGTCGCATTGTGCGGAAGGAAAAGGATCTCCTGGATGAGTATATATTTTGCCCTCATATTGATATTTTAGGCATCGATGGAGGGTGGATGGGACACAATGCATTGCGCGAATCCAGGAGCGTCCGAGGATCATGTTATAGTGGAATTTTCCTTCGACAATATAGAAGAGTTCATGGAGCAGCTTCTTACCTACTCGGATGGGTAAGACCACAGTTCCTAGAGTGACTGCTAGCTGATCATTAAATGATCGAAGGGCGAAGGGTGGAGGTGACACCACATTCTTTGGTAACTTAAGTTGTTCGAATGTGTGCGAGGAGATGACGTTGAGTGCAGCTCCACTATCGATCATAACACGTTTTAAGGTAGTGTTATTGATTTGGACTGTGATGAAGAGGGGAGCCTCCAAATCTTCGGAAGAAAGAGAAGGAATTTCTGAATCCTCAAAAGAAATGGTGGTCGATGGACCATTCACCCAACAACCAACTCAAAGGGTCAGCTCATCGGAATTTATCGCGATGCGACGCAGATTATCAATCAAAGCTTGGCGATGTTGTGGAGAGGATTGGATGAGGTCAAAAAGAGACATTTTGACCGGAGCTTGGGTGAGTTGCTTCATGACACTCTCCTCAACAGATACGGGAACTTGAGTCCGAGGTGGAGCACGAATAGAGACCCGAGGTCTCGGGGCTAATGAGGAAGGAGGAACTCCTTCGGGGGCCGCAGAAATGACAACCCGTGGTCTAGATGTTGGAGATGAAGATGGGTTATGATAACGTTGGGTTCTAGTGGCGATATGGATCATGTCAATTTGAGAGGGTGAAAGATCAAAGTGGCGTGGAACCACTAGAGGTCCGAGGATGGTTGAGGTTTGGATGGGGCTAAGGTGGCAGGAGGTACTTGTTCCTCCTCCTCAAAGAAAAGGTCACTTTCTTCCGTGAAGGTTCTTGATAACGGCTTGGAGAGCTTTACATCCTCGATTATCATGACCCGGAGTACGGTGGTAGGCACAAATCAAATCAGAGTTAAACCAAGCCGGTTTCACTCCTTTCGGGTTATATGGTTTAATCGGAGGAAGGGTTATAGATGAAGATTGGATAAGTTGGTGAAGGATTTCGGTGTAAAATCCAGGTAGAGGCGAAGATGAGGATGGAGATGATGAAGATGGTTCTTTTACATTAACCGACTGCCGAGGTAAAAGAACTTGCATGTTAGGTTTAACAGTCTCTTTAGGGATCCTCTTGTTTGTTTGGACATTTGGAGGAGTAGTCTTGGGTGCTTGGGATGGGAGTAAATGAGACATGATTGACTTTGGTGGAGGGGGAGCCCTAAGATAGATTTTGAGGAGGATGGAGATGTGACAGATTTTCATGGTCCTGGAGACAAAGGGGATTGCTTAGTGGATTTACGGATGATTTAGATAATGTTGATTTAGATGAGGAAGAAGTCCTCAAGGTAGGTGTAATAGGAGGAATATAGGGTGCTTCGGTTGTTGTAACGAAGATGAGGATCTTGATAGAAGAGGTGGCATCCTTTGGTAGGTAAGTCTACTTTTAGGGGGTGTTGATGAAGAAGAAGATGATGGCTTGGATGGATGTGTAGAAGAAGACGCCTTCTCGGCGGGCAAATCCAATCGCTTATGAGGCGTAGAGAGAGATTTTGTGGAAGAGCACCAAGGGTCTTGATGGTTCGAATATGGGTTTTCCTTTTCAGGGATGGTGACAACTTCCACGGCATAAGGTGACTGTAACCTTTTCGGAGGAAGCAAGTGGGGAGGTACTGATGGTGTAGTGTTAGATTTTGGTTGTCGCGGTTTAGGTTGAGGAATCGAGTGTGCAGGTGTTGGTGTTACTTCTTTTGATTTTTCCTTAATAGGTGAAGTAACATTGGTGATGGAAGAAGGAGATGATAAGGATGAAGAAGGACTACTTCTAATGTAGTAAGGGAGAAACTTCTGTAGGAAAAGAGATAGGAAGGGTCAAAATCGAAGACACTTCCGTCGAAGTTGGCACAATTATAGGTACATTTACCAAAGGCATAGTTGCGGCGGGAATGGGAGCAACGGAAGTAGATGTGTCCGTAGTGGAAACTCGGAGGGATGTGATTGCCTCGAGCATTGAAAGAATGTCTGATGATGAGACAGATGAGGATGACACTGTCTCGGGTATAGATGGAAGGTCAGACAAAGGAGCGGAGAAAGATAACTCCGTGCTTGGTAACGTAGGGATATTCAAAGGTGGGTTATCTGAAGATGGAGGAATTCCAGTGATTGATGAAGAGGAAGGAGGATCTGATTCGATTGATGTGTTTGCAGATGGATTGGTTTCAGAAGAAGAGTCCTCGGTAGAGATGAAATTAATAGTGTGGGTGTTTGGTTTTTGAGATTCCGAAGAATTATGATTTGGGGCATGATTGGGGAAAGGTTGTTTAAAAACGTCCAGTGCTTGATTTGGGGGAGCATTCGGATTATCCAGGATGAGCTCGCCTTTGTCAATGAATTTTTGGACAAGATTTTTGAAAGTCTGACATCGTTCGATGTCATGACCTTTGGTTCTGTGATAATGACAAATCGCTTTCCATATACTGTAACGGGCGATCTCGACTTTCATCAATATCCCTAATGGGTGGAAGTTCGATCATGCGAACTTCCAACATTTTTTCTAAGATAGAGGCGTATGATTCCCCCAATGGAGCGAAGGATCGAGAAGATGAAGGCCCTTTTCGAGTAGATGAAGGGTCTCTTCGTGATGGTTGATTAGGAGTACTATCGGTTCTTGGTGTTTTTAATACGATAGCATTTGTGGACCCTTGATTCTTATCTTTAGGAGGGAAAGAATTTGGTTTGGTGAACCGAGAGAAATCTGGTTTAGATTTGGAGCGAAGTTTTAACTTTCCTTGTTCAATGGCACGAGATTCAAGTTTGCGTGCCATCGTAAAGGCCTCTTCAAAGGTATGAAAAGTTTGGATCCTTAGAGTGGAAGAAATGTGATTAGCACAAGATCGGGTGAACAACTCGATTTGTTGGGATTGAGGAAGGGAGAAAGACAATTGGTTAATTATCCCTCTCCAACGAGCGACAAAGTCTGCTATAGACTCATCGTCGAATTGGCGAATGTTATAAAGATCTGTGATTGAGATCTTATGCGCGATATTTATTGAGAAGTTTTCAACAAACATCTGGGCCAATTGAGAGAAGGAAAACAAAGAATGTTGAGGATGTTATTGTACTCACCCAAAGCGGGACTGCTAGAGACATAGGAAAGGGCGGAGCATGAGCTCCCGATCTTGGACGATGAGGTAGCAAGCATGTTTGAATGCTCGCAGATGTTGTTGGGGGTCTTCCCGGCTATGAAATTTTGAGAATTTGGGAAGTTCCCATTGGGGAGGATAAGGCTTAAAAGCCACCGAAGGATGAATGGGTTCATTGCACACTTCTTCAAAGGAGTATGAAGGACGGGTTCCTTTTGTGGAGGCTTCCAAGTCTGCAATTTTCTTGAAGAGAATTTGAACTACATCCGATTGAGGAGTAGGCACATTGGTATGTCCTACATAAGGAGCAAGTGGTGGATGTTGTTGAGATGTCAATGGGGGATTCATCTGTTGTTGGATAGGATGATAAGAGGAATAACCAGGTGTTCTGGGTGACACCGGGTGGGGTATTTGCTGTGAGGCAGCTTGCGTATAGGCAGGCTGTGAGATAATAAGTGGTTGAGAAAATATAGGTTGGGTGACGGATGGAACCCGTGATTCGGGTGGATTCCTATGTTTGTTGATTGAATAAGGATGATCGAGGAATATGGGTGTTGGTTAGATTGGACATGTTGGGGAACAAGACCTGAAAGGGGCCTTCTACCGCCGAATTTGGTACCAAGGGTGCTGATACTAGGGGATGGGCGAAGGTCACAGTTGCTGGAATATTGGAAGAAAGATTCACCGGAGGACGAGAAGTAGGAACCAACTGACTAGCCGGAGGGGGTTGGCTCATGAAGAGGTACTGACCTTGAGACACAATAGAGGGCATAGATGAATTAACAGCGATATGCGGGTGCACAGACGCACTCGTTATCGCCAAGGCAGAAGACCTCTCAAAGGTAGGTTGAGGAATAGTTGAGGTAACTGCAGTATTAGGAATAGGTAAGGCAATTTGAGAACTAGTCAACATGGTTGGTGAAAGAGAAAAAGGAGGCACAAGAGCCTCCCCCTTTTCCGTGGCTCGAGGCGGGAGAGAGGATGAAAACTGCTCTAAACAGGCCTGGGATGATCCACGAGGATAATCGTACACTTGTCGGATTGGTGGGTCTTGGTCAGATATTCGAATGGACTTGTGTACTAGGTAGTCCATGAGGGCTACCGGATTGCGATCAAGGAGAGCCTGAAATTCAGGATCCCCGCGAGGAATAGACTCCGAGTCAGAAGATATTTCTGATGGACTAGGAGAAGCTGGACGTGATGGGATTGTTTTGGCTTGATAGAAGGGATTATACGACCATGAGGGGGAACCAACTAACAGCGGTCCCGAGGAAGATGGGAGGGGTGCCGAAACATCCACGCTGGTGGTGATTTCGGAGGAAGAAGGAACCTGTTGGGCCATTTTCCTAGATTGTGACCGGGTGATAACCGTCATAAACAAGCAAGAAAGAAGATTGTCCTAACTAATGCACAAACAATTCAAGCAAGCGCAAGTGATTATCTCCTTTAAATTTTGATGCTTTTAAGAAAAGAAAATGTTAGGAAGGCTTTTAGAACAGAACTACTCGGATAGCCAAACTAAGGATGGTTTGGGTAATGTTTGGTGAGGAGTCCCAAGGCACTTCAAAGAAAAGACCCAGACGTGGCTTGATATAGGGGCCTACCCCGCACTTCACACACCGCGCGATAAGGAGTCGGGTGCTTTGCCAATATATACCAAAATCTTCCGTGAATTTATAGCTGCCCGAGTATCGCGTAGGCTCTTCCTCTTGGATATCACTTCCAAGTAGGCGAGACCAGTGGAAGGAGTTTTGTTTAAATGCTTTACACCTAGTGATTTTGGCTTTGTGTGCAAGGGTGAAAATAAAAATCAAATAGTGTCACTACCGATTTTGATCAATTCTCCAACCTAATTAAAACTAGATGAAAAAGCATGCAAGAATGACAAAGAAAAGGTTCTTTTAAGCACTTAAAATGAAATGTTTGATTTCGATGAAGACAAGTCAAACAAGTTCTTCCCAAATGCGATTAAGTTCCTTTTAAGCACCAAAATTGAAGTGTTTGGATGTGATAGACAACCAACAAAGAAATCCTAAAAAGGAGAAAAACACCGAAAAGAGGAATACCGTAGATTTAGCTTCCAAGGTGTGTGGACTTCAAAGCGCGTTGTTGAGCTCTTTCCCGAACAATCCCACGATCAAGCAAAGTGCTCCGCAAGAAAAGATCAAGCAAACAACAAACAAGGTCCGGAAAGATACATCCAGATAGTGGTGAAACGAAAATTTCTATTTTAAGGAAATAGAAGAATTTCAAGATAATGAATTCACTTAAAAGCAAGATTGAAATGATGAAAAGTAAATGCTCAAATAGACTGATAGAAATCGGTGAAGAAAAGGAACACAGCTTCAAAACTAGAAAAGAAATGAACTTACCAATGAGGGACTTTGTTGGGTCCCACGGCGTGTTAATGTAGATCAAGAATTTTGTGCTTGTTACCCGTCAAGTTAATGTACCAAACTAAACACAAAAACCCCGAAAACTCCAATGAAATTGATACCTAATGAAGATGTAGACGGATGAGGAAGCCGATGTAGATAAGACGGCGCACACGAGCAATTTGCACAATAGATCCGAATAACTCTGCAAAACACCGATGCTTTGTGTAAAAGACCACGTTAAAAGATATTTTAAGTGGATCGCCTGAGAAGCGGGTCCGAGAAGCGATAAGCTTCCTCGGTGGATGTCAGTCCACGTTTTCAATAAAGAAAGGAAGCATACATGATAAAAGATGTAAATAAAGACTAGATTTTCTGATTGCAGTAATAAAACAGAATCTAAAAGCATGCAAAGTACGTAAAACAGGAACTATGAAATAAAAGCTGGATTTGTGTTACTGTGATCCTTTTACCTATCTGCAGAGAAAATCGGCGCCGCTTTTTAAAATCGGCATCGATAATCGCGCTTTTAAAATCGGCGTCGATTGGTCGGGCGTCGCTTTTTAAAATCGGGCGTCGATTGAGACTGGTCGGGCGTCGATCGAGACCGATCGGCGCCAATCGGGTCAATCAATCGATCGAGGCGATCGATCAATGTGGACCGTGCGATAAGATTCGGGAATTAGAAGACGAATGTGGTCTCAAGATGAGCCGAAGTTGGCGAGACACCGGAACAGAGTCACCAGATGATGATGGTGGTGTGCGATGTCGATATGATGACGATGGGGCAGAGTAACGGTGCTCCTCTCGAGGGGATTGATTAGGACAGATCTCGCCTAATTTGAGACACTTGATGCTAAAAGATCTTCTCGACCGTATCTCTCTCGCTCTCTGCTCACTTTTTCACTGCTCGTATTCTCTTCGCCTCTCGGTCTTTTCCGTCGTTAGAACCGAAGTTCGGGCTTGCTTTATAATCGGCACCGCCTAGAAATCGGCGCCACCATATGGGTCGGCGCCGATCGCGGAAAAGACTCCCGAGGTGGCCAAATTGATTGATTCGAGAAAGAAAAGACTTATCCCGACTATGGAAAAAAATCCCGCTTAGGGAAGATTAAAAATGGATGCGATGCATAGATAGAATAAATTTGGGGTGGATAAGTGATTAAGATGCATGGGAAGAAGCGTAATTAAATATTTAATATTTAATTACTCATGGGTAAGATGTGATGTGATGAATTAAATTTGGAATAAGTGATTAAATCACAAATTGGATAATATCCCAAGGGGATAGTTGGTGACGCAAACGTGCCCCAGGTTACCTAAGCAAGTAAATGGATAAGAGGGACACTAAATTGAGTAACCAATTTTAAGTGTCTACAGACACATTATAATCAACATCGAAATAACATTCCATTGCTCATGATAGTTCAAGGAACAAGGAACAGGGAAATCATATTTGATTGGTGTGATTCATCAGGCACTTTTTGATGCATCATTCCTTGAACGTTCTCCTCTTCTATTGCTTGCACCAACAGGAGTTGCAGCTTTTAATATTGGCGCCTCGACCATCCATTCACAACTTCGAATACCTATTACAGATTTTGCAGAATTGGAGGGATCAAGACTTGCAACATTCCAACAAGAGATTTGCCACATAAAATATGTATTGATTGATGAAATGAGCTTCGTCGGACAAATTTTTCTAGAAAACGTGGACTCCTGACTTCGTCAAGCATTCCCTGAAAGAGCAGACATGAGTTTTGGTGGTGTTTCTATGATTTTGGTAGGAGATTTGGGGCAACTTCCTCCTGTTACCGATAAACCACCATATGATAGTAATAGACGTGCAAAGCTGTTATGGGAAGCATTCGGAATAGTTGTTACATTGGATAAGGTATTTAGGCAAGCAGGAGAGGATGAAGACCAAAAGTGTTTTCGAGAACTTCTGGCCAATCTCAGAGATGCGAATCCAACACTGGATGATTGGATGTTGTTAATGAGTAGAACAAGTTCTGCATTAGACAAAGATAAAAATGAAGAATTCTATAATAATATTCACCTAATGGTGAAAAAGATTAACGTGAATAACCACAACAAAAAAATTGCATTCATTGAAAAGACCTATCGCACGTAGCATTGCAACTAGAACAAGTACCACCAACACACTGGCAGGAGGTCTGAATGATGAACTTGATTTAGAATTATTAATTTCTAATGATGCAAGGGTTATGCTAACATCCAATCTTTGGATAGAAGCAGGTCTTATAAATGGAGCTCTGGGATATATTCGAAACATAGTATATGCACCTTGGTCCACCGAACCCGCCAACATATGTAATGGTTGAATTTGATAGTTACTTCAGAATACCATTTGAAGATAGAACTCCGCATACCATCCCAATTACACCAATACAAAGGGGACGCACACACCAATTACCCTTACGGTTGGCATGGGCATTGACGATACATAAATCGCAAGGTTTGACTCTTTCCAAGGCTACAGTTGATATTGAAGAAAGAGAGACAATGGGGTTAACATTTGTGGCTATCTCTCGAGTGAAGTCGTTGCAGAGTCTAAGAATATCTCCGCCATTTTCATATGAGCGCTATGCAAAAATGAAGAACGGAAAACTACTTTCGAAACGAAAGGCTGAGGAAAAAAGACTTATGTCCTTGGAATATAAATAATGTACCATATGTAGCACACATTGCATTATATGAATTTGTCATTACATGTGATGTACATTGCACATTTCAATTCGTATGAAAAAGGATTGTATTTTTTTAACTTGATAATACGGTTACTAATAAAATCCATAAGAACTTCGTGCATTATAGACCTTGATTTTTTTTGCTCATACTCATTCTCCAAAGTCAAATATGTGTTAAGTTATATAGTAATATAATTACATAAGAAAATTACATATAAGTGACTATGTTTTGATAATAAGTAATTATAATATTAAATTATAAATTTTATTTTATTCATACACGAACTAAATTCCCCCTGATTTTTCATACTTTATTTTTGGTATTGTTTTATGTATAATGCAACCCCTGCGGTTGCTACTAGCATACCTATATTCTCTAAATATATGTAATATATGCCGAGAGGTATATATTACATATATTTATATATTATGTAAATATATAGGTGCCTCGTGAACTTCACCTCTCGGCATATTTTACATACACATAGAAACATAAACCAAAACATGGTATGTAAAATATGCCGAGAGGTGAAGTTCACGAGGCACCTATATATTTACATAATATATAAATATATGTAATATATACCTCTCGGCATATATTACATATATTTAGAGAATATAGGTATGCTAGTTATTAATTTTTGGTTGAAATAGAGAGTGAACTCCACCACTACATGCT
Source organism: Taxus wallichiana var. yunnanensis (assembly GCA_018340775.1). Taxonomy (NCBI): domain Eukaryota; kingdom Viridiplantae; phylum Streptophyta; class Pinopsida; order Cupressales; family Taxaceae; genus Taxus; species Taxus wallichiana. The sequence goes on along the minus strand of CM031237.1, from coordinate 180,010,876 downwards.
TTCTGGTTATGTCGGTGAGTAATTTTGCACAAATTACTCTGTAAAATAAAATAGCACAAAAATGGGATATAACATCACTTACAGGGCACCAGAATGTTCATTTGGGGATTGAGTCAGAAAAAACCACGTTAATTTAGTTTCGCATATAGTGGTACAAAATATCCATAGTAAACTACCTATGAAGTAGCAAGTGAAATCCCGCTTAAAGTATGCTCAAATGGAATCTTTATTCCTTATTATAATTGTCACAAAAACATTGACAGGGATGAAAGCGTCTGATCTTATAGTTCAATTGCTCAATAATATGCTCATTCTAACATATTTGTGGCAGTTGATGTTAAAGTATAACAAATAGGAAGTGTGTGTGTGTCTATATATATATATATAATATATATCCAAAATTACTCAAGCCTGAGCTTGAACGACTCTGCAAAACAATATGGCCCTAGTTTAAAACCTTGGCAGACAGAGAACATTAATTCTAATGATAACAATTATTCATACCACGTCTGACCTTAAGAATTAACTTTCTCAGTAATTATTGAGAGAGCAATGTACAATGAAGTTAGACACCTTAGATTGGAAAATAGATGCTTATTACTTCAGAACACACAAGGATGGTTTTGGAGGAAATTTATTTTGTTGACTTTCAGTCCATAAAATTGAAAACACAAGCGTATGACTTCAGAACAGAGCATAAAAATGTGTGTAGCATAATTATCATTTTGAAGCAAATTATTTTGTGGAATTTCAGAACGTAAAATTGGTTTATCTTGGCATTGGCCTATAAATCTATCATTACCTTTATTTTTATAATGCTAGCTAGTTAAAAAATATTGCATGCAAAGGAATGAATTTCTAGACTTCCCTGTATGTTTCTCTCCCCATTTTTCAGAATTTCAGCCTTGAGAGCCCTGGCCATTGTTTGAACCTGAAGATTTGTATTTGGGAAAAGGAACTTCACCTGCCTCAATGCAATTCAAGTCCACTAACAGAATCTGGTAGTGCCTTTTGACTTCCTCTGGGGATTTACCACCCACCATGGCAGCCACATTTTTCCAATGATCAGGAGTGTCTTTGTCATAGATAGATAAGGCCTTTTCAAACAACTTATTTAGTTTCGCTGTCCAGGATGATGGGGAATTTCTTCCCGATGAAGAGCTTTGTTGACCAGACATGATAGTACCTCAAGCCTTTAGAGAAATAAATTCAGTGCAGAATTTAGAGGGACAATATTTTGCAGTTAATTTAAAGGGATTTTTTTAATTTTATCTATATTCTTTTGGGAGAGATTTTCAATCTTGTTGCTCTCAATGCCTGGTGTTTTGTCATGTAAAAATTTAGTCCACATAATGGTATGCATCAGTCATGAGTTGATATTCACAAAAATAAGTTTTTATTTAACAGATGTATCGACTGACCTCACCTCTGACCCGTCCTAAATCTACTATGTTTTCAAGGTACATAAACGATATTTACTTCCATAAAACAACTTTAAAAGTGCAGAAAATCAAGCTAATAGCAACTATTATGTACCATTATTCTATTCAATTAAAATCACACTTCCTTGGAATATCTTTCTGTCCACCCTTTCCAAACTAGGCATCAAGAACATTCCACTACAGTATGGTTTTCGTCTGATTCTAATATTTTTACAGATTCTAACAAACAAGTTCTCTAAAGCAGGATTGGTTGCAGGTTGCAAGATGCCTGTACTCACAATTGTGTTTTGTTCCAAAATCACTTTTTTAAACGTCTAAATGAGAGGAGTTTATCAAACTTTTAATACTTATTATATTGTATTTAAAAAAAAATTCCATATCCGATCAGTGTAAGAACCGGATGCTATCTTGATACTAAGGTATGTCTTAATGAAATGCCTGCCAGCTTCAGAGAAGAAATTAGGCAAATAAAATACAGAATAACAGAAATAAAATATTAAAAATGTAATTAAATAAAGTATTCCAAACTCAAATCAGCGCTTCTGTGTATATATATATAGATATATATTTTCTTCCGTATCAGAGCTTCAATTCAATACAAGCTGTGCATGTAAGAACACTTACAATTGCCTTCAATATATAGAGATCTTTCATCTAACAATAGAACACTCAACTCTGAAAATAGAAATATCATCTACAAATAGCGCATGATTTTGTTCATGCAAACAAAGCTATTTGTTTTATTTTCTTTATCCTAAAAATAGGGACATCTATTTAAAACTAAAGTATGCATGGAAATGCAAGTTGCTTTTTGCTTTTCCTAATAATAACAAAGGCATGTGCGGAGAAATTATCTATTTCCAACACTTCCCTTTTAATTTCGACCTTCAAGTTTTTCTGATTTTAGAGCTGAGTGTACGTTTCTAGATCTGACATATTTGTGATCACAAACACCCAAAACCTTGTCAAATGTACTCAAAACTTCATTTCCCGAAGCCTTGGAAAAAATATTAACGTACTAATCTTCAGATCTACAAAATTTGAGACAAATTTCCTTGTTGTTAACCAACTCCCTGATAAAATGACACCTTGTGTCAATATGTTTGCTCCTCTTGTGAAAAAAATAATTTTTGGATAATTTTATTGCTGAGTTGTTGTCACAAAAATCTGTGTAGCGCCCTTTTGATTTTGCCTCAAAACTTTCAATGCTCTTCTCTTCCACACTATTTGACATGTTGTTCATTTTTTTGCTACATACTCTCCTTCTCATCGAAGATAATTTGACTATGGGCTCCTTCTTCGTTTCTCATAAAACCACTCTTATTTTAAAGTGAAAAGCATAGTGGGTGTGCTTTATCCGTGATCTATACTTCGGCATTGTCATTCTCTATGTAAGCTATGGGTTTGAACTCATCTTATGTTGAATACGAAACTCCATGATTCTTAGTTCCACATTAATAATTAAAAATCCTTTTTCCTTCTTGCCAATCTGTATCTTTTGGAGATTCGATGAACCTTGAGATGAGACTCATACCATACATAATATCAGACCTTGTGGGTGTCAAATACATGAGACTTCTAACTAGTCTTGTGAACAATGTTAGATCCAAAAATGATCCACTGTCATCTTTTCTTAACTTTGAACCTCTTTGGAACTAGTTATGGCGTTTACTTGCAATTCAACATGTTAAACCTCTTCAAAAATCATTAACATATGTTTCTTGTGAAATAAAAACTTTAACTTCTTATTGTTCAACTTCAATGCCCAAAAATATTGTATGAGGCCTAGATCTACCATCTCAAATTCTTTCTTCATAGTTGATTTGATTGAATCTATAAATATATTTCTAGTAATGATTAAATCATCCACATATAAACAAACAATCAAAATTTTACCTTGCTCATTTATCTTGATGTATATGGTAGGCTCAAGTCTTGCTCCCATTTAAACCATTCTAAATCAAATAAGAATCAATCCTTTTGTACCAAGCTTTAGGTGCTTGTTTTCGACCATAGGGAACTTTTCTCAACATGTATACCTTTCCTTTATGACCTTGAATCTCATAAAATTTTAGCTGATTTACTTAAACTTCTTCTTCAATAAAACCATTATAGAATCTTGATTTTATATCCGTATGATAAAAAGGTCTTTTTGAGATGCAATTGCAAAAATTCTTACCGTGTTTAAACGTGTTATAGGTGAAAATGTCTCATTGTAATCTAATCACTATTGTTGTGGAAAATGTCTCGCAACCATCCTTTCTTTATGTTTTTGTACTTTACCATCAATACTTGTATTTGCTCTTATAGATCCACTTGACTTTAATTATGTCCTTTCCTTCTCGAAGATCTACTAATTCTCATGTTTGATTCTTCTATATGGCAGCTATGTCATCATCCATGGCTTGAACCAAAACTTCATTGTTTATAGCCTCTTCAAAAATACCGGATCTAGAGCTTGAGAAAACAATGGAAAAACATAAAAAGAGTTAGTTATATCAATGTAATAAATCTCACTAGGACTCCTTATTTTCTACCGTAATGGGCTATATGATGATGGGATTTTTTTATGAAGCATTTTATTTTGGTGTTCTTTGTGGTGTTATATCTTAAAGATGATTGAAATATTGGAGACCTCCTAGTTGTAGATGGATTTGTAGCTTGTGCTACAACTTATGGTCCATTTCAAAGATTCGAAGAAGATACAATACCTTGTTTCTCTAAAGTTACATCTATCATATCATCACGGGAATAGATTTTGCTAAACTTACTATTCTCTCTATACTTCGATCACATGCCGCATTTTCAAAAAAACTATACATCTATGCTCATTATCACTTGTCCGGTAATTGGATTAAATAAATTATAAGCATTTGTGTTATCCGAATATCCAACAATTATTAATTTTTTCGTTTTTCGTCTAAATTCATTCTTATCTCATCATGAACATTTGCATATGTCACACAATCAAAGATTCTAAAATGAGAAACGTTGTGTTTCATGTTAGTCCAAGCTTGTTTCGGAACCATGTTTCGAACAATTTTCGTTAGACACTTGTTTAAAATATAAACAGATGTTACTACTACTTCTTCCCAATAATCATTTGAAAGATATTTTTCCTTCATCATACTTCCCTCCATCTCCATGATGGTTCTATGCTTTCTCTTAGCCACAACATTCTACCTGTGGTGTATACCTAGTAGTAAACTTCTTGTGTATACCATCATATTTGTAAAAATTAAGAATAACATTGAAAAAATAATCACCTCCTTTGTCTATCCTCAAAATTTTGATGTAGTACCCACTTTGATTTTCCACTAAGACCTTGAACTATTGAAATATAAAAAAATCTAATTTGTTTCTAAAAAATTACACCCATGTCTTCCTTTTATAGCCATCAATGTACATCATAAAATACCCGAAACCTCAATAGAAGTTTTTCACATAGGACCACATAAATCTATGTGAACAATTTCAAGTGGTATGGTTGCTCTTTTTGTTTTTCCAACTAGGAAGGATTCTCTTTGTTGCTTACCTAAATAAGCTTTAAAAAATCTCTCTTGTTTTTAATCAAACGTAAACCATTCACCGTATTTTTCATGTGTAATAAATTAAAACCTCCAAAATTTAAATGATGAAACATGAGATGCCAAACTATGATTCATATTTTTAATTGACTAAAAACCTAATTCAAGTTCTTTAGCTTCTTATTCATCTATGGTATGAACTTCAGATGTGGTTGGTCTAATATTCAAAAGAAACATTATATTTCTTGTCATCTTCACTTTAGCAATCAACTGAGTACTTGGAGCTTTATCCACGATCTAATATTTGTTGTCTTCAATATAAAATTGGTATCCCTTTTGTACCAATAGACCAATGCTCATAAGATTGTACTTCAAACTTGAAACATAATTATCATCATGCATAATATTTTTCTCCCCTTTTAGTTAAAATGTTGATTGTTCCTTTTCATTTTATAGACACTCTATTATTATTACAAAGGGTAACCTTCATCTTTACTAACTCATCCAAATTGAAAAATAAATCGAGTTATCGGATATATGATTAAAGCAACTAGAATCCAAATACCATATATCATAAGAAATCTCTTGTGATAGATTACACTCAATAGGCAATAAAAAAGGTTTCTTCAAAAATATTTTTGTGCACGCAATAAACATGATGCTTGGAGAAGAGATCTCAACCTAATTTTTATTCTTCCTCTTCTCCGATCATACTTCATTTTCCCCCAGTCATAAGTGTTGATGTGTAATCACAACACCCTTGAATGTCTGCAACACAATGATTTGAAATTCTTAATGTGATTGCATAACATGGATCTTTTCCCAAAGTGTGAGACTTTTTATCGGGAAAATCATCCGGATGAAGGCCGAGACCCTATTCCTCTCCGTTTAGGTGCACACATACAATTTTCAAAGGATCTACTCTAATTTTCTAAGGGGAAAAGGTTAAGAAGATACAGGAAAATAAACCTAACTAATAGAGGTGATGCACCAAAGGAATGTTGAACACCTGCTTTGACATTAAACAAAAACCATAGGAATGCAATACAATCACCATGCACAGCTAACCAAACTACAATGAGAGATCAGAGGATGCAATGAACACAAGAGAGGGTTGAAATCATCCACAGACTTATCTTATTGCTCCAAAAATTGATACAATGCATTACAATAGCCAAGAGGCAAAAATTGCATTACAACTTGAATGGGAAGTTTGAAAACTCCACAAATTCACTTATAAAGAAGGGAAGAAGGGAGGGTGCAAAGAAAAAATTTCCAACCTTTAGAAAAATTCCCCTCCTTACAATATATAGGAAGAATTAGAGAAGGAGATAGAAGAAATCCAAAACTTGCTTCAACCACCCCAAAATAGCATTGAATTCACCTACAACAATGATGGGTTCCATGACAAAACCCATATCTCCATGCACTAATCCTTATTAGGCAAGGAAGGAAGCCCATACTTCATTAATGGTGGTAGGTGAGAAACCTAGGACACCTCAAAAATGGAAAAATGTATTTTTATTTTTTAAGAACTTAGTCCCAGTAATTTAAAGATATCCAAAAAGTCCTATCTTTCTCAAACCTGAGCTCCCAGTCAAAAGTTATGGCCATTTGAAGGTCGAGTGTCATTCTCGCAAATGTTGAGCTTCTTGCTTGAGTCCAAAAAGTATGCAACCTCCTAAACCTCGAAATTTGGAATTTCATACATTTTCATTTTGAAATTGAAACTCTGTTCATCCACCAAATTTACTTGAGAGTTTTGAAATTCCAAAACCCAAAAGTCTGAAAGTTTGAAATTTCAGACTTTCAAAGCATTTGGAATTTTCAGACATTTAGGTGTGATTTTCATGTTTTGGTCTCAAGACTTCTGAAATTATGAAATTTCAAACTTTTGACCTTACTGGATTTCGGACTTTTGTGGCCATTTTTCAATTTTTTGCTTCGAGAGTTCCAAAAATATGAAACCTAAAAGTCTAAAATTTTAGACTTTCAAAGTTGTAGATTTCAAGCTTTTTTCTCTCACTAAGATCCCTGAAACATCGAAACCCGAAAGTCTAAAAATTTGGACTTTAAGAGTTTCAGGTTTTGAAACTTTTCCTCCATTTTTCCTACTTTGCACCGTGAGATCTCCGAAATCCTAAAACCTAAAAGTCTAAAATTTCAGATTTTCAGACATTTTTTCTCGTTGATATCTCCAAAAATCTCCACCTCTGAAGTCCAAAATTTTGGACTTCAGAATTCTTGATTCTTCAATACATCTCAAGCTCTTGAGTTTCCCTACAATTTTCTTAGCCTGTTTTAACCATATTCACTCAAATCCAAAAAGAAAGCCTCCATGACTGAAACAAATCCTCCGTTTTCACTGCTTACAAGATCTTGTTTGTCCATTTTTTACCTGAGGGGAAAAATTTGATAACAATAAGCATAGTGCCCATTTATTTTGTAATAGTGACATGAACATGCAAATTATCTTGTCTCGACTAGAAAATTTATTATAAATGTGCTCTTGCCAATGTACTCTTCCACTTGTGTTTAATGGACCAATTATGCATCCTCTAGATGAAGTTATTCCTCTTCCTCTAGGGTTAAAGCTTCCCCTCCTTCCATGAATTCCTAGTACCTATGATGAAAATTCTTTATCTACAAAAACGTGTGATCTATTCAACTTATGTTCATAATTTATTGGTGATGCATGTAACTCATCAATTTAAAACTAAATTAGATCCTTAGTTTCTTTAATAACAACTACCAAAGGATCAAAATTGAAGGAAAAGTTCTAAGAAACTTTTCAATAATATTCCTATCTTGAATAGTTTGAAAATGAGATTTAATTTGATTTACATAACTAACTACAAAAGTAAATAAAGATTCAATAGAATCTAAATCATTCATTGGCATATTTTCAATATATCTTTGAAGTAATTGTAGTTTACAGCTTTTGCTTTCTCTTTACCTTGATACACAACTTGGAGAGTTTCGCATGTTGTTTGTGCTTTATCTTGTATACTTCAAATCTAGGTAGGATGATTTCCTACATAGCTTGATGAATATAGAAAAGAGATTTTCCTTCTTTCTTTCTTGATTCCTTCAAAGTATCTTTCTTTTCCTATGAGAGTGTGTTGTAAAACTGCTACATTTGTGGGTTGTGTACCCATAGTCTACAATTTCCCACACATCCACAGATAAAAATATTACCTTCATGTTTAATAACCGATACTCATAATTATTTCTTATAAATTGTGGTTTCTGCAGACCGGATGTAGAAGCCATAGACTATTGTTGAACAGAAACCTACTTAAAAATAACGCTCCAATGCAATTTTTAAGAAATTAACCAAATAAATAAAGAATAATAGAAATAAAATAGAAAATATTACAAATCAACACTTATATGCATATATATATTCTTCCTTGTGAGATCTCCAACTAAATATAGTCTTTGTCTATAAAAACACTTACAATTGCCTCCAATATATATAGGTATTTCATCTAACGATCGAACACTTAACGCTAAAAAAAAAAAATATTAGAAATAAAACTATCATCTAAAAATAGCTCTTTTTTTTGTTCATGAAAACAAATATATTTCTTTTATTTGCTTTATCCTAAAAATAGGGACATCTATTTCAAAGTAAACTATTCATGTAAACTCAAGTTACTTTTTTATTTTCCTAATAATAGCAAAAACATGTGGGGAGAAATTATGTATTTCCAACATTGAGGCCAGTAGTTGAAAACTCTGTTATCTTTTGAGTCTCGCTCACTCTTGGATGAATTCGGTGAAAATATTTAGGTATATTTGTTGCTCACCAAAATCACTAAATATGATATTATACCATTTAAAGACAGATATTTTATATAAATATTGTAAATATGGAAAGTTTCGAATGATGGATTTGTAAATTTTTATGGGTTCCTTCCTAAGGAAGTTGATATATATAAGTCTAGAATATTTCTTACCACATTGTGTGATATGAGAGAGTAGTTAATATATGTATTAATCTCCGAGTTTTCAAGTTCGAATATTGTGAAATAATTGGTAAAAAATCTACCCATGGGTTACTCTCATTCTTGCTTCTATGGTATTAACTATTTTCATATATTAAAAACTTTTCTTATTTTTCTACATTAACATTTGTTGGTTATGTGAACTCTGTGAAATGTTTTTAAAAATTGATATGATCAAAAGAGTTTTTAAATTTGATTGAGTTGTTGTTTAATGGTATGTATGTTGGTGTAAAATGTATTTTCTATTGATCCATCAATATTCTAATTTCAGGAGATACCACTAAATAATAAATGAGGCCGACATCATGTCCGATGTAAATTTGGTGAAATCAAAACCACTCGAGTAGTTAGCACCTAAGATTAAGTAGATACCAATAAATAAAAATGAGGCTAGAATCATGGTGGAGTTGAATATGTTGCAATTAAAAATCGTCATTCCTTAACACCTAAGCCTAAGAGGTTTGTGTAGCTAATCCTCATAATTTTAAATTCAATTGAAAACTTTGAAGCTATAATAAACTTACTTAAAATCTAATTTAATTTGTTCTTGAGTACTATTACTTATCCCTTACAACAATTGTGTAAATGAGAAAATTTAAAATAATTTCCACCGCATAAGCTTTATACCACTACAAAGTATTTGTAACACTTTACAAAATGGACGTTCTTTATAATCTTGAAAGGATTCAAGTCTATCACATAAAATAAACTGTCTAAAATTTAGAAAAATAATTACAATCTAGTTTTTACTACTTAATAGGATATTTTTGGTTTACATCTACAATTTGACACAAAGGATAAACAATGGAAACATTAGAAGTAAGATACACCTAGTCGCAAACCACCTAGCCTAAAAGTAGCTAAAAATATTTGTCACGAGTATTGAAAATTTCATTCATAAGAATGGAGATAATATTGAATATAACATTCCAATATTTCCATTGTTGAAAATAGGTATATGAAGGAATAAAATAGAGAATTAAAATATTGTAATAGAACATAAATTAAACCTATAATAAACAACACTATTGTGGGTATCTTTTATTTCTTTCTTTCTACTGAGTATTGGCTTCCTTTAGTGCTTCCATAAATGAGATGATTACATGTACCTATGTTTTATAGAGGGATATTAACTAAAAATAGAACACTTAAAACAAAACATGCTAAAAATAAAGTTTTTGTTTTATTTGATTTTCATATAAATACGAACCGAAATTGGACTTATAAAAATAGAAATAAAATCAAATAAAGTATGGATGTATCAACCAAATAAAACTATTGTTTGCATAATAGTAGACTATATGAGATATATTAATTATTTTTATGACACTACCCCTTAATTTCAACCTCCAATCTTTATGATTCTTGTGTTGAGTGTGCATTTCCGAGAAGTGTCAAATTGTTGATCATAGATGCCAAACTTCTCGAATTCTCAATTTTGTTTTTCCAAAGGCTTTTGAAAATATGTACAAACTTATCTTTAAATTTACAACACTCTAAATGTAATGCCTCCCCCTTAACCTACAGGGTGGGTCGCCGCCATCCCCTTGGCGTGGAAGGTGGAGCTTTTATTGTTCGACGTGTTGGAGTCGCGTTTTTTTCTTTGCCGTGATCTCTTCAGGATTCTCCTTCAATGCGTTTGGGTGGGTGTTGGGCGCAGTTTGGTTGACGTGATGGATTAGATGGAGCTTCAAGCCAGTGTAGCAGGCGTGTATGAGACGTTTCCTTCCTGTTCCTCCTGGGCGCGTCCTTTTTTGTCTTCCCTGGCCGCGTGAACAAGGAGGATTGTTTGGTTTGCCCACGGTTTTCTTTCGGTCTGGCCGCGTGAGGAGACTAGATGGATTTTCCTTGTTGTTTCCTGAGGCGTTCGGGTGAAATGGAGGCCTGTTTCCCTTCTCCTGGCGCGCACAGCTACCAGCAAGAGCAGTGGGCGTGTTTCCTCCTCTTCCTGGGCGCTGGGGGATGTGTTCTTGTTGGGGATCCATAGCAGAGACCTGCCGCTATTTCCAGCCTGGCTGCAGGCACGTTACAGTATAGTGGAAGCCTTCGGGAGCGCCTCCAACAAGCAGGTTGTCCAACTATGATGTTATCCGTTCAGTGTCGACTGCAGCTTCAAGTTCGGGACTCTCCTTCAAGATAGTTTTTATCAAAATCGATTAAGTGACAGTGTGAGTGTACCAGGAGACCCGATGAAATTTATTACAGAGATTCTCTGTTGAGACCTTCTTGTTGTTCGATGTAACTCATGGGAGAGAATCCCATAGGCGTGGATCTGTTTCATATCAGAATATTCATGAAGCACATTTTGCTTTGCAATTATATGAGCTTCGTCAACGAGTCACTATATTGGCAGGCAATAAAATGGTGCATGCTTTTGTGTAGGTGACAGATCACACCCACAGGCACGGGAGATCTCTGCAATGTTGGAGAAAATGTCTTGGGAGATGAAGGTAGCAGAATATTTCTCAGATCCAGAACATACACTGAGTGTGTATCTCCAAATCGACTGTGTGACAGTGAGAATGCTTCCACAGACTTGATGAAATTTATTTACAAAGACTCCCTACTGAGACCTTGCTTGTTCTACGATGTAACCCATGGGAGAGGACCTCATAGAGGCGGATCTGTTTCATATCAAAGTTGCGCACAGAAAGGAATGGCACCCAAATCTCGGCTTGCAACATATAAGGTATGTTGGATGTCTGGTTGCTATCATTCTGACATTCTTCCTGCGTTTGATACTGCTGTTGAAGATGGTGTGGATGTGATTTCTCTATTTCTGTGGGCGGGGATGCTGTGCCATATTATCTAGATAGTATTGCAATGGGTGACAACAGATGGGGCGAGGACCTTAGACAGGGATTTCCCTGCAAACATTATTTTTGGGTAATGGGAAAATCATCAGGGGAGTGTCCTTGTTCAGTGGAAGGGCGTTGGGGTCTGTTTTAGTGCCCTTGATCTATGTTGGCAGGCATAAAGGTTTATATTGGAATTATCACACCTTACAAGCTACAGCTGAAATGTTTGCACCGAGAGTTTGATGCTGTCCTCAAATCTGATGAAGGAAAAGGATTGTGTATCAATACGGTAGATGCCTTTCAGAGCCAGGAGCGATGTTATCATTATGTCTTGTGTCCGAGCTTCAAACCATGGTCGGTGTGTAGCTTTCTAGCGCAAGTGCTCTCGGACTGAGTGGTAAGTAGTTTGACTCTCACCCCCAAAGCAGCTGCATTGAAGCAATCTAGTGTTTGGACAGCCACCTATTGCATCCTTCTAGTCATGCCTTCAAAAGGGAATCCTGGTGTGGTATATTGCAAGAAAAGATCAGTGAAGCAGAGGATAAAGTGGAGGGCATGTGGCTGAAGCAGTCCCTGCTGGACGCGTTAAAACAGGCAAGATAGACTAACCATATACATAATATGCTAGTATCTAATAACCTCTTGAAATGAAACTTTATCTTTCTAGAAATTGGTTTAAATCTGTGATTTTGTGGATTTGCATTCAGTACATGGTTATCAGTTTGTTACTTCTGGTTTTGCCTCTGTTGGTTGTTCTTGTTGACGTGATCAAACCCTTTTATATATAAAACAAACAAAGGTTCTCAGTGTATGCTTTGATTGATCTTATGAAATATATATTATATATATGTATATAATCTTAAAGTTACTTCCTTCTGCAAAAATGTCGCTGTTTCTTTTGTGAGCCTGGGTATGTAATCGCCCCTAGAACGTTGTAGCGTTGACTAGTATTGGTTTCCTGTTATGTTGTTGACCCAGGAAAACATACAGTTAAATTATTATTATTATTTTTATGATAAGCGTGATTATGCACTTCGTGTATTGTGAAAATTATTAGGGATTTTGGAAATTAGAAGTTCAATATTTATATGCTTGATAAGAAGGAAGTTTTGGGCCGAAAATATGTCCTGGGTTGATAGAAGGGCATAAATTATTGATAGAACCCCATTTCGATTCTACTCTTTCGATGAGTAAAATTTGATAAAATTAATGACCTTTATGGTGTTAAGATATGGTATGTTGATGATTCCTTGTGTGATCGATTTAATCATGTATCGACATAATGCCTTGATGGAGTAAGGTAATATCTTTCACGGTTCGTGAAAGTTAAGGTTTTCATCAACTGCTTAAGGTAACATGAAGTTCCTTAATTTAGTCAAACTTGTTTTGTACTTCCTTCTTGATGAGTGACCTTTCATTGCAAATTTAGAATGATTGTGATGGAAGGTCGTGAATATATTTTGTTGTCAAAAAGGAAAAGAAGTTATGGAATAGTTTGTTTATGTGTCGAACGTAATAATTGTGATTACATCGTTATAGAAGTTCGTTATTGGAGGATATCTATCTTCAATGGTATGTTATGTGTTTAATCTCTACATAGGTTACCATAAACTTAGTGATGAGATGTAAATTAAGGAGAGTTGAGAGACCTTTTTCCTTTGTATGCATCGTTTATGATATTAGGAAGTGAGTTGATGTCGGAAAATTTCAACCAAGTCTAGATTCATGGCTATGTTCCTCTAAAACGGGAGGATTATAAATCTAAGGTATTATGAAAATTGCAAGGATGTGTTTAGAATGCTAGATTCCTACTCAACTTGGGTATTAATGAGGCTTGTCGCTATTCCGGCCCTGGTTATGTTCAGTAGGTAAGATGTTAGGCAATACCTATTCCGGACATTCTTACTGTCCTTTCCACTCATCCTTATTAGCTATGAAGTCACTTATTACCTAAGATATAATGGTTGTGGGTTTGAATATAAGATTTTCATCCTTTAAACCTTTTTGTTTACATGATGGAACTTTGTTTTTACCCTCGTTGTTCAGTTTATAGCCTATTAGGCCTATGGCCCTACGGAACGATTCCAAACTATATTCTTTTGGCAGCTAAGATCAGGTCTGGTTTTTATCTTTTGACTTCACCTTGAGAATGTGGATTGATGGGTTACATTTTAGATTTCAATCATGTAATCTACAGGATTAAATGATTGAAATCCTAATACTCTCAACTCTTGTGTCTAATCATTTAAATTTCATAGTCTTGCGTATTTGGTTGTCAAACTTTTGTAGTTTTAGAGGTATCTTCATAACTAAAACTTATGGTTTTCTTCTTAGTTGATATGTTGAAAATTATATCTTGTTTCAAAAGGTTGTTAGAGGGTAGAACTTTGATCCTTTTCCTGAGATAGAATGTTTCCTTTCATGGTATTGTTAGCTAGTAGCTTATTGTTGCTATGTATAGTCTTATCTTGCTCAGTTCTCGTGAACTGACTCTTGTAGAAAATTTGTTGCAGATGGCTTACGTGGTTAGGTGATGGAAAGACTTGTAGATTATTGCATCAATCTTGGTTATGATGTTCCTTTGTACGAATGTGTACTATGTTATAAAATTTGGAAAGGGCCTTTGGACATTTTAGAAGAAGGGTCAGTGCCTAGTAGATGTATTGTAGAGTATTGTTGTTGTAACTGTTGAAACTTTGGCTTGTTTGGTTATCATGTGAAAGATGAAATTTTGATTACTGCTTGGTTATGGGATATTCTAGTGAATTTTTAACCCTTAGTATAGTAGCGGGGACAGGTCCCATGTTATTACTCTCTTGCTCCCTAGTCTTGGTTCAATAGAGATAGTATGTCCCTTTGATTTGTGCATCATGTTGGAATGAATTGATATAACCTTGTTTTGTTTCCGCAAACGAGTACTGTTAAACTTTGCTCTTGAGTTAAAATGTTGAGTTGTAAATCCTCCTAAGACTTAGTAGCAATGAGTTTGTAAGCACTATAAAGTGAGCTGGATAATCCTGATAAAAGTTAAACTAAAAATTTATATATATGAACATATTATGTAGATGTGATCTACTGGATAACCTTTGAGACCTGGAACAATCAAGAGGGAACTATCTTTTGTAACGAAATATGATAACTTATTATTGTTTTTTTTTTTATTATTCGAGCCAAGCTAATAAACATTATCCTTTTATGGTGAAATCTTAAATGACCTCATGGTGAAAGCAATGGTTAGATTTTAGAAGATGATAGGATTTAATAAGTAGGAAGGAAATTGATTAATAAAACCTTAAATATCTCTCTATCGTTTGAAATGTCCTCCTTTGTCAAACTTAATTAAGTAAAGTCTAGATGGAGCATTTAACCAATCTTGATAAACCCTTAACCTCAATAAAAGACTGATAGTAAACAATGTGACCCTGAAGCTAAATTTTGTGATCCTATTCTGTTAATCCTTGCCTTGATTCATGGTGATATTTCTTAAGCAAGGTCAAAATTTGATCCTTAAACAAGAAGGCTATTGTTTTGAACCCTAAGCGGTACTTCCCTCAATCGGAACTTATGCCTTCACCTGTGTAACAGAGGTGTGGAACTTGTGTTAGTGGCTTGAATAGATTAATTAACCTTGTAAGAAATGGAAAATGTTCTAAAATCAAATGAATAAGAAAGATTTGGACATCAAATTGATGTTCCCAGTTTAGAAAGCTTGGCCTTAAGCTATTTAGTCAACCGTTGAAAAGAAAGAAGTTCTCCCTTGTGAAAAGAATTGTGTGAATCATTACATGAAATTTTATAAGAACGTAAGTTAAGAATTAAGAGACACCTTGGTAAACAAGAAAATTTAACAAGAAATTCCTCATGGGATGCCCTAGCTGTGAGTGTGTCATGTGGAGTGGACTTCCTTGTTGTCTTGTCAAAAGAAGAGTACATTGTCCTTGACTGGTGTGAACGTTTCCGTGCTGACCTTGTGGTCTCCCTCGTAACAAGTGGTTCCTAGTGTTGGTTGTAACCTTGTGACGACATGTTGTGTCGTGTTGTGTCAAAGCAAGTCAAAAAAAAAAAAAAGTTATCCTGTATTTCACTGTGTTGTCCTTGTGTTGGGTATTTTTGGTGTGTTACAATAAATTTATATCTTTGTTGTTAACCAACTCCCGATGTGAAATGATCTCTCATGTCTATATGTTTACTCCTCTTACAAAAAACATGATTTTAAGCCAATTTTATTGGTGATTTTTTCTCACAAAAAGTCTCGTGTTGTTTCTTCCGATTACGCCTTAATTTTTATTATCCTCATCTAAAAAACTTAGCATAATATTTCTATAACTTCCATAAATTCATCTTCAATGAAAAAAGAGTGACTAAATGTTGCTTTTTATATGCCCATAAAATAGCCTAATTCCGAACTAAAAACATATTCATATGTGATTTTCTTGTCATATAAACTTCCGACATTGTCACTATGTGTATACCCTAGGAGTTTAAACTCATCTGATGTTTAATACAATATTTCATTATTGTTAGTTCCACATAGATACATCAAAATAGTTTTTACATTCTTCTAATGTGAGTCCTTAGGATACTCCATGAACTTTGAGTTGAGGCTCACACCATACATAATACCATCCTTGTGGATATCAAATAAATGTGACTTAAAAATAAATAGTGTGCGAGTACGGCATCATCTATCTCAAATTGTTTCTTAATTTATGAGTTAAATGAATATTTGGATAGGTATCCAATATTGATTAAATCATTGAAATATAAACATTAAAAATAATTTTATGTTTTTCATTTATTTCGATGTATAAATTCATCTCGTTATTGCACTTACTAAATTAATTCTAAAGAAAATAAGAATCAATTATGTTGTACCATTCTCTAAGAACATGATTAAGTACATAGAGTTCTTTTATCAACATTCACAATTTTACTTTATGGTATTTAATATCATAACCATTTGGTTGTTTCACATGGACTTCCTCTTTAATAAATCCATTTACAAATATTGATTGCATTTCAATTTTCTATATATGCCATTTGTTTTGAGGTTTTATCACCAATATTATCAATTGTAATGTCTAAATGCGCTACTAGATAAAATATTTCAGTATAATATACTCCATATTGTTGTGTAAATCCTCTTACAACCAATATTGCTTTATGTATTTGCACTTTTCCATTTGCACTATACTTTGTCTTGTTGACCCATTTAAATCGATTACATACTTCTCTTTTGGAAGATCTACCAACTCCCATGTATTATTGTTTTCTATGGAATTTATTTAATCGTACATGAGTTCAACCTGAAATTCATTATTTATAGCATCTTCAAAATATATTGTATTCTGCATCTTGAAAAAAATAGTGCAAAATATTAAAAAAATATAGCTGGATAAACTTTGTAATTAGTTTCATATATCTCACTAAGAATTTTTGTATTTCACTATAGTGGATTATTTGATGATGAGATTTTTTGAAATGAATAATATTGTTTAGATCCAAGAACGCTTGGTTTAGGAGTTGCTTCTTGTGTTATTTGTGGAGTTGCTTTCATACCTCAACTTGACTAAAATCTTGCAGACCTCGTAGTTATGGATGGAAAAGTAACTTGTCCAATGATTTGAGGTACACATCTAATAGTGTAAGAAGGTATACAACCTTACAATGATAACATTTCATCTTCCATATCATCTTGTGGAATAGTTTTTTCTATACTAACTATTTTTATACATCCATCCCATGCCACATTTCAAAAAATTGCACATTTCTATTGATTATATCTTTCCAAGTCAATAGATGAAATAATTTGTATGCTTTAGTATACTCTAAATACTAAAAAAATACATGTTTAGACTTTTTATCTAATTTAATTTTCAACTCACTAGGAACATGTGCATAGGCCACAAAACCAAATATTTTAAAATGAGAAACTCTATTTTTGTGCCACACCACGGTTGTTGAAGAAAAATGTCTCTAATGTTTTTGGTTCGACATATGCATAAAATGTAAACAAAAATGGTTACTTCTACTATCCAATACTCATTTGGTAGATGTTTGGGATTCTTCATACATCCTACCATGTCCATTAATATTCTATTATTTATCTCTACCACACCATTTTGATGTGATTAAAAATGGACACCGAATTTCTTCTTGATACCATGTTTTTTACAAGTATTTAGAAATGCATTCGATATATACTCACCTCCTATGTTTGTCCTTCATAATTTGAGGTATTAATTTTTTCTCGAATAGATCCTCAAACCATTGGAAAATATAAAATACATTATATTTTTCTTAACAATTACACCCATGTTTTCATATTATAATCATCTATAAAAGTAAGAAAATATGAAAAACCTCGTATCAAAATAGTTAGCATTTATTCACACAAATATGAGTGGATAATTTGAAGTTGTGTCTTTGGTCTTATTTTTTTCCAACTAGAAATGTCTCCATATGTTTTTTTTTCCTAAAATACATCCTTCACAAATCATTTATGGTATTTGAATTGATGGAAAACATTTCTCTACTTTTTTATTGTGTAGTAAATTCTATCCTCTAGAATTTTACTTCCCAATTTTATGATGTCAAAGCCATAATTAATCTTTTATTACTACATGAAAAATTATTTTGTTTCTTTTATACTATTCTAAGCTCCAAACTTAGCTCAGATCGAGCATATGTTTCCTTAAAGGTAACTCCAAATAGAGCTCTTGACTTGGCTATAGACTAGTCTTTGGATTGATATAAATACGTAGCTCCGAATGAGTTCTATACTTGGATCCCGACTATGATCTAGACTAAGCTTCATAATAGGATCTATATTGAGCCGGGACTAGGATTTGTAGTGTGCTCTAGTCTAGATAAAATATGTTTTAAATGCATATCTAGAATTCTCATAAAAACATGGTTTGATTTTTTTTTATAACTAATTCTAATCTCAAGTTAAACTTTCAATTGATTTTCATTTACAATTTTGAAATCGGTTGAGTATTTGGAGTGTTTTCCAAGTATGAAAAGATTCATATTATCATTATTATCTTATATTTTGATGATCTCTTATTACTACTAGTGATAAGAATATTATTCTTAGAGTCAAATACAAGTTAAGACAACATTATCAAATGACTAATTTATGAATGTTAAATCATTATCTAGGCATGATTCTACATCAATATCACAAATTTATTATTGTATCTCAATCAAAATATGTAATTTATATTCTTAAAATATGTAATATGATTGATTGTAAGAATGTATCTATTCCTATGGAAGTTGGTGTTAAATTAGATCCAAAACCTTCTTGTGATAAATTTAATCCTACTTTATATAGATAGTTGGTTGGTAGTTTGATTTATTTAACTATAGTAAGAGACTTGATATTTATTTTGTAGATGGAATAATTTCTAGATTCATGCAACCTTATGAGGACCCTTAGAAAATGGAAAAAGGGTATTTTCAGCTATATCAAAGGTATAATCATTTATAATTTGTGTTATTATTTTTTGATAATGTAATTTTATTTAGTTATTGTGATTCTTACCATGTCGGTGATATTTTGGATGGAAGATATACATCTAGATATGTTTTCAAGTAGGGTGTAGGTACAATAACTTATAGCAGTAAAAATCAGCCAATCGTATCAACCTCTTCTATTGAAGTGGAGTATAGAAATGTTATATAAGCATAAAAATAAGTCGTGTGGATCAATAACTTCATATGGGCACCAAAGGAAGAACTTCAATTGTATGTGACAAATAATGTTGTATTACTCTTTCAAACACTCTAGTTCAAAATAAAAGAACCAACCATATTTAGATTCATATGCACTTCATCTAGGAAAGAGTTCTCAATGGTGATATATATATCAAGTTTTTTTCCATAGATGATCAGGTTGCATACATTTTTATTAAGCCCTTGAATGCTACAAATTTCTACAAGTTGATGCTATGTAAGGAATTTCATATATTATCTCTTTTGATGATGTGGATGACATTGATCTCCACCTTTGAATCATAAAAGGATATGTTTTTTGGATGTTAGGATAATCTAAATATCATTTATATTCAACTCTAAATAATAACACCTTTGGCCTTACATAGCTTTCCTTGATGGGGAAATAAGAAATGGGCATATTGCATGTATTTTATTGTACAATTCCATCTCTTAATGGTTTGAATGTGTCAAATTGGATACTTCCGAGACTATTTTTATGTTTTTAAGTAAATTTTCATGTATGTGAAATTTACTTTTATTCCACAATGAAGCATTAGATATGAAGAGTTTATTAACTCTAAAGTCTTATGTAAGTTTTCATCCTTAATCAATTTATCCTCAGAATTTGTAACATTCCTTTGTATTTATGTGTTTATGGAATCCATTTATAACTACTTTATACCATGGGATAACAATGTGTCATTTCTTCTCTAAAACTCATAATGTGTTTACTGAGTTGTTTACGGCTGGTAAAATTTATGTAAGATATATATGTGAGCTTATTATAGATATATATGGTAAAAATATGGTTAAAAAAATGAAAACATCTATGAGGTATTTTGTAATCCCATTTTTAATGTGTAACTACATGTTGAAATAGTGGGAGTGTTGGGTGAATGTTTACTTTGAATAAAGATAAATCATTTTTAGTGGTTTATTTACCTTCCATGGTTTTCCCACTTATATATTACACCATATCTTTTTTTCAATTACGTTATGTTCATGTTGTTTAATTTTGGTTTTATGGTTTTAATTATTGTACTTCATAAAAATTAATATTTGGAAATTTATAATGTGAATTTATAATTTGTAACTTTATGCATCCCTTACATTTTTCGACATAACTTAATCGAATAAATTTGATAGATGAATCTCATCTTCATAATATTTCTATATGGGGTATTTTAATAACATTCAAATAGTTTATGGTAAATTACTAATCCATAATGGAATATATATATATATATATGTATGTATAGGGATTTTATATGACATTTAGGAAAGTTATTTTTAGATAACGGTAAAAAATATTTGGTTTTGAATGAATAAAAAAACCTTGTACAAAGAGAGAAGCCGGGCCAAAGGAAATTGGCCACAATGAAACAAGAATTATTTTGAAGGGACAAAAACATTGTATAACTAAAATATAGGTATCATGTCATGACCACAACCAAAGTGAAGCTTGGTCTCAAACCAGAAAACAAAACTAATAGATACAACACCAAAACACCTAGGCTAGGAAAGAGATACAAAATGACAAAGTTCAATCGGAGAAGCAATTAAAACACACTTTAACTTCCTCTAAGATCACGCTAAAAACTAAGTTACAATCCTAACTAAAAAATGAGTGTGGTTTACCCATGAGGATTCCATTTGTGGGATCTTAAGTTAAAATTAAGGGGAAAAGTAAGAGTATTTTTTTTTATTTTTTCTATTCATGGCTGTTTAACAACCACTTCTATTAAGATTCATGTTTTTATCGAATGGATAGTAAGTATAATTTCCATGTTTTCCTTTTTAACAACAATTGAGTCCTTCAAGATTTTTATTTTTATTGAAATTAGAGGATGATCCCAAAGGGAGTGGATTCTCCTTTGTAGAATGAGAAAATCAATCCTTTAAACCCCACAAGAAGACGGGAATTGATATCCCCAACCGATATTTTCATCTCACCTTCATAAATTTTAAAATCTTCCAATAATTAATCAATAACATTTCCCACAACTAACATACAAGGCTATGAATCCTTCCACTAAGAAACTTTCCCATTCACCTTGTATTTACCACTCTTAAAATTTGAAGCTAAGTGACCTTGGACAAAGCATTTCTTGCATCTGAAGGGAACCATTTATAGTCTAAAGGTTGATAACATATTGTATCCAAAACGCTAAGATACATAGAAGTGGTAGATCAACCGATTTGTCCAAATCCACCAATACATGAGCATATGTAGTATGAGTGTACAATTCAGTTTTGGTATCAATATGCAAACATTTCCCAAGACATTTTAAATTGAAATCATGCTCTCCTCCCCCAAAAATTGGAGTGGAAGGTAAGGAAATTGAACCCGAGATGGGCTTGAGATGAAATTTTTTAATGGTTGGGTTAAAATAAGGAAACCATAGTTTAATGAGAAAAAGATGATTCTAAGGTTCCCAAATCTTAAAATAAAAATCTCTATCCTCAATAAGATTAAAAACCATGATAAAACAACATCTAGAATATGGATAAATACCCAATCTACATTCCATGATAGGTTTTCATTGAGAATAAATCTAGGATTATAACAACAATAGACCCGACCATAGTCCATTCAAGCAAAGCATATCAAGCCATTTTTGTTGAATTTTTTTATCTTCAATCATCTCGCAAAGAAAAGGTGAACAAAGGAGAACTAGAAGCTTCCTACAAAGGTTTTACACCGTTCCCTGTAGTGCCTTCTAGAAAGAGGGATTATTCTTTTAAACAACGGTGGTAGGGTGCTCCACTCCACTTAAAGAAGCATTAGAAATATTTTGTCTCGCAAAGGAGATAAATCTTTTGCTGCCAAAAAGAATTTTTAGAACCTCCATAGTTTGTGCCTAAAGAGAGTTACTCACCACCATTGCCACATGATCCAACACTAGAAATCACTACCATCAAGCCCATAGAGTAAGATCTAATGTCAAGCAACACCAAATTAGTTAGACAAGGTGACACCAAAGCATGACCAAGGTAAAAACAGGAGGTTCGAACCTATCATTGATTTAAAATTTTAAAAATGTGTAGATTAATTTGTTAAATTCTTATATATGCTATAACATGAAATATATGATAGTAAAGTATAAAAATGAATCAAGAAAATAAGTAAAATGAAATAAAACCTCAAGTGCAATAAGAATTTGGATCACTTATCTAATTTTACAAAGGTAGAAGACTCACGAGAAAAATAACACGCGAGGTCAAAACCCCACCCAAAAAAATGTAGAAGCACGGGAGGGGTAGGGACCAGGGGATTCTGGATTGGTATTGGGGCGCCTGAGTACTAGGATCCCTTCTTAGGCACTAGGGACAACACAAGAAATTTAAAGATGAATTTCACATGGTCGTCGGTTGATCAAAATCAATTTTTACTTGTAGATGTCATTGATAACTTGCAATATAGAGATCACGCAAAAATTCTCAAAATAAAAAGATGCAAAATGAGGGGTTGGATTGTCCTCAATTGTCAAACAAGTAATTGTATGGTGAGCATTACACTATATCTCATACCTAATGTATTTATATGTGTGTATATGTGTATAATCATTCCCTAGGTGACTCTTGAGTGTTTTGCACTTGATAGTGAGAAAAGTAGCTAGATGTTAAAAGATGTAATAGATGTGTGCATCGAATAAAATGAACTTCCCTCCTATACATGTGATGTATAAAACCATCCCTTGTCCCTTGTAATGGTGCTAGATGAATGCAAATATTCCTTTGAAATGTATGTAAGATGTAACCTTATATTATATTATAGATGCTTAGATTTTATTCCCTTAATTTTGTCACCTAAATTTATATTTATAAGATTCTCTTTTTTAAATTTTGTAATTGATCACTAAAATCCTAACCCCTTAGAGTTAAGGATGCCCAACAGCTATAATGGACCCAAAATTATTGAGCTAAATATAATTAGGTCAAGGGTTCCTAGAGGGGGCAAGGGAACCTAGGCGCTGGTGTCTAGAGCTAGAAAAGGTAAAATGTGAAGGGTCGACTAGGTAGTGAGGTCTATAAGGTTAGAAGGGAGACTAGAAGGGAATCTAAGAGGAAAATTTGGAACATGTATAATTTTGAAAATCTATAGAAATGAGGATAGAAAACTCAATAAACTGTTAATCATTAACAAATTTTCTATGAACCATCTAGATAAGAGATAAACAAGAGCTACTCATATGTATGCATTATAACTTTGACAAAAACATCAAACTAACACTTATATTACTCTCTACTATTTGAAAGCTATTAAAATATGAAAGAGTGAGATCTCACCATTAATGGATACAATTTCATATGGTTCTTCAAATTTACTCAAGCTTTATTTTGGAAAATGCAATAGATAATGATATCTCATTAACAATGAAGAATTCTCTAAATCCTAACAAAATACTATAGTTTAGCCTAAAGAAGGAGAAGTGTTATTGAAAAAGTGAGGGGGTATATTTATATTTATATGTTTCTAATTTAAAGAAAGAGAGGTTTTGGATGCATATAGGAAAAACATTAAGTCCAAAAAGGTGAAATATAAATGAAATGGCTTTCGAAAGTGAAATGCACTTTTAACAAGTCAAAGAAATATTTAAATAGGTTTAGAGACTAAGTAATCTTGTGGTATTAATTAGGGATCCCAAATAGGCTTAGAACCTTTCGGGAGCATTTGGAAGGGGTTTCCATAGATTTTGGAAGCATTGGAATCAATATTTATCTTAATAATAAGATTTATTAGCCAACAACAAGAAAAGAGGCCTAATCAACGTATAATTGTCAATTAAGAGGAATTGAAGGGAAAAAGAGTCTTATTGATGAAGTGTAGTAAACTTGCATGGTTGAGAATAGTTAGTGCAATGTTAGTAATAATATTTCTTTTATAATAGGTGTCTAAATTTTTCGCTCTTTGGGGTGGTGTAAGATACACCACTTTAAAGAAATTACATAAGAAAAAACAATTACAATTTTTAAGGAGTGGAAGAAAAATTAGTAGAGTGAAGGATGCCCTCTCGAGTGTCAATGGGGTGATGGAAGAGGTGGAACGCCCACTAAAACTCCCACTTGACACCTAAGAACAACCAAGGTTTAGTTAGAAGAATTATGGAATAATGTTTTTTAAAAGTGTTCACAAAAAAATTCCCAGAGTCCATTACAACAATTATCAAATCACCTTACAAAAACTAAGAGAGTGAAAGTTATCTCAAGCAGCTTATATTATTTTATTGTAGGGCACGGAAAGAAATTTCTCCCTAGTGCGGAAGGAAACTTTTTCTCAGGCATGGAAGGTGAATGCGGGAAGAATTTTCTCCCAGGCACGGAAGAGGGGTGTGGGAAGAATATTCCCTCAAGTGCGGAAGAGGGGCGTAGGAAGAAACTTTGTTTCTTTTTCGAACTTAGATTATTTTCGAAGCCCAATGAAGTAAAAACTTCTAGAGGTTATAAATTTTGATAGGGAACTCAATTTTCTGAAAAAGAGGACTTTATGGAAATCTCTCAACGTCCCCTTTGCACAAAAACCTTAAATGATTAATTTGGATATAGTTTTAAGGGTCAATTTTGAGAAAACATTTTTATGTCACTAAATAGGTGAACTAGTATTTTAAACTTACACAATTTTGTTCAAATTCCCAATTAATTCTTTCTCAACATGTCAAAAAGACATGGAGGATTTCACTTGGGATAATTTAGGATGGATTTCAAGGGTTAAGATGTTTGATTGATTATCATTTCAAAATTCCAAATTTTGATAGCAAATCGACTGAGATTTTGGCTATGCCTGATTTGCAAAGTTTTATAAAAATTCCTTGAGTTACAATGAAACAAAATTAGGATCTATACTTGAACAAAAAAATCTATTTCTATTTACCAAAATTTAATATATGCATTCATTTCAACTCAAATCTAAAATGTTATAATTGTTTTGAATCAAGTTGTGTATAAATCCAAATTTCAATTCTAATCAAATCAAATTATACATTCCAAAGGAAACGAGTAGTATATTCTCTTCATACATATTCCCTTTTCAATTTTCCAAAAAAGATTTCATATTGTATTTCAAACACAAATTCCCAATGAAAACAATATCATTTTTGGTAAATAATAAATTCCATTAACTTGGATGATTCTTTTACAACTTCCTTTTTCATTTCATTCCAAAAGACATAATACAAATCTTTCTTTTCTTTCCACAAAATAAAATTATAGAGTATGTCTCTTTCTCATTTAAACATAAAATTTCATTTCCAAAACAGAATAACTATCCAATACAAATAATATTACGAGTCCTCCACTTGAAGTGGGAAAAAGGTTCACAAAAATAAGTCTCACAAAGGACTATCAAAATTGTCTTCTTTCTCAGCTCCAAAAAACAAGATCGAGTTTCCATCATTCTCTAATTTGATCACAACAGAATAGGGGAAAGGCAATGCTCTCCACCCAACTAAGACATCCAATAAAAAGAAGAAGCTACCCTCTTCATTGGCCCCCAAGCCCCAACCACATTGCAATAAGGAATGTGACTCAACACATGGCAACAACAGGCTTCCACAACACAAAGGAAATCTTTCACATGTAAAAATCATATTTAAAACATAGTCCAAAACAAAATAGTAGTTTTAGCAACCACAAGATAAACACACAACAATAATCAGGCTTCATCAAGCAAGCCAAAGGAGAAAGAAACTATGGGGGATGTTGCTTATGCCTCCCTAGGGGAAATGGGTATCACCACCTGAGAAAAAACTACCAAAATATATATCATTTCAAATCCCTGACATGCCCTTATGCCTCCCCCAAGTACCCCTTATTCCTCACAATTTCTTATACCTCCCAAACCTATTATGGCACCCCATAACAAGTAAAGAAATGCAAGCTATTTCTTTTTACAAGGTGGAACCCAAATCCCCACTCCCTCCACACTTATACCTCCCCAAGGCACTTATGCCTCCCACAAGAATACCCCATAGTCTTCTCCTACACCATCCCTAAGCCATCTACCCAACCAACCAACAAATAAAATAACACATTCAAACATTCAACCATTCACATATGCATAAAATAAAATAAGAGCATTTCAAGAGCCAAAATCCTACCTCTCCATGATGGAGTTTGTTCCAAGGCTCCAAAACAACAAGATTTCTAATGCAAATAGTCCAGATCAACAATCCACAAGCATTCAACAATCTCCAACTTTCTCCAAATTTTCAAGAGCTCAAACACCCCAAGAGAAGTCACCCAAAATGAAGTGATAAAAGGGAAGAAACCAAGCAAAAGTATTCAAAAATAATCCCCCATGTCTTCCAAAAGCAAGGGCTCAAAACAACAAAAGAATTCACCCCAAAATGATGCATCCACAAGTGAAGCAACCCAAAACAAGGTAAGGAATTTAAATTTTATAGAAGAGGGAAGAGAAGAGGATGAGGTGGATCCATGTAGGATGCCACATCACACATCCTCAACCCCAACACAAAATTCAAATTCATTCTCCAATGCATATTAAATAGGTGGGTGAATAATATGACAATTTTACTTACACACTCAAATCAAACCCACACCCAAAAGGACTGAAATTAAAACATGAAAGAAAAGTGCAATTAAAACATTCAACTTGAACTTAAAAAATGCATAATGAAGGTCTAAATTTAACCCTCCAACCATAGTTATGGTTGGTAAATGAATTTAAGAGGTGTGGGACAAGTTTAACTTTTCCTACAAGCCTCCAAGGAAAAATTCGAATTTCAAAAGAAGGTGGAGTGTTTCATACTCCAAAAATAACTTACATATCTCTTACACATTACTACAACATTTAAAACAAGAGCCAACAACCCTAATAATTACTTTCTTATGTCCCAATTGATTTATTAATCTTTTAACAATATGTTTTCTCACATACTTTACCACAATTTATTTCACTAAATAGAAAGGGGAAACACATCACTTTTAAAACACATAATAAATTAAACAAAGGAACAAAATAAAAAAATACACAATGTCCCTTTTTAAATATAAAAGTGATCCCCCATGAGAATCCCTAACACAATCAAACACACACAAACAATTTCAAGTTGCCATGGTGACCTTGTTGAATTCATTTAGAATTCCAAAGTGGTTGGTATCCAATACCTCGATGTTTGTTGTGACATTTTAGCCTATAAAATTGAAATACCTCCCTTGGCCTCGAGGCCATATTAGAACATCCAAATGAATATAAATATAATTTCAAGGTCATATATATATATGTGAATCAAAACAATCATCAAGACAATCAACAACATCATTCATAGTTTCATCAACAACGATATCATCATCAATTTTAATTCAATTTTCTGGTCTACTCAATCTATACAAATATCACATGTCCTAACCACATCCATAAATATATATAACCATGTCCAACAACATGTTAACATCTATATAAAAATGTCTCTAACAATCATCATGCATCATATTTGAATCATCCATGCTCTAACATCTAATCATGATATTGAATCAAATGTCACAATAATGTCCATAATATAGTCCGCAGGGTCAAAATACATAATAAAAGGTGTCAAAGACAAGTGGGCATTACATCTGCCTACCATTAGACTTGAATTCCTCTTGGAAGTCACTAGAACAGATATGAAAACTTAACTCGTAACAATGTAGAATCCTCCCCTAGCTGCGGTCCCATCATATCTGTCCCACTACACTCACACCTGATCAATCTTTCTACCTCAATGGCCCAAGGTCCTATGATCTATAATGTGAATGGGCTCCACCATCACTTTCCCCTGATCCTACACCTGCATTGAGGTCCAATCCAGCACATGAGAAGGATTAGCAATGCATTTCCTAAGCAATGAAGCATGAAACACATCATGTACGTGAGGTAAGCTAGGCAGAAATGCTAGATGGTAAGCTAAAGGGCCGATATGCTCCAAGATCTCAAAAGGACCAATGAATCTAGGATCTAACTTAGAACCTTTTCCATAATGGATAGGGATCTTATGTGGCCTAAACGATGGAATAACCTTCATGCCGACATCAACACTACGGTCGGTCCCTATGCTGATCTGCATACTTCTTATGCCTATCCCGTGCCTCATGTAGTCTTTATATGATCAAAATCACCTACTGCTCAATGTCCTATAACAAAGCTAATCCAAGAGAAACCCTATCCTCTAATATGTCCCGGCCTAAGAGGTGTCCTGCACTCTATAATACAAAGCCTAAAAAGGATCCATGCCTATAGAAATCTAAAAACTATTATTGTAGGAAAACTCCACCAAGTACAGGTACTCCTCCCATCTCGATTGATGATCCATAACATACATCCTGAGCATATCCTCTAAAATATGATTCACCTGCTCGTCTATCCATCTGTCTCGGGGTGATATGTTGTGCTGAAATTGATCCTCATCCCGAGGGCATGCTACATGGTAGTCCAAAAATGGGAAGTATATAAAGGATCACAGTCATAAATAATCTTTTGTGAAATCCCATGCAGTCTCACAATCTCATCCAAAGAAACCCGTGCCCTTTGGACTAGCTATATAAGTGGTCTTCACCGGAGAAAAGTGAGCCACTTTTTTCAATTTATCCACCATGACCATGATGGCATCGTGGTGATATCTCGACATCGGTATCCCAACAACAAAGTCCATGGAAATGGTGTCCCACTTCCACTCCGAAGTATAACATGAGGAAAGAGAAGGCCAGCTAGATGTTGATGCTCAGCCATCACACTGGCACTCTAAATAACATGACACAAATTGGGCCATGTCTCTACAAAGTGCTCTCCAATGATATAATTTTCTCAAGGTGGTGTGCATCTTCTCCACCTTGGGATGGGCTGAATAGGGTGCATGATGTGCCTCTGCCGAACATCCATCCTCAAGCCTCCTTCTCTAGGGACATAAATCCGGCCTTTGTGCTTGAGAATTCCATCTTCCTCTAATGAAAAACCATCAAACTTCCCTTCAAGGGGTCTCTAAGACTCGATCTATGCTCTTGCTGCAATGTAGAAACTATCAAGAGGAAGTTGTTGAAGGATCTCTATCCATAAATCTATGCTCACTGAAGTGGCCATAGCCACATGTCTCCATCTACTGAGAGCATCTGCAACAAAATTATCCTTCCCTTCACATGCTCTATCTCCATATCATACTCACAGAGAAACTCCGTCCAACACCACTGATGAGCATTGAGATTGAGCTACGTCAAGAGGTGGTAAAGACTCAAGTGATCTATCCTGAGTGTGAATCTCTAACCAAGAAGAAAGTGCCTCCATAGAACTAAGGTGTGAACCACTTTTGTAAGCTCAAGATCATGAGTTAGATAATAGAGCTCATTATCTTTGAGCTTGCGAGACTCAAAGGCCACTACTCTTCCCTCCTGCATCAAAACACTTCCAATTTCTGCCAAAGAAGCATCCGTGCATATGAAAAAATCACCATGTGGATCTAGCAATGCAAGAATGGGTACTATCGTGAGGCACTCCTTTAATGTCCTTAAGGCCTACCCACATCTATCTAACCAATCAAACTTCTTCCCTTTTTCGCTGAAGGGAAGTGATGGGATGTAAAACCCGAGAGAAGTCCTGAACAAATCTCTTGTAATAACCTACTAATCCCATGAAGTGCGCACCTCTGTCATAGTAGTGGGTGCTAGCCAATCCATAATGGCTCTAATCTTAGAAGGATTGACTATGATACCTTCCCCAGAAATGATGTGACCCAAATATTGTACCTTTGTCTAAAATAATGCACACTTCTCCAAGTTCTCATAAAGCTACTGCTCACGAAGGCACTGAAGAACCTGGCGAAGGTGCCCCTCATGCTCTTCACGTGTACGTGAGTAAATAAAAATTTCATCTAGGAAGATGAGCATGAAAATCTTGAATACCTCATTTATAAAACTCATATATACTTGTGGGGCATTCAAAACCAAAAGGCACCACTTTGAACTCATAGTGCCCATATCTCGTATGAAAAGTGGTCTTATGAGTATCCACCTTTGCAATCCTTAGTTGATGGTATCCTTACTTAGGATAAATATTAGAGAAAATTTTGGCTTCCTTCATCCGATCAAATAAATCATCTATGCATGGAAGGAGATAACGATTCTTGATCATTACATTGTTTAGGTAGCGGTAATCAATACATAGCCGCAAGGATCTGTCCTTCTTCTTCACAAAATCACCGGTGCACCCCAAGGGGATACACTAGGATGGATTAGGCCTTTCTCCAAAAGGCCCTCAAGCTGTAACTTGAGCTCACAGAGCTCTGGTGTGGTCATCTGATAAGGTTCTCGTGAGATAGGCTCTACCCTCAAAACCAAATCTATATGGAAGTCAATATCACGTGGGGAAGCAACCCCGATAGCTCCCCTAGAAAAACATCTGCAAACTCTCTCAAGAGGGTATGATTATCTAGCGATGGTCCACTAGTTCCATCCTTTGATTTGTCACTGACTAAAATAGCATACATCTGACAACCCCATCACACACACCACTTAAGCTGCACAACTGAGATGGTGTGAATGGAGATAGTCCTCTTAACCCTCGAAATCACCAACCCAACTCCTAGATCATCTAGACAAGATATAATCTTATGGTAATAATCCATCCTAGCCATATGTGTAGACAACGGTCCATACCCAATATGAATCCATACGAGCCCAAAGGAAGGATACGAAGATCCGAGGTAGTGGTGAAAACTCCCAAATACACAACACACTCCTAAACTAAGGATTCTATAGAGATCTTGGCTCCGAAGCCATCTTAATTTCCCAAGTAAGACCTCACATAACTACCACCAGCATGCATCTCTATAGTAAAGATGGTGCAATAAAAGAATTAGAAGAACAAAAATAAAACAAAATGGAGGTAGGAATACCACTAATGCTACCTGTGGTCTCAATCACGATACTCGATGCTCGGCCTTGATGTTCTCGAATACCACATAGAGGGCGATGATCATGTGCCCCCCGGTCACCAACGGTAGGCTCTAAGATCTGTGTCTTACCCTTGTTAATAGGGTTTTGAGGGCGTCTCTCCAAAAATGTCCATCAATGCCATAACCAAAACAACCGCATGATCCTCTCCCATGTGTAACAAGTCTAACCAAGTACTCTAATGGATGTGGCATGGATCCTAATGATCCGTGTGGTCTGTTGTGGTATCTGCTAGCAAGCTCTTTGCCGAGAGCTCTAGGTGCTCTCTGTGTCATAATTGGACCCCTTGGAGGAGGCCCCATATACGCCAACCCCTCTTTGCATCAAATCTTTTTGGAGGTCTATATGGTGGGAGGGATTGTTTTGTTGATGCTATGGTCTAAAAGATGACTTTGTCAAACCCTATCCACCATGAGGAGGAGGTACTGGCCCCCTTATTCTACTACCCTACATCTCTTTGGATGTAGCTCGAATCAGTCTCTAGCCTACTATGTCTTTCCCTAAGTCTCCTCTACTATATAGGCCTTCTCAATGGCCTCGGCTAATTTTTTGCAGAAAATGGATCTAAACTCCACCTCGAATGTAAAGATTCAAGCCATAGATGAACCTATGGATCTGCACCTACTCATGCCTTTGCATGTAATCAACATACTAGAGTAGATCCACAAATCTAATCTCATACTCTACTACTATAAGAGATGCCTGTTGGAGGTCATGAAACTCATCTATCCCTTGTTGTATAAACCTCCATGAAAAATATCTTCTCCTAAAATTCTCCTCAAAGAGCTCCTAAGTAAGCTGTCTTAGAATCCACATGGATCTTCTGCTCCTATATCCTCCACCAAACACTTGCTTCATCTCTCAATAGATGGATCACAACACAATTTTTTTTGTTGCTAAAACAAGGGCAGATGTGGAAGCATCTCGCTCAAGCTCACCAACCAGTGTCTACTTGAAATCCACCGATGTCACAAGAATAATTTGATGGCCGTAGCTTCAGGATATCCTCGACATGGTCTAAAGTTGTAGTCCTGACAACCCCTAGGTCACCCTGCAAGCTCATCCCTAAGCCTAGGGCTGGGATATATTTGTGTCCTAAAACTTGGTCTCCCTCTCCCCTCTGTGGTGGCTCTACTACTCGACCGACTCCACATGCGAGTTTGAGCTCCTCTATGCTCCTCACTATGTCGAGGAGATGCACGAGCCTTAATGGATATCACCCTATCATGTCTGACTAAACGTGCTTCTACGGTCCCTCTGCGTAGAGCAACATTAAAATCCCGGAGTGTTTGTAAAATTTATGGTAGTATAGCTACTATAGCATGATCTAGTGCTTTGGAAAATCTAAGTCTATCGAAAATACCCTCATCTTGTCAATGCCTCCCGCGTAGATAGACCAAGGCAAGAGTTAGTTCACTATTCTAGGTTTTATTCAGTTTTCCATGTTCACTAAATATGCAATTTCAAACAAAGTTGTTCTCTAGATTTGAAAGTGTGCTAGGTTTAATATTGTACTAGGTTTAAATTTCATGTCTCAAGTCTTCTAGTGTTCCCAAGGGTCCAAGCTTTGAACCCATGGCTCTGATACCAAGTGTAACGCCCACTAAAACTCCCACTTGAGACCCAAGAACAACCTAGGTTTAGTTAGAAGAATTATGGAATAATTTTTTTTTAAAGTGTTCACAACAAAATTCCTAGAGTCCATTACAACAATTATCAAATCACCTTACAAAACACTAAGAGAGTGAAAGTTATCCCGAGCATAGTTAGATTATCTTCTTGCAGGGCGCGGGAAGAAATTTCTCTCGGGTGCGGAAGGAGGGTGCAAAAGGAAAAATTTTCTCAGGCATGAAAGGTGGGTGTGAGAAGAATTTTCTCCTAGGCGCAAAAAGGGGCACAGAAGAAATTTTTTTCTTTTTCGAACTTAGATTATTTTCGAAGCCCAATGAAGTAAAAACTTCCGGAGGCCATAAATTTTGATAGGGAACTTAGTTTTTGGAAAAACAAGGACTTTATGGAAATATCTCGACATCCCTTTGCACAAAAACCTTAAAATTTTAATTTGGATAAAGTTTTAAGGGTCGATTTTGAGAAAATGTTTTTCTATCACTAAACAAGTGAACTGGTATTTTAAACTTACACAATTTTGTTCAAATTCACCATTAATTCTTTCTCAACATGCCAAATAGACATGGAGGATTTCACTTGGGAGAATTTAGGATGGATTGTAAGGGTTAAGCTGTTTGATTGATTATCATTTCAAAATTCCCAATTTTGACGTGAAAAATCGATTGAGATTTTGGCTATGCCCAATTTGTAAAGTTTTATAAAAATTCCTTAAGAGTTATAGTGAAACAAAATAGGATCTATACTTGAACACAAATAGATCTATTTCTATTTACCAAACTTTAATATATGCATTCATTTCCAACTCAAATCTAAAATGTTAAGTTTGTTTCAAATCAAGTTGTGTAAAAAGCCAGAGTGCAGTTCTAATTTTCAAATCATACATTCCAAAGGAAAAGAGTAATATATTCTCTTCATATGTATTCCCTTTTCAATTTTCCAAACAGAGATTTCATACTGTATTTCAAACATAGATTCCCAATGAAAACAATATCATTTTTGGTAAATAAAGCAATTCCATTGACTTGGATGATTCTTTTACAACTTCCTTTTTCATTTCATTCCAAAAGACAGAATACAAATCTTTCTTTTCTTTCCATAGAATAAAATTACAGAGTATGTCTCTTTCTCATTTAAACATAAAATTTCATTTCCAAAACAGAATAACTATCCAATAAAAATAATATTATGAGTCCTCCACTTCACAAAAATAAGTCTCACAAAGGATTTTCAAAATTGTCTTCTTTCTCAGCTCCAAAATAGTAGTATGAGTTTCCATCATTCTCCAATTTGATCACAACAGAACAGGGGGAAAGGCAATGCTCTCCACCCAACCAAGACATCCAATAAAAAGGAGAATTCACCCTCTTCATTGGCCCCGAGCCCCAACCACATTGCAATAAGGAATGTGACTCAACACATGGCAACAACAGGCTTCCACAACACAAAGGCAATCTTTCACATGCAAAAATCATATTTAAAACACAGTCCAAAACAAAACAACAGTTTTAGCAACCACAAGATAAACACACAACAATACTCAAGCTTCATCAAGAAAGCCAAAGGAGCAAGAAACTATGGGGATGCTATTTATGATTCCATAGGGGAAATGGGTATCACCACTTGAGAACAAACCACTAAAATATATATCATTTCAAATCCCTGACATGCCCTTATGCCTCCCCAAGTACCCCTTATTCCTCACAATTTCTTATACCTCCCCAACCTCTTATGGCACCCCATAACGAGTAAAGAAATGCAAGCTATTTATTTTTACAAGGTGGAACCCAAATCCCCACTCCCTCCACACTTATACCTCCCAAGGCACTTATGCCTCCCGTAAGAATACCCCATAGTCTTCTCCTACACCATCCCTAAGCCATCTACCCAACCAGCCAACAAATAAAACAACACATTCAAACATTCAACCATTCACATATGCATAAAATAAAAGAAGAGCATTTTAAGAGCCAAGCTCCTACCTCTCCATGATGGAGTTTGTTCCAAGGCTCCAAAACAACAAGCTTTCTAATGCAAACAATCCAGATCAACAATCCACAAGCATTCAACAATCTCCAACTTTCTCCAAATTTGCAAGAGCTCAAACACCCCAAGAGAAGTCACCCAAAATGAAGTGATAAAAGGGAAGAAACCAAGCACAAGTATTCAAAAATAATCCCCCATGTCTTCCAAAAGCAAGGGCTCAAAACAACAAAAGAAGTTGCCCCAAAATGATGCATCCACAAGTGAAGCAACCCAAAACAAGGTAAGGAATTCAAATTTTAGAGAAGAGTGAAGGGAAGAGGATGAGGTGGATCCATGTAGGATGCCACATTACACATACTCAACCCCAACACAAAATTCAACTTCATTCTCCAATGCATATTAAATATGTGGGTGAATAATATGATAGTTTTACTTACACACTCAAATCAAACCCACACCCAAAAGGACTAAAATTAAAACATGAAAGAAAAGTGCAATTAAAACATTCAACTTGACTTTCAAAAATGCATAATGAAGGTCTAAATTTAACCCTCCAACCATAGGTATGGTTGGTAAATAAATTTAAGAGGTGTGGGACAAGTTTAACTTGTCCCACAAGCCTCCAAAATCAGCCTCCAAGGACAAATTCGAATTTCAAAAGAAGGTGGAGTGTTTCATACTCCAAAAATAACTTACATATCTCTTACACATTACTACAACATTACTACAACATTTAAAACAAGAGCCAATAACCCTATAAATTACATTCTTATGTCTCAATTGATTTATTAATCTTTTAAAAATATGTTTTATCACATACTTTACCACAATTTATTTGATTAAATAGAAAGGGGGAAAACATCACTGTTAAAACACATACTAACTTAAAAAAGGAACCAAATAAAAGAAAATACATAAGTTCCCTTGGTCACATCTAAAGGTTATCCCCCGCATGGGAATCCCTAACACAATCAAACACCCATAGACAATTACAAGTTACCATGGTGACCTTGTTGAATTCATATAGAATTCCAAAGTTGTTGGTCTCCGATTCCTCGATGTTTGTTTTGATATTTTTAACCTAAAAATACAAATACCTCCCTTGGCCTCGTGGCCATATCAGAACATCCAAATACATAGAAATACAATTTCAAGGTTATCGATATATATGTGAATCACAAAAATCATCAAAATAATCAAAAATATCACTCACGGTTTCATCAACAACTATATCATCATCAATTTTAATTTAATTTCTTGGTTTACAAAATCTATCCAAATATCACATGTCCTAACCACATCCATAAATATATATAACCATGTCCAATAGCATGTTAACATCTATATAAAAATATCTCTAACAATCATCATGCATCATATGTGAATAAGAGTCGATAATAGTCGTGCTCTAAAATATAATCATCATACAAAATCAAAAGTCACAATAATGTCCATAATATAGTCCAGTAGGATAAAATCCATACTAAAAGGTGTCGAAGGGTAGTGGGCACTACAAGAGGTCAATCAACACCAAAAAGAAGAAGGAAACAGATAGAGGAGTGAGGAGGGACAAGATGCCCTAAGTAAAATAGTATAATAGGGAAGAAAGAAGAAAGGGGATATAGAAGAAAAATAAGGACGAAGGGACATAGATCTATCAAAGATGTAGTACCATGTAAAACAATATTTTATTCATCACATTGGTAGAAATCTTCATTATCGGTCCTTAATAAAAATACAAGCATACAAGAGAAGTGTAGAATGACATGAAAATCCATAATACAAACAAATTTCCATTTCTAAAATGTCAACTCCATGCAACATACAAAATGCAATGCAATACGAGAAGTAAACAAGTTGATCTAATAGGGAAACAAGTACAAACACACATATTCAAACCAACAATGTTGAAGAAAGTTACACAAATGTTTTGTTATCGAGCTTTAGTTCCCAAATGTTTGTGATAAATGATAAGGGTTAAAATTGATGTTCCATACAAGGATAAATGTGATCGGAATTTATGGAGGACACTTGGGTCCAAGGAAAATAATAATGCGCTACGAAACAATACCAAGAAACTCGTTGGGCCCTAGAGTACAAACAAAGCAAATAATCTAACTTTGTAAATAGTTGTAGGTCTAAATGATCTACAAGTTGTTGGTTCAAAAACACGTGAAAACATAAGTATGATATGAAATGAATACCATGCGTGCGATACAAATTTCAGCTTGTTATGAGATATTTACCAAATTTTGTCCATTTTCAATTTTTGGTGGTTTGTTTTATATTTTTGAAAAAAATTATAATTTTTTTGAAAATTTTGATTTTTACAATTTTTAGATTTTTTTATTGGTTAGAATAATTTAGAGATTGGAACATTACCTAAAAGCACAAAAATTCCCTAGGGAGAAAAATGAGCGTTGGGAGCAAAAAATAGGCCCTAACATTACGAAAACAGTCGAAAAGTATTATTTAATAAAAATAATCATCATGACAGTAATAGAGGATGTTAAAATGATCACGAAAATAGAGAAAATACCTTGTAGCGTGGCGGTGAGAAGGAATCAAAGTGGGTCAAAATGACCATCTATACCACTCTCGGGGGATAAAATAATCATGAGTAATTTATTTTGATACCGACCACGAGGAGAGATGTCATGAGTTCACTTTTACTCTTACATGAGATACTTATGATATATCTATGTTTTTATTATGGATTATTTTCAAGGGGTGGGATAGAACACGGTCCCTCTTTCCCTCTTAGCGATATTATATGGATATAGGTTAGCATACATGTTTAATTTTCATGTTCATGATTATTCAACTTATCATTTATTGATATGTGATGTATAAGCTGTGATGATAGATGATATGTTGTTAAGATCACAACAAACCGTACAATAAAAACAACACATACAACTTAATCAAATCTAACTAATAACACAAGTATCCAAGAAAAATGGACTCAAATCCTATGTATAATAGATTAAAGTAACACTTTAAAATAAGAAAATGAATTCAATTTTAAAGCACACACACACGAAATACAATGCAAAAAATCCCAAAATCAAAAACAAAAAACAATTAAAATGTTACTTTGTTTTTGCGGTACAATTTTTAAACGTTCTCTATTGTTTTGGGTGTTATCTCAAACATAATTTTCAAGGCTATTTTTACATTGTTTGTGTAGTTTTCAAAAATCAATGTTATGTTGTTTTCTAGCTTCATCCCTAAAAGGGGTTTTTCATATGTTTAAGGTGTTTCTATCATATTTAAATGTTTTTTGTTTTTTAAAAGATTTCTCTCGAAGCTATTTATAATCGACAAAAGAATTTTAGATTCCCACACCGATAGAGGGGATGTACAAGGGTATAATGCCTCATGTGATGTGTAAGACGGTGAAGATACAAAATTTCCCTAATGTTATATGTTATCTCTCGAAAGTGAACCTTGTAGAGAGATGGTTGCAGTGTTATAAGATTGCCAATTTTATCTTTCTCTTTTGTAGATATAATGGAAACACCTCGTGTCATGTGCATACACCTATTTTGAGGTGAGTCTCCACTATCAAAGACGAGTCCTTATTGATGTATCTCGAAACTAATTGTCTGGAGTTTAAGGGTAAAAGATGACTTTAAAATGATTTAAAACTAAGGTGATACACCGAATTTGTATGAGGTATTTGATTGAGTATATGCACAAATGATTTAGGAAAGAATTCTTGGTGCAGATCCAACAATTTTCTACATATTATTAAGGGAAAACACTTT
The DNA here is from genome assembly GCA_018340775.1 of Taxus wallichiana var. yunnanensis. Classification (NCBI taxonomy): domain Eukaryota; kingdom Viridiplantae; phylum Streptophyta; class Pinopsida; order Cupressales; family Taxaceae; genus Taxus; species Taxus wallichiana. The sequence goes on along the minus strand of CM031237.1, from coordinate 179,972,055 downwards.
GATGTATTAAGGGAAAAATAACAACAATACTGCTAAGTTAAACATGCACATTAATATCATGTAGAAATTACTGAAATTTGTAACAAGGTAAGATGATTAATCAAGGAATTCAACATTCACAAGATTAATTGAGCATACAAAAGACTATAAAATTTGGAAAGGTAGAAAATACATCACATTCAGAGGGAAAAACTGGCAGAAACTACTTCAACACTCTTGTATCTAAAAAGTCCTCCTTTTTTCTTTGCTAAGGCACACAATATATAGCAAAATTGATTCACCCACCCTTCCTAAAAATAGACTAAGGTTGTACTCACCCATGCATTCTATTTTATCCTTTATTTAATAATAAAGAAAGGAATAAACTAAAATAAACAAATAAAAAGAGGAATTAATAGCCTTTTGATTACATACAGTCAAACTGCAATTAAATTTTCTATTTTAAGAAAATAAATGGGTGAATAATTTGCTAATAATAATTTTTTCTTGATGAGCAAGTCTCCTCCTAGTGCATGCAATTATGTCCTTTTGTTGATTTGTCCCCTTGTGAAGGCATGCAAAACTAACTCCCTATGAGTGAACAAAATAAATTACATTAATTTCAAATATCTAAATATCCACTTAATGGGGACCACCTCCAAGCTTAGGTTCTGATGTTGACATTCCTTGTCTTCTAGTGGTCACATGGATAGCACACTGTAAATCATCTCCAACCCCTCCAATAGTGGGGACCACTTTTGCACTTCACCATTTGATGAGTACGAGGTAATTTTGTAAGTATTAAGGTAAGTGTTCTTTGATTATTGGTTTGGATGGCATATTACATAGTTTAGACCTTATACAAGGTCAATGCAAACAATGTCATTCGGCCACCTTTTGATAACACATGTTATACTATAGTCCGCCACCCTTTGATTAATATTCTTGGTGTATAGTTGGTCAGCTTTTGAATTGTGAATAGAATAAGGTGGGAATCACCTTTTGGCTTGATCATTACATAACATGATTGGTCGACACCCTTTGATCATTTGGGACATAGACTATGGTTTAAGACTTTCGAAAGTCAATATGAAATGATTTTGTTTTGAACGTGGGGCTGGCCCCCTCTCCATGATGACTCACCCCTCCATGTGTTTTGTCGGTGGTATTTTAACTTAGGTTGAGTTTTCTTTGAAATTCGGTGATGATCTTGGGCCATTGATTTCTGTATTGTTTGATCACAAACCATCTATCTTTGACCTATGGTTAGGGTTATTGACTTGGATTTTAATGTAGTAATGGAATCTAATGATGATGGTTTACTTAGAGCTTAGGATTGATCCCTGAGCATTGATCTTGGTACTTGTTGGATGTTGATCATTGATTATTTAATCACGGTTGAGTTTGAACTAGCCTAGGCTCGAGCTCGGTGGTAAAGGTCATTCGACCTCAATGATCACTCCATTCTGGATATTTTGGTCTATGGGTGAAGCCCTGGTAAATTTTTTTACACCATTGTTAGTCACCTTTCGAGCTTGGCCCCTTTGCATTGATGGTTTCCTATTGTTTACCACTATGTCTGAGTTCTTTGATCAAAGTGGTCATGGGGTTTGTAATCTTTTTCGTGATCTTCAAGCTCGGCTCTCACTATAGTTTGGTATTGAATATGTATTTCTTACAGATTTGGATCGATATGTGCTTCTTTCTGAGCTCTCTATGAGAGGTATGTGATTTTAGTTATGGTGGCCGCCATTGATGAGTTTCAAAATCTCTTTGTTTGTTCTCTCTGAAAACGGCCTATGACTATTTGGAGCTCTTTGAGAACATGTATATATGCTCATTTTTACTTCTAAAAGTGCTTCTTTCTCTTCTCAATCCCTTACCATTGTCCACTCAACTTGGTAAGTAAATAATAAAGTCATAACTTGTGATTTGTCAAATAGGTATTCTATATTTTGTTTAAAAACCACAAGATCTGTTGTATAAGAGACATGGGTATTTGATTTTTCAGCTTCATCTATTTTTGATAGTTTCCTCTTTTACTATGGCCACCATATATGAGCTTGGCCTTTCATGGGTTTGGCATTTCATTGTTCATATATGAGATAAAATCTCAGATATTTGAAATATCCACTCTTACTCTAGACTTGGGTTTGTATTGCCTATTCTGTTTTTGAAAATCGTAGATGCCTAAGAGAGGTCACTATTTTTATTTTATGCTTTCTCTCTTATTTTATGAAGTAATTTGACCTTCCTCGAGCTGATTCCACTTATTGATTTAGTATACATAGTCATGTCCTTGATGTCGAGGATTTTCATAGATCTAAATTCCTTCGTGCATTTGAATTTGTTCATAAAGGGTTCCCAAATTCATATCCATTCACCTCTATATTATTTATTAATCTCAAATGAAGCTCTCGTACTCCTTAATTCCATCGAATACTAATATATAATGCCCTGAGAACTCCTTCCCCTTAGGTGTATGACTGATCTTCTCTTAAAATGGCATCCATTGTTTGATTTGAAAATTATTTCATATTTCTTATGAAACCGCTTTACTTGAATAGATCATTCCTTTCTCCATTTTTGAAAGACCTTGATTACAAATCTTGTAGCTTTAAAAGTGCAATGTACTTAATGATTTTATCACTTGCATGTACCCTCGAGTATGTAGCTTAGTTCCATCCTCGCATAGATACCTTTTATATACTTGATAACTAGCCATTGATTTATTTATTGATAGCACACTTGTTTCTTGATTTATTAGCTTGTATCTATTTCAGTCATTTTCAATATCAATTGCATGCTTGGAAACTCAATTTTGTGCTTTGTGTTTTCTTGACCTACAACTATTTCTTTAGTTGCTACAAGTAATATTTGAATCTACACTTCATCTCACTTCTTACATAGTGGTGGCTCTTGTAGTTTGATATTTGGAAATGAAAACTACTTTGTTACTTGATGAGGTGCCCCTATTTTAGTAAGTATATAAGTGAACATTTCCATCACTTCTTTATTTTCTCACCATTAATATAGTTGGGCCTTTGGGAAAACATGAATAATTCCTTCCTTACTCATGAAGCATGTTGAATACTGAATTTAAACATCCGTACTTGCTTTTATGTCATACATGTTTCTAAAATACTAAGTAATAATGGATTTGAGGTTTTCTCGTGAATTCCTCTTTCTCTCAATCTGTAATTTCCTAATAAAATATGATATTTAGATCATTTTTGTACCTATTGTACTTATAATTTGCACTTCATGAAGTGCATTCATTGTTTTATTTAATTCTTAAATCAGGCCTTTAAAGGCTTCTTCACAGCCTATCCAATCATGTTTTATGCACTTGTTCTCCATGATCCCTCAAATCTTGGAAATTGGTTCTCCTTTTAGTGTGTTGTAACTCACTTGTATTTAAACTGGATATATAACTGGAAGTAATTTCTTAAGTTGAATTATTGAATGCTTGTAGCCTGAAATGATCACTCTGAAAACTTATATCTTGAATCTTTCTTTGATTACATGGTCTGTTATGACTTTATATTCAGAAAGGTGACACTACTTTTCTTGTCATAGCTTTACTTCATTGGTATTGTAGAATTTCTATATCATTTATGTATCTATTCTGATGCAATCTGAAAGTGTGCACTTGTAACTTGATCTAGCACTATAATAGTTCATTTAGATGCTTCATGGCTTGTTGTTGGGGCTGAAATATGGTAAATGTTATCTTTGATCATGCCATGCATTATCTGCTTTCTACATTACTATTTGATTTATATACAACTTTTAAAGCATGTATTAGTTAAAAATAGCATGATGGAAAGTTGTAAATGTCCATTTTTCATGGCAAAGCCATGTCAAAATTTTCCCAGACCTCTTTCTCATTTTGTTTCAACTGTAATATTATTTTTCCATTTGACTTCAGTTTTTAAATTTTGATTATTTTGCTTTTTCGCGCTACATTCTTTGTTCATACCATTATCTACTTGTGAATTATATACTTCATGTACCATATAATAGAAGTCTTTGAACTCTACAAAATGAAAGACATGATTTATTTTTTCTTGGCTACAACTTGTACATGTATCATCTAGTAATGAACTCTGATTTTGTAATCTACAATCATGATTGCTGATCCAAAACCTAACACTTCATCTATTCTACAATTCGGTGTCTTCATCAAGGAAACACAGCTATCCTTCAGGGCTTTGTGTTCTTTTGCTGAAGATAGCATGAAATTGTAGACTATGTGATCTGTTATGTTTTGCATCAACACACATAGCAACATATTTCATGTAATAATTAATTAATTCAACAAAACAATATTGTCTAAAACAACCTCCCTAGCTTAGGTATGCTTCACCGATGCCATCCATCGTAATGAAGTACTAAGTTGCCCATTTTTACATGAGTACAAAAATTGTCAAGATTTTTGGTGATCCTGTGGGGAAAGCTTCCTACTAGCTTGTAAACCAGTGACTTGCTCTTATCCATTGGGCATGGAGTCTAAAGCATGTAACAAAATCTATCTTTCTAAAGGTGTAACCCTTTAAAACAAATTAAAACTAGGAAAGGGATATGGTAAACCAGATCACGTGTATGAATGCACTTACTAAATTAAAAAAATGCTAAGTGCAGAACGATACTTATTAAAGGAAAATACTACTCTAAAAAGACACCGTAGGGTTTTCAATAACAAAGTTGTTTGAGAAACATAACATTCATAGGAATGGGAATTTCCTCTCCATTCAACCTTGAAAGCTGAAAAGAATTGTGATCTTTGAAAGATGAAATCATGTAAGGACCACTCCAAATTGTATCAAACTTTGTGTGTCTTCCTGGCTTTGCACGATCAACATCCCATTTTAACACAATATCTCCTTCGTTGAAGATTCATAATTTAGATTTCTTATCAAAAGTATTCTTCATCTATTTCTGATTCTTTTCCATGTTTAAATGAGCTTGATATCTTACCTTTTGTAATTCCATTAATTTTGCATAACGAACCCGCAATGGGTCATTTTCAAGCAACTCCATTTGATGCAACAAATCTAATGCACGTAACTCAACTAAAATAGGCATTCTTACTTCTCTTCTAAAAAAACTTGTATGGTGAATTGCCAACTAATCTTTTAGGAGTCACTCTATCAACAAAAAGTGGTTAATTCAATAATAGATGTCGCTCTCTCGTTATGTTTGAGTGTTCTTCTGATGATCCTTAAAAGATTCTTGTTAGTACTTTCAGCTAACCCATTACCTTGTGGGTAATAATTAGATGAAGAAATTAAATAAATTACATGGTTGATAGCCCAATCTATTACCTTTGCACCAAGAAATGCTAAAGTATTATCTAATATGATAGTTGTTAGAACACCAAATCTACAAACTATACCTTCATAAAAGGATAGTATCGAAGTTTCATTAGCATCTTTCAAGGCTATTTCTTCAGTCCAACATGTAAAGTAATCTGTAGCAGTAAAAATCCACTTGTGTCCTTGTGACGAAGGTGGGTTTATCATGCCAATAAAAATAAAGCCCCTACCGCATAAAATGTTGATCGACTAAAACATAATGTATAAGGGAAGCGAAAGCTAAACATTTTTTTCCAAAAAAGAAAGTACATTTCAGACACTTTCTAATCCATTCAAAATAGTCTTTGAATATGTTGGGCCAATAGTAACTAGATTTCATAATTTTCTAGGATTTGGTATGTGATGAGAAATGATCTCTTATAGGTCCTTCATAGAATTCTAATAATTGTTTCGAATCTTATCATAGTCAACACATCGTAGCAAGAATCCATTTATATCATTTTCGAATAATACACTATCAATGAAAACATAGGGTACAACTTGTAGTCTAAAATACCTTTTTTATTCTTTTCCATACCTTCTAGATAGGTCCCATGATGTAGATAGTTAACTAAACAAGTCATCCATCTTGATTCCTGAACTTCTTGAGCAAGTTTAGGTTGCTGATTTTCTGGCTGAACCATGATGTCTCGATTATTAATATGTAATTTCAGCATGCTATTTTTTCATCTCGAAACTAGGTGTTCACACAAACTTGTACCTCAAACTTTCTTCACAACACGAATATTAACATTGTACTCTATAACATTTTTTATCCATCCCGCTCTTTTCTCATTCAATTCTTTATTTAACAAGAAATCTTTCACACTTGGATGAGGAAATAGAATGTGAATTTTTTTTTTTGAAAACATGTACTTAAAATTGTTTTGTCCTCCGACTACTAAATGTACTTTTTTCAAGAAAAGTGTACCTTGTTTCACATTCATGCAAACTTTGTCCAAAGAAAGCAATTGGTTGTTCAATGTTTTCATCATTAACCTAAGTTAATATGGTTGAGATTGTTTCAACTCTGCAAGTGCATACATTGTAAAATATTTATCGAAATTTGGATTTACAAGAGTAGGATCTTGAGAGATGGCTCCCTTAATTGCTTCAAACCCTTCTCTCCTTCACCGGTCTAAGAGAAAGTCCTCTCTTTCTTTAACATAGTTGTCAATGATTTTACCAATGTTTCTAACAAAGTTGATATTTCCCCTAGAAAACTTTGTAATGCCTTCTTCTCGATGAGGTAATTATAGCTATGATATGGATTTGATCCTAAATGGATCAATTTCCAAACCATTTTTAGCAACAATATGACCAAGCAATTTACCTTGATGTACTTGAAAAGATAGACTTTAGTGGATTCAAAGATATTTCAAATTGTCTCGCATAACTGAAAAAAGTCTGCCTTAGATGTATTAGAAGTTCTTCTAATTTTTTTGAGAATACAGTAACATCATCTAAATAAACAAGGATGCATTTATTTAACAAGTTGTGAAAATCCATGTTCATTGCACCTTGTAATGTTGCAGCAGCATTTGAAAGGATGAAAGACATTATTTTGTAAGCATAAGTACCCCACTTATTGGTGAAAGTTTTTTTGTAGCTATCTTCTTCTCAGACTAAAATCTAATTGTATCCACTATAACCATCTAGAAGAGATAGTCCAATTGAACAAAAAAATTTCTAAAAATTTGATCCATATTTGGAAGTGGGTACTAATCTTTTAATGAAGCTTTATTAAGATCCATGAAATCCACACATAATCTAATTTCCCCATTATTTTTCTCGAACTAGAACAAGATTTGCTACCCAACTTGAATGATGAACTGGAAGGATAATACCTGATTCGATCAACTTAGATAACTCTTTCCTCATTAGAGGCTCTACTTTAGGATTTATAGGCCTCTATTTTGGCCTAACTAGATTGGAATTTGGCTTTAATTCAATAGTGTACTATGTTAAATGGGATCAAACCCTTTCGGTCTTAGTATTTTGAAGCGAAAACATCTTTAAATTCCTTGCAAAGATTAATAAAGGAATGTTTTTCAGCTACAGAACATACCTTTCCGAGAATTTTTTTACCTTCATGAACTGAGATCTCTTCATAATTATCAGCATTTGTTCACATATTAATCTTGACCTTCCTTAACTGACCATCAATGCTAAATATGTCTTCTTATGTGACAAGACCTCAAGGTATTTTATTTGTCTTTAATTGAACAATCTGGTCACCATATAAGTGTTGTAATTTATCTTGATTTATTGTAGAAAATTCAGCTTATTGCTGTAAAAACCTATAGATTTGATCATCACTTTCAAAAAAATTCCAATTCAAGTCATTATCAGGTATAGAAGGCCTAACAATTAGCTTAATATGAGGCTGAATATCATTGTTTTTAATCTGCTCCAAAGCATTTCAAAACTCGTCACCAATTGCATGTAAGTCTATCTACATGTTTATTTTTGTTCTAGGAATGGACTGGATGTTAATAGCTTTGAAATCTTCCATTAAGTATGAAAATATATGTATGTAAGACTTCATTAATGGATTCTTACAAACATTAAAATTTATTACTTGATTGATAACCAACTCATAATTATGAAATATTTGTAGCATGCTAATACCTCTCTTTCAGCCCAAAGTAAATGTATGTACCTAAAATTGTAGGGTAATACACAAATGACACGATGTTACACATGCCCCAATGATGATACAGTCTCTTTGTAGGGTTTTCAGAATCCACAAAGGCTCACCAAGTATATACTTGTATTCGAATGCCCCGCTCAACCACCGCGTGCTTTACTTTTCCCTTTGCCCCATGTTTTCTTCCATTTTAGGCTTCAGTGACAAAACCGCCGACCTACCCGGGTGGTAGTCCTATGACCATTGCCTAGGATAGGATGGCGGTCCCATAACCACTACCTTGCACAGGTGACAGTTTTGTTTGCATTTTCTAGATTCTTCCAACGATTGCGCCCAACATAAATCTTTAAATTTACACGCTTTCTTCAACCACTTTGGCTTGCATTAATGTTTTTGGTTCCCTGGTAATAGTTTTTTTCCTTTGTTTATAGTAAAATATTTCAAATGGGATATACCCTCTGGTAAATGCATTGGTTATAAATAGCCAACTTGTTTTCAAGCAAATGGCCCCTCATCTTTTGAATTCTCTTATTCATTCTCCGAATTTCTTTCTTAGAATTTCTGCTAGCTTCATGTTTTGCATCGTTATTAGTTTTCCTTTGTTTTTAGAATTCATTCAATCCTCTTGTTTCATTCTTGTTCCATTGATGCTCCATACAATCAGTTTAACATAGAATAGCTTCATTTCTAGACTAGAATCCATTAAAGTTGTAGGTTTTGTTTTGTCACAAGGATAGTTTCTGAAACTCTCGGTACACTTGTGTTGTATTCCCGCAATAAATCCCGCTAGGAATTTCATAGTCATGCTCGTTAACTTGCACTATCTCTCTCCTACTCGCATTGTATTCGGTCTATATCCAAAGTTGCCATTGTTCGAATACCATCTTCTGTTGATACTATCATATACATACTTTTTGGATTCATGAGGACACAAAGGAACGAGGAGATCACACTAAGGGGATGAAATCACACACAACTGGATTTACCATTGTTCTGTAAATGCCAAGTTTGAGCTATCAAAGTTCTAGTTACAACATATCAAATAGAGTAGTGAATCATTTTATTTCAGTTAAGGAAATAAAATGAAAAGCAAGCACACTAAATTTTGTAGATTTTGTATGTAATGCACAACTAAATATTTCAAATGTATATTTCATGACTATATATTTTGTATATTTCTAATCAACAAATTTTTCCAAATGAAGACATTGAAATAAAGAGAAACTCATAGTTCCATTATGATTTCAATACGATAATCTTACAAAATTCTTGCAACCATAAAGTAAAAACTTCCTTAGTAATGACTAAAGTTTATAAGAAGCAATAAGTACAATAATGGATATTTACAAGAGTATAAGACTTTCACAAAGCTACATTTATTTACAAAATGAAGGTAATGCCCACAAAAGATGAGTAAGTCCAAGATGACAAGAGGCTCTACTATCTCCAACTTGAGCTCCAACTCCAATACTCCTACAAGAATCCAACTCCAAGAGAACATGGCTTGTTTACCACCCAACCAATAGGCATCATCACATGCCTTTCCATGGTTGGAAGTCATGCTAGCCTCCCCCAAGCCCATGGGAGAGAGGAACTAGCTTCCACAATGTGCACAAGTAATAATAGGGATTAAACACACAACAAGAGAAAACATAAAACCATTCAACCACTTAGACCTACTATACAATGAAAACCACAACATGAGGAGAACAAGGTCAACCTCACAAGGGGGAAGAGAGGAAGAAGGATGCCCAAATCAAGGTGTCCAACCATAGGAGCACCAATAAATACACATATATAAAAACTCCTTATACCTCCTAATCATACATCCTCCTTATTCCTCCTTATGCTATAGAAATCCTTCTTGGGAGGATTTTCAAACCCAAAGGGTTTCCTCACCAAGAATGGGGAAAGGTTCAAGCCATATGAGCCTTTCTCCCACCTCAAACCATATGAGGGGATGAGAAGGGACCTTCATGGCTTGACCTACAACCATGAGGTTTGAGAGGGAAATCCCTCTCTCTTCCCCTACATTCTCCAAAAACCATCAATCCAAATGATGGTGGAGAGAAAACAAGAAAACAATAAGAACAAACAACAAACTACATTCATCATACACATCTCAACACATATTTCACACACATTATTTCATTGATCAAACATACATACAATATAAGCAAAACTAAGAAGAAGAAGGTTAAGAACCCTACCTCTAAAATGCTTTCCAAGACTCTAAGCTTTTCCCCTTTGTCCAAGCTCCCTTCCAAGCTCCCAAAATTCTCCAAGTGCTCCCAAAAAAATGAACCAAGAAGACCCATTCTTCCCACATGAGGAAGAATAAAAAGAGGATCCCAAAAGTTTCCTCACCAATGGGAAAGTGACAAGTGTCACCCCCTCTCCTCTCAAGAGTCAAAGATTCCAAAAACAAAATAAGTAAGAGTAAACTCACCTTTTATCCCTTTTCACCCAAAATACTAAAAACTAAAATAAAACAAAGTGGAGCAACTTTTAACAATTTCACACAACCCAACCATCTTACATGGATGGTGACTAAAGAGGGCTAAATGGGAGGGAAACTCCCTCCAAACCTTGGAAATAGGCCCCCCTACCTATTAGGTAGGGTCCAAGGGCCCATTTTCATGCTAAGGGAACCCCCAAACTAAAAAGGGGTCCCTAAAATTACCCAAAATAACCCAATTTCGGGTTTGGCATGCTTGGGCACATGGGTAGAGGGTGTGGGGTCCACCCAAGGTTCACATGTGGTCCCCAATCCCTTCTACCAACACACACACACTTCCCAAAACCAACACTTAACTTAAGATAAGATTATTAACCCCTAAGCTAGTTTACTTAATAAAACACATCCTAAACCTAATTAATTTTACAAGACATAATTACATTACAAAATGAGGGTTCACCCATGGTGCCCAATTAAATACATCTAATCTAAGGCCTCAAACATTTAGCATGGTTAGGACTCAGCCCGTGGGCCGCTTGTGCACAATTGCGTAGCTGCCCTGAAACCCATGCTCTCCTATACCTGTCACCTGCACACTCATTGCACACATTAACCGCACCTGTCCAATATAGTAAACATCATCTATACATCACAATATCAATCAAACTTATAATGTCCGAACATAATTTACAATTGATAGTGTAATGCATCCAATTATCCACATAGTTTGTCATGAATCATCCACAAATAAAATTGTAACGACATACACTTAGGTTAGCATGAAAATCACCATCATTAAATCCAAAACACTATATCATCAATCAAATTAACCACAAGAGACTAATATCTAACCGATAAGTCTATCATATAACCCTGTTAGTGTCATCACATCATACGAAATATATCAGTATATGAATCTAATCCAATTGGCGCTACGCGCCCAAAATGCCATAATGTCCAAGAGGATAAAATATCATAGTAAATGTCCAAAGTCTATCAGAGTCTCAATCAAAACATGTCTAGAAATAAAGGAACCAACAGATAACTGGAGCTATAAAAATGTGGGCACTACATCCCCCTCTCCTAGAATTAGACTTCCTCCTAGAAGTCATTGGAAGAGATAGGGATATCTAGCCCTTAGTGGTGTAGCATCCTCCCAGGTAGCTGATGACTCATCATATCGGTCCCACTGCACTCTAACCTGGTCCAAATCTCGACCCCAAAGGGCCAACCTCGGTGCTCCAGTATGCGTACGGGCTCCAATCTCCACTGCCCTCCGTCCTCTACCTGTAATGCCGACCAATCCAAAACATGAGAAACATCTGGTACATATCTACGTAGTACAGAAACATGAAATACGTCGTGGGCCGTGCAAGGCGTGGTGGCAAAGCTAGGCGATAGGCAACTAGACCGATGACCTCAAGAATATCAAAAGGCCCCACAAAACGAGGTGATAGCTTAGAACCCTTTCCATAACGGATCGGACTCTTATGAGGACGAACCCTCAAGAAGACTTTGTCACCCACTGAGAAGTGACGATCGATCCTCTTGGTGTCTGCATACGCCTTCTGGCGTGCTCTAGCCTGCTCAAGACGCTGCCGAATCAGAACAACCTGCTGCTCTAAATCCTGAAGATAAGCTGGCCCCAAAATAATCCTGTCATCAAGTCTATCCCAGCTCAAAGGTGTCCTGCAAGGTCGTCCATACAAAGCCTGATAGGGAGCCATGCCAATGGAGCTATGATAACTGTTATTGTAGGCAAACTCAACCAAATGCAAATAGTCTTCCCACTTTTTCTGCTGGTCCATGACATACATTCTCAACATGTCCTCTAACACCTGATTAACCCTCTCTGTCTGCCCATCTGTCTCTGGATGATATGCTGAACTAAAATTAATCTGTGTACCCAAGGCCTCCTGAAAAGAAGTCCAGAAAACTGATGTGTAGATGGTGTCTCTATCATTAATGATCATCTTCGGAATCCCATGCAATCTGACAATATCCTCCATGAACACTTTGGCGATGGCCTGTGCATTATAGGTGACCTTGGTTGGCGAGAAATGCGCAACCTTGGTCAACTTATCCACAGTGACCATAATGGCATCATGACGATAAGAGGACATAGGAAGTCCTACTATGAAATCCATGGAGATCACATCCCATTTCCACTCGGGAATGTCATGAGGGTATAAGAGTCCTGCGGGATGAGAATGCTCTGCCTTGACTCTCTGACACTCAAGACACGTGCTACAAAATCTGCTATGTCTCGACGAAGACCCGCCAATAATATAACTCTCTCAAATCGGCATGCATCTTCTTCACTCCTGGATGTGTTGCATATGGGGCTCGATGAGCCTCAGTAAGGATGAAACTACGCAGATCACCTGCCTTAGGCACATAAATGTGCCTATGGAACCGAAGCAAACCATCTGACTCTAGCATGCATCCTGAATATCTGCCCTCAAAAGAACCCTGAGAATCCAACATCTGCCTAGCACCCTCATAAAACCTGTCCTCTGGAAGATGCTCAAGTATCCTGCCTCTCAAATCTGACTGCAGTGTCAAAGAAGCAAGCACATGTCGTCGTCTACTAAGTGCATCTGCAACAACATTTTCCTTTCCCTTGATATACTGCACCTCCATGTCGTACTCACATAGGAACTCCATCCAACACCGTTGACGAGCGTTGAGGTTTGGCTGAGAGAAGATATGTTGTAAGCTACAATGATCTGTCCTCAAGATGAAAGGTCTACCCAAAAGGAAATGTCGCCAACGCACAAGTGCATGAACAACTACTGCAAGCTCTAAGTCATGAGTAGGATAGTTAAGCTCATAGTCCTTGAGCTTACGAGACTCAAAAGCAATAACCCGACGCTCCTGCATAAGAACTACTCCCAAACCCTCTAGTGATGCATCAGTGCAAACAACAAAATCCTCTGTTGGGTCTGGAACTGCTAAGATGGGCGCCGTGGTTAGCCTTTCCTTAAGCAATTGAAAGACCCGCTCACATTTTTCTGACCAATCAAACTTCTTCCCTTTCTCTGAAGAGAAGTAATAGGGTGAGCAATCCTAGAAAAGTCCTGCACAAACCTGCGGTAATACCCTGCTAAACCCATGAAGCTCCTCACCTCAGTGACTGATGTGGGTGTTGGCCAATCCAAGATAGCCTGAATCTTAGAGGGATCTACGGAGATACCCTCGCCTGATATGATATGACCCAAGTATTGAATCTCTATCTGAAAGAAGCTACATTTTTCCAAGTTCCCATACAACTTCTGCTCTCTCAAAACTTGAAGTACCTGCCTCAAATGCTCCTCATGTTCCTCCTCGGAATGAGAATAAATCAATATGTCATCAAGGAACACTAAGACAAAGCGATCCAGAAATGTCCTGAATACTCCATTCATGAGGCTCATGAAGATAGCTGGGGCATTGGTCAAACCAAATGGAACCACTGTGAACTCATAATGCCCGTAACGTGTGCGAAACGCTGTCTTATGAATGTCTGCATCTGAAATGCGCAACTGATGATACCGACTTGAGATCGATTTTGGAGAACACTCTAGCTCCCCGCATCTGATCAAACAAGTCATCAATCCTGGGGAGTGGATAACGGTTCTTTATTGTGACCTTATTGAGCTGTCTGAAGTCTACACAAAGCCTGAGAGAACCATCCTTCTTCTTCACAAATATGACTGGCGCTCCCCAAGGAGATACACTAGGGCGAATGAGACCCTTCTCTAACAACTCCTCTAACTGAATCTTGAGCTCATGAAGCTCTGAAGTCGTCATCCGATAGGGTGCCCTAGAAACTGGTGCGGATCCAGGCACTAAGTCAATGGTGAAATCCACCTCTCTACTAGGTGGTAAACCTAGAAGCTCTCCTAGAAACACATCTGCATACTCCCTCAAAACTGCGTGATCATCAAGGGGTGAATGCTCTGGAGTACTGTCCGAACGATCACTGATAGTGATAGCAAACAACTGACAACCCTTACGCATGCTCCGCTTGAGTTGCTTAGCCGAGATCATACGCAAGGAAATGGGTCTCTGCATCCCTGAAATCACAACTGCACTACCCAAATCATCCTGACACTCAATGACCTTCTCTCTACAATCCACCTTAGCTCGATGAGCCTCGAGCCAATCCATACCCAACACTACCTGATAGGATCCTAAAGGAATAACTCGGAGGTCAAGCGTAGTGGAGAAGACTCCCAAATCGAGTACACAACTCTCCACATACGAGTCCACGGTGAGTTTAGCCCCAGAGGCCAACTCAACCTGCCAACTATCTGGCTGCCTAGCCACCACTAGCCCACACTGGTCCACTATAGAAGGTGATATAAAGGAATCTGAAGCACCTGAATCAAAAAGTACTGAGACAGAAATACCCCTGATAGTACCTGTCGTCTCAATGACTGTGGCCTGATGCTCAGCCTGGCGGTTGTCAACCGCTACATACACATGATGGGCGTGTCCCACGTCACCCACCATCTGCTCGGATCTAGGAGCTCTTTGCATATCCGTAGTAGTGGGCTTGTGCGGACACATACGCACATAATGATCTGGAGCCCCACAAATAAAACATCCTCCTGTACCTCTCTGAGATGGGGTCCCTCCTGTGCTCTGGCGAACTGAACCTGCCGGTCCAACCCTAGTAGACTGCTGCGAGCGGGCTGGCTGTGAGTGATGAGTACCCGGCCTCCTATCTCTAGACCCACCAAAACCACCTCTAGACCCACCTCGCTGAAAACTCTGAGTCTGTCTACCCCTCTGATGTTGGTGTCCCTGGTGCTGTGTCTGTTGTGATGGGTGTGGAGGAGCTCTCGATGCTGCTGGAGAAGACCAGAATCCTCCTCTAGGGGGTGGTACTGCTCCCCGTGCTCTCTGACTCTGGAATGCCTGAATCCTATCCTGGAACTTGCTCTTGTTTCTTTCTCTGTGCTCCTGAGCCTTGGTCCTATTCTCCTCAGCCAAGTAGGCCTTCTCAACGGCCTTCTCGAGCGTGGGAGGAGATAACATCCTAACAGCTCCTGCTATATCTGCATTCAGGCCCCGAATGAACCTGTTTACCTACAATTTCTCATCTTGCAGGTAGTCTACATACTGCAAGAGATCCAAGAACCTGCTCTCATACTGCGCCACCGAGCCAGAACCCTGTCGTAAGTCGTGAAACTCATCGATCCTCTTCTGCACAAAATGCTCTGACATATACCGGCCCTGAATCACTCCTCGAACAACTCCCATGTCACTGTATCTCGAGTCAAATGGAGCTTCCGCTCCTCATTCCTCCACCAAACGCCTGCTGCATCTCGGAGGAGGTGTATGGCAAACCTGGCTTTGACGTTGCTCTCATGAGAGTGCAAGCCAAAGCAGCTATCCAAGCTAAGGAGCGGGACTTCGCCCAAAGCCGTCGTCTGTCGAACCAGTAAACATAGGTGGCTGAAGGCGAAGAAGGTCTCGAATCACACTGCTGTGTCTCGATCCTGACGATGTGGTCTAACAGGTGAGAGGGGTCGCATATCTCCAAAAGGTCCCTCGAAGCTGTGTGATCGGCTGTGATGAAACGAGGCCACCCTCTCGCCAAGGATGGAAGGGCTGCGTGACCTCTCTCGTCTCGGAATGTCGTGCTCAGGTGGCTCTGGATGTGCGTCCTCGCCAAACAACTCCTCATCTCCTAACTGAATGTCCTCCTCTCTCGGCACCTGCGGTGGTGGAAGGCGCTCTGTACGACACCTATCAGCTGCTGCAGGGTCTCCAATATCTGAGGCCCAAAATCGGGGCCGGTGGCTCTCGCGTAGGTGCACTACGTCCCGAACCTCGAGCTGATCGTCCCCTCTTGGGTGCCATCCTAAACCCGAGGTAAAATAAATAAAAAAATAAATAAATAAAAAGGTTTATAATTTATTTTATTTATTTTTTTATTATTATTATTATTATTATTATTTTTTAATTTTATTTTAAAGTTGCGGAAAGCGTTAATTAATAATTTTTTTGAAGTGATCAATGATTCTTAAGCTTCTCACGTTAATAATTAATTTATAATAATAATTAATTCTCCCAAATTAAATTAACACTATCTTAATAATAATTTAATTTGTTTTACCCTATCCAACTTCCTAGGGTTATGATTAAAATTCTACACTCCTAGAAAAATAAATAAATAAATAACCTTCCCCCTTTTTATTAATTTTACCCACATTCCACCAAAAATTAATTTTCATTCCCATTAAAATGTCATGACTTAAAGCAAGGTAGGATTGAAGGAGGACCCTAGGATCAGATCTAATCTTAGCCATTGATTTTGAATCTACCCTAAAAGTGCCCTAAATTTCTCTATGTCTCTTTTCCTCTCTATTCTTTTCTCATTTGTTTTGTCATTTGAATGTGCAGGTTGTGGAGAAGCTAAGGGAGAGGTGAATTCATGGAATATAT
This sequence comes from Taxus wallichiana var. yunnanensis, assembly GCA_018340775.1. Lineage (NCBI taxonomy): Eukaryota > Viridiplantae > Streptophyta > Pinopsida > Cupressales > Taxaceae > Taxus > Taxus wallichiana. Next base: position 179,955,173 of record CM031237.1, on the reverse strand, counting down.
TTTTGAAATCCATACCTCCATGTATGTTCTTCTTTTTTTTTTTTTGTTGTGAAATCCATATATTTCTTTTGAAAATTGTTAAAGAAAACCTGGTTTTAATATATTTATATATATATATATATATATATATTTATTCATTTTTATTTTTTGTATTTATATATTTTTGTGTTATATATATATATATATATATATATATATATATATATATTTTTTTATTTTTTTTTTTTTTTTTTGGCAGTCGAATGTGGTGGTGGGTAGAGGAATGGCGCGAGGGGAGCATCCGCTATGCGAGGCGGAAGGTTGGACGGCGGGGAAAAGCGCGGGAGGGCGCAGGAAGGGGGTATGGGGGTGCGCGGGGTTTGCAGGGTGCGGGGTGGTCGGGGAAGGGCGCGCGGGGTTTGGGGGCTTTGGGTGGGGGGCATGGTCCGGGTGTGGGGGTCTGTCCGCGGGTGGGGGGTAGGGGTCTGGCGTGGGGGTCCTGGGGGAACAGGGGATAGGAGGCTGCGGGGCGATTGGGGTTTGGGGGGTTCGGAGCCCCCAAATAGTTCATTTTTTTTTTTTTTTTTTTTTTTTACGTTTTTTTTTTTTTGTTTTTTTTTTTTTTTTTTTTTTTTTATTTATATATATATATATATATATATATATATTATATTTATATTTTTAAGCACAAAATAAAATAAATATATATATATATATATATATATTATATATATATATATTTTATTTTTTTATTTTTTTTATTTTTATTTTTTTGTTATATATATATATATATATATATATATATATAAAAAAAATATTATATCTTTAAACAAAATCAGCATTTATATATTATTATTTCTTTTCTTTTATATATATATATATATATATATATATATATATATATATTAATAAAACAAAACACAAAAAAAAGTCATTCATATATATATATGAATCCATATTTATTTTATTTTATTTTTTGTTATTATTATTATTATTATTTTTATTTTTATTCTAAGAAAGATATAGTTATAAGTAGGAAGCAAACAAAATAACAATAAGAATAAAGTAATTATATTAAATTTGCTTTCATTTCTTTGTTAAAAGAAAAACTATCAAACTTGCAAAATAAAACCATTTTTATATTTATTATATTTATTTATTTTATAAAATGATAATATAACCATTTTATAAAAACAATCCTAAATATGAGCACTCTTTTTTTTTTTTTTCCTTTAAAAAAAAAAAAAATAACTAAATGGTATTTCAAATTTCAAATTTTCTACCATAATAACTAAATAAATATTTCAGATTTTCATGCAAGAAAAATTACAATAAGGACATGTCCACGTGTATGTTTTTTTTTTTTTTTTTTTTTTTTTAAATGCAAGACTAGTTAATTTACCAGTTACCCAAGAGTCCGCGTGTTTGAACCACGGCTCTGATACCAAAATGTAGTGCCATATTTTTTTGAAATAAAATGAAAAGCAAGCACACTAAATTTTGTAGATTTTGTATGTAATGCACAACTAAATATTTCAAATGTATATTTCATGACTATATATTTTGTATATTTCTAATCAACAAATTTTCCAAATGAAGACATTGAAATAAAGAGAAACTCATAGTTCCATTATGATTTCAATACGATAATCTTACAAAATTCTTTGCAACCATAAAGTAAAAACTTCCTTAGTAATGACTAAAGTTTATAAGAAGCAATAAGTACAATAATGGATATTTACAAGAGTATAAGACTTTCACAAAGTTACATTTATTTAAAAATGAAGGTAATGCCCACAAAAGATGAGTAAGAAAAAGATGACAAGAGGCTCTACTATCTCCAACTTGAGCTCCAACTCCAATACTCCTACAAGAATCCAACTCCAAGAGAACATGGCTTGTTTACCACCCAACCAATAGGCATCATCACATGCCTTTCCATGGTTGGAAGTCATGCTAGCCTCCCCAAGCCCATGGGAGAGAGGAACTAGCTTCCACAATGTGCACAAGTAATAATAGGGGTTAAACACACAACAAGAGAAAACATAAGACCATTCAACCACTTAGACCTACTATACAATGAAAACCACAACATGAGGAGAACAAGGTCAACCTCACAAGGGGGAAGAGAGGAAGAAGGATGCCCAAATCAAGGTGTCCAACCATAGGAGCACCAATAAATACACATATATAAAAGCTCCTTATACCTCCTAATCATACATCCTCCTTATTCCTCCTTATGCTATAGAAATCCTTCTTGGGAGGATTTTCAAACCCAAAGGGTTTCCTCACCAAGAATGGGGAAAGGTTCAAGCCATATGATCCTTTCTCCCACCTCAAACCATATGAGGGGATGAGAAGGGACCTTCATGGCTTGATCTACAACCATGAGGTTTGAGAGGGAAATCCCTCTCTCTTCCCCTACATTCTCCAAAAACCATCAATCCAAATGATGGTGGAGAGAAAACAAGAAAACAATAAGAACAAACAACAACTACATGCATCATACACATCTCAACACATATTTCACACACATTATTTCATTGATCAAACATACATACAATATAAGCAAAACTAAGAAGAAGAAGGTTAAGAACCCTACCTCTAAAATGCTTTCCAAGACTCTAAGCTTTTCCCCTTTGTCCAAGCTCCCTTCCAAGCTCCCAAAATTCTCCAAGTGCTCCCAAAAAAATGAACCAAGGAGCCCCATTCTTCCCACATGAGGAAGAATAAAAAGAGGATCCAAAAGTTTCCTCACCAATGGGAAAGTGACAAGTGTCACCCCCTCTCCTCTCAAGAGTCAAAGATTCCAAAAAAAAATAAGTAAGAGTAAACTCACCTTTTATCCCTTTTCACCCAAAATACAAAAACTAAAATAAAACAAAGTGGAGCAACTTTTAACAATTTCACACAACCCAACCATCTTACATGGATGGTGACTAAAGAGGGCTAAATGGGAGGAAAATCCTCCAAACCTTGTAAATAGGCCCCCTACCTATTAGGTAGGGTCCAAGGGCCCATTTTCATGCTAAGGGAACCCCAAACTAAAAAGGGGTCCCTAAAATTACCCAAAATAACCCAATTTCGGGTTTGGCATGCTTGGGCACATGGGTAGAGGGTGTGGGGTCCACCCAAGGTTCACATGTGGTCCCCAATCCCTTCTACCAACACACACACACTTCCCAAAACCAACACTTAACTTAAGATAAGATCATTAACCCCTAAGCTAGTTTACTTAATAAAACACACCCTAAACCTAATTAATTTTACAAAACAATATTACATTACAATTGAGGGTTCACCCATGGTGCCCAATTAAATACATCTAATCTAAGGCCTCAAACATTTAGCATGGTTAGGACTCAGCCCGTGGGCCGCTTGTGCACAATTGCGTAGCTGCCCTGAAACCCATGCTCTCCTATACCTGTCACCTACACACTCATTGCACACATTAACCGCACCTGTCCAATATAGTAAACATCATCTATACATCACAATATCAATCAAACTTATAATGTCCAAACATAATTTACAATTGATAGTGCAATGCATCCAATTATCCACATAGTTTGCCATGAATCATCCACAAATAAAATTGTAACGACATACACTTAGGTTAGCATGAAAATCACCATCATTAAATCCAAAACACTATATCATCAATCAAATTAACCACAAGAGACTAACATCTAACCGATAAGTCTATCATATAACCCTGTTAGTGTCATCACATCATACGAAATATATCAGTATATGAATCTAATCCAATTGGTGCTACGCGCCCAAAATGCCATAATGTCCAAGAGGATAAAATATCATAGTAAAATGTCCAAAGTCTATCAGAGTCTCAATCAAAACATGTCTAGAAATAAAGGAACCAATATTATTATTTTCAGTTTAAGTTAATTCAGATACTTCAAAACTAGATTAACACTTAGATCTTACTTAGGAGGATAAACCACTAGGGAATTTATGCTACCCATTCATAGCCTCTAAATCTCCCCTTTGTCATTTAGCTATCGGAGATCGCACTACCGATCTTAGTCACTGATCCTCCTATAGTTAGCTATAGGAAATTTGTTTGCCGATTCTAATCCTTTCCTGTAGTTTTTCTATTATAGAAAACTGGCCATAATCCCGTCTATGGCTTCATCTATGTCACCTGTATTTCAAACCACCGGCTGTCTCGAGCACGACCTCGGGAGGTTGGGTATGGGGAAAGTCACTTGTCGATTCCCATGCTCGCATGCCACTTTTCCATCCTATAAAATTAGTGAACCCGACGTGAAAAAACTAATATTTCTCTTCTCGTATTCCTTTCTTCCATCCACCTTCACTCTTTCCCATTATTCTCACAGTATTCATATACCCCCAAATATGTTGGGATATAATGCATATGTTAGACCTCTCTCAGTCTAAAAAAATGATAGTCAAACAAATAGACAACCATTGGCCTCGCTTTCGCATGGGCTGATAACTATTTGATTAATTACTTGTCATCCGTAACTCCCCCTCACAGGACTAGTTTTAGTTCTTTCTTCCATATTGATGAGTTTGATTATTTTGCTCAAACACAATAGCCAGAGCCATCAGGCTCTAACAATATGATGTTTTCTTGAGAATCGCTTCATCTCCTCGGGTCTTGTTCGGACCAAAGATCATTAGACAATCAGACCACTCTACTTTTTAGATGAGTAGTACTTAGCACGCTTCGCTAAAAGTGAACAATGCTTTTGAAATATGTATCCACCTATAGGGAATTTACAAATACGGTCGATACCCTATTCCAGGAGAACAGCCCCATTCCTCCAACCATGGGAAATACCTCGGTGAATCTTGGCAAGATAATGATCAATTCATATTAGGGTATCATACCCCTTTACAACCTCAAGCTATACAAAAACACCCTTAAGGAAAAGCACCGTGTCTTCACCAATGGAGATCATTTCAGCCTTAGCTGAAAAGGTTAGAGGGATGGACTTTTCTCAAGCAAACCAAAATTCATATTTTGGGCAAACAAGAATCCCGAACCCTCTGCATCATCCCGGTCAAAGTCAACCTACTTACGGGAATAGGCATGGTAGGCATGCCTCCTCAAAATAATTATATTTACCCACAACAAATACCAACTAGGACCACGTTTTCAAATTTCACTCCAGTTGAAAACATAACACCTCCCGGCTTGGCACCAAACAACCGTACTGCAGAACAATTCTACTCCTTACTTAGATATTTATTCAAAGTCACCACAAAGAGACATGTTCTCTTCTCCCGGGATGTTCATTCAGCCACGGGGATTCCCTTATGTCCCTACAAATGCATATTCTATGCCATACAAACAATCCATTCAACCTCCACCCCTAAACAAGTGCCATCGATGGTTGAGGCCTATGGTGGGGACTTATACATATATTTAAAAGAGCCCCTAGACTTCACTATATGAAATGTTATGCTTCCAAGACCTCTTCCCGATTTACCCAAATACAAAAGTGGAAGTGGATCCAAATGCACACATTAAGGCCTATGCCACAACCATATAGGAATTACTCCCTTGGGATGGGGTTGTCACTAAAATATTCCCTAAGACCTTAGAAGGTATTGCCCTTGATTGGTATTAAATAATACCTAAAGCCTCGATACACTCATTTAAACAACTCGTGTTAGAATTCATCAAAGCTTTTGACATGAACAAATTGTTAAGAATGGGAATTAGGGAGATCCTGCATATCAAACAAGAACATAATGAATCCACTGCTCATTTTATTCAAAGATGGCATACGATTCTCTAATCATGCAAGTTCTCAAAATATGGATCAAATGGAACTATGCAATTTATTCCTTAATTATCTCAATAGAGAGATGAAGGAAGAAGTCTAGAAGTTCCCACTAAGAACTTACGATGAAGTACTCGAGAGTGCTCTCTAAATCAACCAAGCAGTGATAGATAGTGGTCGTAAGACATATAGGATGAATGAGAAATTAACTACTCCCAATCAAAACAACGTTGTCTATCCCAATGCCGGGAATACTAATCAAGGACCTAAGATCCTTAACAAGAACCGTGGAGTTACAACAGATGGAGTAACTAACCAAGTTAAAAGGGAAAATGTTGTAAACATTTCGCCACCTGTTAATAATCAACGAAATAACAATTTTACTCCAACAATCAACACGGTGGATTTTAATCGTCCACCATGGCAACAACAACAACAACAACAATAATAATGACAAATCCAAACACAAATTCCAAATCAAAACCCAACTGGATATCAAAGTCAAAACCAAAGGCAACAACCTCAAAATTTTAACTCTAACAACCAACAACCTTATCAGAATTTTGGGCCACAACAGATTATAAATCAATAGCCTTGAAATTATAATCCCAATTTGTATTGTGGCTTCCACAAGATTCAAGTATACTATACTAGGACTTGTCATGAATACAATAAATTCATGCAACATTTTCCAGAAGATCAAAAGCAACTCTTTATAGATATGTTTTTAGCAAATTCTGTAGTACCCATGCCAAACACTTATGCAAGGGCGTTTCCCCTCAAAATGCACCCCTCAAGATCTTTAATGATCTACTCCCAAACCATTCTAACAATAACAGGCTAGATCCTAATGGAACAAACAAGGGTGTCATAACAGGAAACAATGATCATGAAGCTTCAACTTCATTAAATCCACCAGTCGCACCCCAACTAGGAACTTGACCCCAAACCAAGATAGTTGGTTTGGTAGAGTTAGACACCAAGCTACCCATGGAAACCATAACAAGAACATAGGATTATTCTTCTCAACCTACTCCAAGTTATCCATTGGAACTAGACAACAATCAACAAACGTTGGTAAAACCCATAGGCACCTATGATTTAATTAACAATTTAACTAAAACCTTCTCTCACATCTCCTTTTGGATTTGTTAAAGAACTCTCCCACCCACAGGGCTGCCCTCTTAGAAGCGTTAGGCCTTGGTCATTTAATAAAAATCACTTCTCCTCCGGAAACACAAGTAAACCATGTATACTTTGACATTTATCCTCTAGGGCAGCCAGATAGGGATACTGAATTTATATTCGATATAAGCAAAATGCCAACAGATGTTGAAATTACACAAAGAGGCAACCCAACTTTACATTTACAAGTATGGGTCTACAATAATTATGTTAAACGTGTAATGGTTGATGATGGGGTGGCCATTAACATAGTCCCCTTCACTTTTCTTCAAAAGTTAGGATATGGAGACATGAACTGCTCAACGATGCGAAATACAAGAAGAGGTTATGATAGCCTCAAAGCCACTTCGATTGGAACCATAGTTTTACTAGTCACTTTAGGACCCAAGAAGGTCCTCACCGAGTTTTATATTATAAATCAGGAAACCAATTATAATATGATCCTTGGTCAGCTATGGATACACTGCATGAAGGCAATCCCTTCCATGCTATTCCAATAAATAAGATTTCTACACTTAGGGAAAATATTCGTGACACAAGGTGACCCAAAACCCTTTGATATACACCTAGCTAATTTGAAGAGAAGACTAGGTCTTCACTCGAGTTTTAATTCCCAAAAAATTAGCTTTTCAAACCAACTAATTCACAACCAAAAGAAAAGTGGATACCCATCATAGAGTTGGAAATTACAAATCCAGCCAAGGAAATTTAAATACTAAAAATGAGACCAATGTTATAAAAATGGTGTCACTAGGGACTACAACAAAAATTATCGAGTCGCTGGAGAAATACTTACCTATTCTCCTACCTTTTGATTCCATGGCTATGGGACACACCCTGGGAATTGCTTCTCTTCCATCAGACAAATTTTTTATGGTAGAGGTAACCAAACAAAAGAAATAGATATGACAGATATCCCAACATCCATTTTTCCAAACAAGTATTGGAATCTCCACTTTGATGGAGCTAGATGTTGCTTTAGATATGGGGTGGGAGTGATGTTTACTTCACCTGAGGGAAAGATCCTACCTTTCTCCTTTAAATTAAACTTTGAATGTACAAACAATGGGGCTGAGTACGAAGCTCTCCTCCTTGGCCTCATTCTAGCTAAAAGAATGGGTATCGACAACATTAGAGTGCTAGGAGACTCGCAATTGGTTGCAAACCAAGTCTCTGAGGTATATGAAACTAGATCTAAGCACTTACAACTCTATAAAACAATAGTATTAGATCTAAGCAAGGGGTTTAAATTCATATCAATTGAAGCAATCCCACAAGAGCAGAACCTTCTCACAGACTCAATAGCAACCTCAACTTCCCATTTCACCCCAAACAATGAGTTGGAAGATACTAGTTTCATAGTATCACTTTATACTAAGCCATTAGTGTGTAAAATACTAACAAACTGACTCATGACTCATGGAGAGGCTAAGGATGATTTTTCTATCATAGATCACTTTGACGATGATAGAGTCACTCTCGAATATCTAAACACCTATGCAGAGCTACATCTTGCTCACCGTATAGTTGATATTTCCCTCATACCACATTCCTCCGAACCTATTTTGGAAATCCCATGGTAGAATCTCCTCCACATAAGGATATCGATATCTACGAGATAGAAGATGGAGAAATTTTGGAGCTACCTCCAACCCCACCTAAATTTGAATAAGGTAACACTTCTTTAATAGAAGAAACCATTGACATAAACATTGGAATGGAGGAAGAACAAAAGATTTTGAAGTTGGGATCCTCATTAACTCTGGAGGAGATAGAAATACATACCCAAATCCTCAAATAACATCAAAAGGCTTTTGCATTTAATTATAAAGAAATGACAGGCATTGCACCACAAGTCGTGGTACATAATCTTGTCACAAAACCATATGTGAAACCAATTAAACAGAAGTCAAGAGTAATGAAGCCAAAAGTGGCTCTCATGGTAAAAGAGGAAGTAATAAAACTTCTCAAAGTGGGATTCATCAAGCCCATTGACTATTCACAATGGGTATCTAGTATTGTCCCTATCTTAAAAAGGATCGGGAAGATACGCATTTGCATAGATTTTAAGGATATTAACAAAGATTGTCCCAGGATGACTTCCCATTACCATCCATTGGCGTTATCATTGATTCAACAACTAGATTTAAACTATTGTCCCTCATGGATGGGTTCTCGTGGTATAATCAGATTAAAATATCGAACAGGATCAAGCCAAAACTACATTCATAAATCCCTAGGAACGTATTGCTACGTTGTCATGCCATTTGGTCTTAATAATGCCGGCGCTACATATCAAACAGGCAATGACTTACATAATCCACAATCTTATCCATAAAATTGTGGAACCTATGTGGATGACTTGTTGGCCAAGGCCAAGAAACAATGTGATCATCTGGAAGTGATCTGTATCATCCTCTCACAACTAATTGAATATGGCATCACATTAAACCCGAGAGAAGTGTGTGTTTGGTGTGACAGAGGAAAATTTTGGGCTAAATTATATATTCATGAGGGATTGATGTTGATCCATCTAAAATATAGGCTATTCTAAAAATAATCCCACCATCGGATGATTCTAGAATCTGGTCATTTCTTGGGAAACTCAGTGCAATCTGAAGGTTCATCCCAGATTTAAGTTTTTCCATTCATCCAATCAACAATCTATTGAAGAAATATTATAGCGTTGATTGGACTAAAGAATCCAACAAGGCCTTCGAATCAGTTAAACTCTTCTTGTTGTCTCCACCCATGCTAATGCCTCCCAAACCAGACCTCCCTTTGATCCTATACTCACGAGCCACTCATGTCTCGCTAGCCTACATGTTGGCTCAAGAAGACAATGATAAACGAGAACACGCAGTATTTTTCATTAGCTAAATGTTACTCGATTATGAAACACATTACACGCAGAAGAAAGATAATTCCTTTCCATAGTTTTTGTAAAAAATGTTTAAGAAATTACATGTTAAACAAAGAAATGGGGGTCATTGTAAAGACAGTTCATTTACGAATGTTTATCATGCAAGGGTCTTTATCTAAAAAGGTTAGACGTTTCATAACCTAATGGGAAAATTCAAGTTGACATTCATAAACCAAAAATCCATTAAGAGACAAATCATTACAGATTGGTTAGCTAACAATCCACTAGATGGAGGCGATCTGGTAAATTTAGAATTTCCTGATGAGTGTATATACTTCATCGAAACTAGGCCTCCCATCTCTACATGTCCCTAGTATACTGATATCATCAATTTCATCATAGATCGTACATACCCGGAAAATGCCACATCACAACAAAGAAGGCAGTTACGCATTATCACTGCTAAATATGTTGTTTTAGAATAGGTACTCTATCATAAAGCCTTTGATGGCATGCTTCTAAGATGCGTCGACATAGAAGAATCCAAGAAGATTCTTCATGAATCCCACAGTGGGATATGTGGAGGCCACTTCGGTGGTCACACCACCACTCACAAAATACATCGGATGGGTTATTTTTGGCCCACTCTCAAGCATGATATAGTGGAATTTGTATGTAAGTGCCACAAATGCCAAGAATTCTCTCACGAGATTCACATGCCAGCATAATCCCTATAACCAATAGCGACCCCGTGGCCCTTCTCCACATGGGGTCTAGACTTGATAGGAAAATTCTCTCCCTCATAAACCGATGGCCATAACTTTATAATTACAACCATGAAATATTTTACCAAATGGGTGGAGGCCATGCCTCTCACCACAGTACTAGGTTCGGTAATTACCAAATTCATTCTCGAACCAAATTATCTCGTAGGTATGGTGTTCCACAAGTCATTATCTCAAATAATGGCACATCCTTTAAAAACAAAAAATTCCATGAGTTATGTAGCAAATTCAAGATAAACCATCACATGACCTCTATTTACTACCCTCAAGCCAATGGGCAAGGCCAAAGCGATAAACAAAATGTTAAAAGCTATTCTCCTCAAAACAGCACAAGGAGAACAAGTGAGATTGGAATTTAAAACTATATCCGGCCTTGTGGGCCCATCAAACCTCAAGTAGGAACACCAACAGAGTAACTCCTTTCGCCGGTATTCGGAGTAGAAGCAGTTCTCTTGCTTGAGGTTGAAATACCCAGTCTTTACATCTCATTACAAGGGATTCTAAATGAAGAAGCTTATAGGGAGGCATGCCTCTCTCAACTATACATCCTTGATGAGGTCAGGTTAAATGCCAAACAAAGGCACAGAGCCTATGCCGACCGAATGTGCCAAAAATACAACAAAAAGTCTATGAGCAAGAAATATACGAGTGAGATCTAGCTCTAAGACTAGACAACCGGATTGATAAGAAAACCGGCGAAGGAAGGAAGTTCCAACCCAAGTGGTTGGGCCCATACAGAATCATGAAGCACTATGGAAATAATGCATATCTTTTGTGCACACTAGAAGGTATGGAATTCAGTGAAACTGTCAATTCCTTGCATCTTAAATGGTTTTACGTATAAAACATCAAAATCACCACTTGTACATTATAGCTACCTACATTGCATTAGTCATTTAGCTGCTTCATTTTGTCCACTCATTTCGTAAAAATGGTAGTCCAGGAGCTTACTCTTAAATAATCTATTACAAATTTATGAAAATATTGGCAAATGCATTCAAAACACATCTCTTCAAACATCATCAACTATTCTAAAATCTTCTCACCAAGTTTGGCAGATAAGTATTAACGAAAAACATACCAAGGCCTACATACTTGGCTTTGCTCTTTCTTTCTACTGGGTGAAGTTATCCTTACCTACGGTCTATTCTAGAAGCTTCTTTGGTGTCATTTACACACTTCTTTACCCCATCAACCCTCGGTGACAAGCCCATGTCTCTTACTAGTGGTGTGAGTTTGGGAAAGGAAAAAGTGCCCTTATTCGCCTATATCTCGCCTTTGGTGAAAACCCATGCTTCTTACTAGTGGCATGAGGAAAGGTGTGGGGGTCCAGCCACACAAATTAACAAATCTTGGTATGCTAAAAACACAAATCGAATTCTATTAAGAGAAAAAAAAATCCAAATATCAAAATTCCAAAGAGATCAAATCCTCAAAACTAGATTTTGTCAACCAGGTTTTCATTCATGAATCTAAGTCTAGATAAACTTGAAAGTAAGTGGCCTTCTAAGCTTGGTGGTAGTTATGAGTAGGGTAGTGTGTAGGTATAAAATTGGTTTCGTTACTAGTTTTTCTATCTCTCATCATTCCATTCACCAAACTCATACAACTTGTGCCCTTCCTAACTCTTGGTGTTGAGCCCTTGCATCTTACTAGTTGCGTGCAATTGGTATTGGGGCATGTTCATCTCTGTTTATCACTATGCATTCATCATAATTTTCCAATATAAGAAGAAATTACAAACATTCCCAAAGATTTCAAAATTTCAAAACTACCATATGTTTATATCATCTCATATTAGCATTACAAAAACATACAAAGTAAAAAATTTGTTATCCATTACATACATTCTAAAAATCATGAAAAACAAATATTCTAAAAACATCAAAGTACACATGTAGAAATGAGTCACAAAATTCTAGGTACCAAGAGTCTAGATCCAAAAAGAGATACACACACACACACACACACACACACACACACACACACACACACAGATATAAATCAAGTTTCATATACAATGCCATCATGCACTAGGCATGGTCAAAACACTCTATGAGCCCGAAAAGTACAAAAACACTCATATAGATATCTGAAAAAATACTCTCAATCCCTATGGGATCCCTCAGAAGGTACATGACCATACCTAGGAATCTCGCTACGCCGGCACTCCGAATGCACTGAGGACTCACGGTCACACCCGGTAGCTACCGTCTTGCTATGAGAGTGACTCCTCCTCATCAAGCGCTTGGTCATCCTATATCCAGCTACCTCAGCACAGAGAGAATTCATGATCTTCGCCACATATCAGAAAGAGGAAAAACATCAGTATGCCTACCGGAGGCCGAAGGCTCCCCCACATCCATAGAAAGCTCAGCACGGGTATTCTCCAAGGGGAGAAGCAAAGGTATCGGTGCATACTCGGCGAATCATGTCTCGCCACTCATCACAAATTTCTGCAAGTAAAGGAGAGAATTTTTTTATAAAACGATCAAAAGAAAAAACCAAGAGTAAACAAAAAAAAGGAATAACAAACTAAGACAATTCTAACTAAAAAAATTGTCAAGAGAAGAGTGAAAACTTGTTCGAATCTCCGTGCCTCCTAGAAGGATCTCTAGGATCCGCTCTTGCCACTAACATCACCACTGACTGGTGTCCCTCTCCCATGTCTAGGGCAATGTGATGTCCTATAATGGACTCGCCATCTCCACCTAAGTCCTGAGAGAGAAACTCCTCTGATACCAGAGTCACCCTCTCTTCGCTCTACTCCGCCCTCTCAGCCCATAGGATCTCTTGAGTATCATGCCACTTGGGATCACTCTCATCCTCCCCACCCATCTCACTAATCTCCATCTCCTTTGTCTCCTCCTCTGTCTCTCCCCCAGTGAACTCCTCAGACTCAGAGTCCACGTCAATGGGCTCATCACTACTATGGTGGGACCAATGAGAATCCAAAGTAAGGATGCCTAAGGAGCACCGGCTCTCCCTCATGCACGTACCACCCTCCTGGCCACAATAGGAACACCAAGAGTAACAATGGTCCATCCCTAACCTCTAGGACCTCCCCGAGACTCACGAATAGATCTATACACTGGCCCCACTAGAGGAAGCATGTCACTATAGGGGAGGTCAAACTACTATGGTACTCTATTAAAGGGGTAGATCTCCAACTTCCCACCCTATCTATCAACCTGCTAGTAGTCTAACAGAAATCAAGGTAATGGGGATCTCCTCTCCCCATACCCCTGTCATGGCCTGATAAGATGTGGCCTCCATGTTTGTAATGGTCAAGGAGGCCATTGGCTGGTGAGGTGCTCTAAGAACTGTCATCTCTGTCCACCTCAATACCCTAACGGCCCCGGGATCCTCTACCTCTACACCTCTCCCATACGGAGTGATATTCTCATATACACAACTCATGACAAGAATTGGGTGGCTCGTTGATCTGTCCCCTATAATTGGACTACCATGTACAAATCATGGTAGGTGGTCCCAAGGATATCTACTCCCCAAGCATAGACTTGTCCATGGCCCTCAATCTATGCAATAATGGGGGCCCAACAATATAAGAGAGTGTCTCATCCCTTATCCCCAATCAGTCTCAAAGCAGGGATTCCCATGATGGCCTTATGGAGCACGAGAATTTTTGACTCAATAATAAAGCATATCCTCACACCCTTCTTTGATCCCATCGATACAACTCCATCTCCCATGTAGGTGGCCCATTTGAACCACTCCGTGATCTTGATTCTGCTATCTTAAGAGATAGCTGCCACCAAAGGATTAAAACCCCTAGTATATGGTAAACATCCTCCAGGGTGATGGACCACTCACCCCTAACTCCTGGAAATCGAAAGGTGTTCCGATCCACATCCCAATAAGAAAATAAGTCACATAGTATGTGACTAGCAGGCATAACATGAGGGACCTATGCAATCCTCCAAATGCCAGCCCTCTGAAGGGTATCTCACTCTACCTGAGAGAGTGCCTCTAACACTACTGGGAGCCAATCACACTCCCTCTCCCGGCTCCATCTAATATACTCCTCCTTCTTCTGCATACACCCAAAAACACAAAAAGAAGTGAGTTAGTATTAAAATTCAACTGAAAAGACTATTAAAAGCATGTGAAAATGCTAAAAATGCAAAAATAAATAAAAGAAAGCTTTATTTTAGCTTTCTATCATGGACCGCCACCCTGTGCAGAGCGGCGGTTCTGTAACCACCACCTTCTAAGGTGGCGGTCCCATAACCACTGCCCTGCATAGGGTGGCGGTCCTATCCCACAAATTCAAACGGGTCGTATACCCTAAAAATGCCCAAAAACAAACGAATATACCATTTTTGCTAAAATGAAAACCTACCCTATGGGCGCCCCCTAGAGACACGTTTAAAACTAATATTTTCAAAAATGACCCCCCCAAGACAAAGATTTCATCATTTCCACATTTTAGGTTTAAAAACAATAAATCGAGAAGAACTAACATGAGACTTCGTGGGTCGATGTTCCACTCTTGGAGGCATGATCGCTATCTCACCACGAATGTTTCAAATATACTCTCATCGAAAATCGTCACACCGTGGGTCCCTGAGCTCAAAAACTATCAAATCAATCCGAGCAAATGACTTCATTTTATATAAATAGCCCTCTTAATTTGATTTTGAATGTCTTTCGCAGGGTCGGAGCACCGACGGAGGTAAGTTATAAACCTTGCATAGATGGTAAGTCCTCTTTTCATATCAATTCAACCTTATTTCTCAATTTATTTTATCTATCTCGCACTTTAGTCCCTTTTTAAATTTTTTTAGGTAGTGAGATCTTGGATGGCGACTTTCCAAAGACATGGGCGTGTCGTATAACTCCTAACTCCCCATTTCGGGACCACCATACTCGGATCCACCATTTTATGCCTCTTCATGGCTAAGATGCTTCTCTAAGGGAGCAATATGTACGTACCCAAAATTGTAGGGTACTACACCACTAGAACGATGTTACACATGCCCCAATGATGATACAAGTCTCCTTACAACATGTCTAAAATCCAAAAAGGCTTGCCAAGTATAAGCTTGTATCCCGCATGCCCCATATAGCCTCCGTGTGCTTTATTTTCCCTTTGCCCCCTTTTTTTCTTACATTTTAGGCTTTAGTGATGAAACTTCCGCCCCCCGGGTGGCGGTCCCATGACCGCCACCTAGGATAGGTCGGCAGTATCATAACCACCGCCCGCATAGGCGGTGATTTTGTTCACGTTTTCCGATTCTTCCGACGATCGCATCACATGTAAATCTTCAAATTTAGCTTTCTTCAACCACTTTGGCTTGCATTAATGTTTTTGGTTCCTGGTAATAGTGTTTTTCCTTTGTTTATAGTAAAAGAGTTCAAATGGGAGTTACCCTCTGGTAAATGCATTGGTTATAAATAGCCAGCTTGTTTTCAAGAAAATGGCCCCTCATCTTCTCAATTCTCTTATTCAATCTCTGAATTTCTTGCTTAAAATTCTGCTAGCTTCATGTTTTGCATCAGTTATTAGTTTTCCTTTGTTGTTTAGAAGTCAATCTATCTTCTTGTTTCAGCCTTGTTCCATTGCTACTCCATACAATCAGTTTAGCATAGAATACCTTCATTTCTAGACTAGAATCCATTAAATTTATAGGTTTTGCTTTGTCACAAGGATAGTTTCTGAAACTCTCGGTACACTTGTGTTGTATTCCCGCAATAAATCCCGCTAGGAATTACATAGTCAAGCTCTGTTCACTTGCGCCATCTCTCTCCTACTCACATTGTGTTCGGTCTATATCCAAAGTTTCCATTGTTTGAATACCATCTTTTTTTGATACTATCGTCTACATACTTTCTCGGATTCACGAGGACACGAAGGAATGAGGAGATCACACTGAGGGGATGAAATCACACACAACCGGATTTATTACATTATGTAAATTCTAGGTCCGAGCTATCAAAGTTCTAGTTACAACATATCAAATAAAACAGTGAATCATTTTATTTTAGTTAAGCTCACTTTCCATATTGCTGTGAATTGTGTGGAATGATATTTTCTGAGAAAATATGATTTGTTCCTCACTTCGAGGTTGGATTGAAGGTTTTCAATTAAGTTAATTAGCTGTCTTTTATCTAGATTCACACATTTGTGTAGGTGAATAACCACACCCGATTATCTCACTTGTTTAGTTTTAGTGTAAAAGTATTTTAATTGTTGTTTGTAATTATAATGTTTCAATCATGTATTTTGTTTAGATTAGTTACCCTTTCAAAGCAAAGTAGTATGAATTATTATTTTCATTTTAATTTATTTTCAGAGACTTCAAAACTAGATTAACACTTAGATCTTAGTTAGGAGGATAAACCACTAGGAATTTATGCTACCCATTTGTAGTCTCTAAATCTCCCCTTTGTCATTTAATTGTCAGGAGATCACACTACCGGATCTTAGTCACCGATCCTCCTATAGTTAGCTATAGGAAAGTTGCTTTCCAATTCTCATCCTCACCGTAGCTTTTCTATTGTAGAAAATGGCCATAATCCCGACCGTGGTTTCATCTAAGTCACCCAAAATTCAAACCACCAACTATCTCGCATGACCTCGAGAGGTCGCATGGGGAAAGTCACTTGCTGATTCCCATGCTTGCATGTCACTTTTCCATAATACAAGAACTCCATGAATTAATGCTTCATATTCAGCTATGTTATAAGTGCATGAAAATTGGAGACTCAAATCTGATAAATATCTCTCATTTTTGGGGAAGTGAGCATTAAACATTCTCCTTGTTCATTCTTATTCTTAGCTCCATCAAAATGAAGCTTTCAAATCCCTTCTACTACATTTTTTTTTGGACAGTAAAGGAAATTGGTGTGTTTTCATCATGTGAGTAATACACACCAAACATATGTTATTCAACTTCTTTGAAAGGATCATGAGAATGTTATACATGTTTCTTTCCATTCATAATGTAAGAAACACCATCCAATGCTGAAATATGAGTTGTATTATCAAAATCAGTGGTCTAAGGTTGCATAATTAGCTAATACATTAGAAGTGTGAGGCTCAATGTGAAATATAACCAATAGTTTTGAATTGATAGTAACCTTGGTCCCATAATGTGTAGTGAAAAATAAGAAAGAGCAATCTGAAGAGAGATAACCTCCTATTTTTTGTGAAATCTCTTGATAAACATATAGCAAAGTAAGGAGGTAAATCTACAACAATAATATCTTGTAGAATGGAAACATTTGGGAAAGAATGCAATGTTACCTCTAGATTTTTGATGACACCAAATGTATTAGTTACAGTTCCATCCAATTGTAGGACACTCTTTTCTGTAGGTTCATACTGCAAACCCAATTTTTCTACAATTTCTTTTGGCATAACTGTGCTACTTACACCGTTGTCAACCATATAGTTATGAACAAGATGTTCTCCAATAATCAGTGATAGATAAAATGGTGGTTTCTTCTTGATGTCATGAGCATTTAATAAATTCTAAACCATCCATTTAACCACTTTGATGCAGTCTTGTTCCATTGTTCCAAGGACCATGTCTACTTTCTGGGATTTCTTTTTTGTTGTTTTAGAAGAAATCTACAGCTTAGTAAGTTCATGAGAAAGTAAATCTTGTAGTATTGGAATACTTAGAGCATCCCACATTGAGATGTTAACATTATTCTTTTTCATTACATCAACAATGTTAAAAGAAGCAATAGTTTTAGAGACAGATTCTACTGTTTTAGCATAGGCTTTGGTGAAAACTGATTTTGATTTAGGTGCTTTTGATATCTGAGTTATAAATAACCTTCTTGGATCATGATGTAGTTGTTTTTTTGTTCTTTAACAACTATTACACCTGCTATTTTTTAGGAAGAACAACACTCTTAGCTGGTTTTGATCTTATAGTTGTTGTTTTATCAGTGAAAGTAGGTAGAACATGCCTATTCTACAATTGTTTATTCTCTCGCAACCTTTTCCCGAGCCCCTAGTAGTAACCGCATCGAAATCATCTTCAATTAAACTGACTAAGTTCTACTTAGGTGCCTTCTAAACCTGAGTATCTTGTTGCCCACCCTCCATTTGAGGCATGAACAATGTCTTAGATTGAGGTTGTGCAACAAGACTTATGTTTAGAAAAGCATTTGGGAAACTTGCAGTTGAATGAGGTTGATTACAAGGTTGACACCACTCTTCTGTAGCCATATTAACTATAACTAAAGCATTAGATGAACTAGGAGCCTTTGGGTTGAATTGCCTTTGCTGATAAGACTGCCTATAATTTTGATTATGTTGGTAAGGCTGCCTATTTTGCTAGTTTTGTTGATAAGGAGCCTGATAAGGTCTACTAGGTAATGCAATCCTATTCTCAATTGAATTCATCTTGTTCCCCATAGTCTGCAAAGCTTTAAAAACATCATCTAATGGGGGTGCAACAACGGGTTCTATAATTGTGATAGGATATGGGATAGGAGCTAAATCGCCAAAAAGGACATCAAGGCCTTGAAGCTAACTTGTTGGCTTTAATAAGACTATTTTCAGCTCGGATGGTGATATCATAGGCTGCTGGGAGAGTCTCTCCTCCCATAGACTGAATCATAGTTGAAATATCACTGTTTAATGCTCTAAGATAATAAAGAAAAGCATGGTCATCTTGAGGCTTGACACTTGTTGGATTTCTTTCCCAAGATCTGGAAAATGTATGTTGAAACTAGACATAGATTCATTGGGAGCTCTTTTAAGGGTAGACAGTTGTTCTATGAGAGATAAATGATCTGAATTATCTTGAAATTGTTTCAGCAATTTACCACCTAAATCATCCCAAGTTCTTATGCATCCAATCTCTAGATTTCTATACCATTGCAAGGCTTGTCCTTTAAGGGATGCAACTAAAAGTCTCAAAGCTACATCTTCATGAGTGATATTATGAACTGCACATAAGGCTACAACATCTTTAATGTGCTCTGTAGGTGTAACCTAATTTTCACCAGTGAATGATGGAAAACTTTTCATGGCAGCATTAGGGATGTCATGATAAATTGGGATTACTAATGGGCTGCCATTAGTAAAGGTCACAAAATTCCTAGGTGGTTGAATAGCCATTTGAAAAATTGGGATCTAAATAGATAAATTGATATCTGGTGAAGGAATATTAGGAGGAGGGTTATCAAAACCAGGCCTATTATAAGGTAAAGTATTGCCAACTCTTCTCCTTCTTACAAAATTCAAAGGTAAAAAAATAAAATAAGAAGGAATTCCTCTTACCGATGATCTTGTAGTTACTTTAGGCATGGAACATGCTACAATACTGGTCTAAAATCATCCCTACGAAGTCACCAAATATATCTTTAAATCTTTTAGAATAAATTATTGCAACTTTTGTCCCAAAATTAATTTTTATTTGCTGTAAATCTGCTATAGATGTTTGTAACTTACATCCAAATATGATTCGTCGTCCCACCGGACGTGCCAAAAATATTATCTCTAGAAAGTGCACTCAGAGAGATGGATGTAGGTGTTCTAATCTTACAAAGTTTATCTCTCTCTTTTGTAGATAAAATGGAAACACCTCGAGTCTATGGGTATATCTATTTTGAGGCGAGTCTCCGGTATAAAGGCTGGTTCCTTATTGATATATCCTAAACTGATTGTCTGGGGTTTAAGGGTAAAAGATGACTATAAAATGATTTAAAACTAAGGTAATACACTAAATTTGTATGAGGTATTTGACTAAGTATATGCACAACTCATATATGAATGAATTCTTAGTGCACGAGCCAATAATTTTCTACAAATTATTAAGGGCAAACACTTTGATGTATTTAGGGAAAAATCACAACAATACTTTTAAGTTAAACATGCACATTAATATCATGCATAAATTATTGAAATTGGCAATAATGTAAGATGATTAATCAAGGAATTTAATATTCACAAGATTAATTGAGCATACGTAAGATTGAAAAAATTAGAAAGGTAGAAAATACTTCACATTCGGAGGGTAAAACTAGGAAAACTTCTTAAGCACTCTTGTATCTAAAAGATCCTCCTATTTTCTTTGCTAAGGCACATAATATATAGCAAAATTTATTCATCCACCCTTCCTAAAAATAGACTAAGGTTTTACTTTCCCATGCATTCTATTTTAATCCTTTATTTAATAATAAATAAAGGAATAAAATAAAGCAAACCAATACAAACAGCATTAATATCCTTTTGATTACATACGGTCAAATTGCAATTGAGTGTTGTATTTTAAGAAAAAGCATAGGGTGAATAATTTGCTAATAATAATTTTTTCTTGATGAGCAAGTCTCCTCCTAGTGCAAGCAATTTTCATTTTTTTGATGTTTCCCCTAGTGAAGGATTGCAAAACTAACTCCTGTGAGTGAAAAAAATAAATTAGATTAATTGCAGTATTTTTATAAAACAATTCATCCAAATATCCACTTGATGGAGACCACCACCAAGTTCAGTTCCAATGTTGACATTCCTTTTCCTCTAGTGGTCACATGGATAGCACATTGTAAATCATCTTCAACTTCTCCAATAGTCGAGACAACTTTTGAACTTCATCATTTGATGAGTACAAGGTAATTTTATAAGTATTAAGGTAAGTGTTGTTTGATTATTGGTTTAGGTGGCATATTACATAGTTTAGACCTTATACAAGGTCAATGCAAACAATTCCATTTGGCCACCTTTTGATAACACATGCTATACTATAGTCCATCACCCTTTGATTAATATTCTTGGTGTATAGTTGGTCGGATTTTAAATTGTGAATAGAATAAGGTGGGAATCACCTTTTGGCTTGATCATTGCATAACATGATTGGTCGGCACCCTTTGATCATTTGGGACATAGACTATGGTTTAAAACTTTGAAAGTCAATATGAAATGATTTTGTTTTGAACGTGGGGCTGGCCCCCTCTCCATGATGACTCACCCCTCCATGCATTTTTTTGGTGGTATTTTAACTCGAGATGAGTTTTCGTTGAAATCCGGTGATGATCTTGGGTCATTGACTTATGTACTATTTGATCACAAACCGTCGATCTCTTGACCTATGGTTAGGGTTTCTGACCTAGATTTTAATGTAGTAATGGCATCTAACAATGATGATTTTCTTCGAACATGGGGATTGACCCCTAAGCATTGATCTTGGTACTTGTAGGATGTCTATCATTGATGCTTAAATCATGGTTGAGTTCGAGCTAACCCAATGCTTGAGGTCTATGGTAAAGGTCTTTTGAACTCAATGATCACTACATTCTGGATTTTTGGTCTATGGGTGAAGCCCTGGTAAAAATTTTGACGCCATTGTTAGTCACCTTTCGAGCTCAGCCCCTTTACATTGATGGTTTCCTATTGTTTTCTTATCTATCCGAGTTCTTTGAGCAAAGTGGTCATGGGTTTTTTCATCTTTGTCGTGATCTTTGATCTCGGCTCCTATAGTTTTTACATTTATATTTCTTAGAGGGTTTGCATCAATATGTGCTTCTTTCTCGAGCTCTCTGTGAGGGGTCTCTAGTTTTAGTTATGGTGGCTTCCATTGATGAGTTTTAAATCTCTCTATTTGTTCTCTCTAAAAATGACCGCAACTATTTAGAGCTCTTTGAGAACACGTATATCTACTCAGTTTTACTTATAAATGTGCTTCTTTATCTTCTCGGTCTCTTTCAATTTTCGGCTCCAACTGGTAAGTGAATAATGAAGTCAACTTGTGATTTTTCAAATGGGTATTTTATATTCTATTTAAAAACCAAAAGATCTATTATATAAGAGACATGGGTATTTGAGTTTTCATCTTTGTCTGCTTTCGATGGTTTCTTGTTTTACTATGGACGCCCTGTATGAGCTTGACCTTTCATGGGTTTGACATTTCATTGTTCATATATGAGATAAAATCTCAGATATTTGAAATATCCACCATTACTCTGGACTTGGGTTTGTATCGGCTATTCTATTTCTGAAGTCAGTAGTTTTGATGTGTTTTTAAAACTATAGATGCCTGAGAGAGGTCACTATTTTTATTTTATGCTTTCTCTGTTATTTTACGAAGTAATTCTAAGCTTTCCTCAAGCTGATTCAAGCTTATCAATTTAGTATACATGGTCATTTCTTTGATGTCGAGGATTTGCATAGATCTGAATTCCTTCATGGGTTTGAAGTTTTTGACAAAGGGTTCCCAAATTTGTAGCCTTTCACCTTTTTGTTATTTATTAAGCTCAAATGAAGCTCTCGTACTCTTTAATGTCATCAATTAGTAATATATAACACCCTGAGAACTCCTTCTCTTGTGGGTGTATGATTGATCTTCTCTTAAAATGGCATCCATTGTTTGATCTGAAAATGATTTCGTATTGCTTATGAAACTCCTTTACTTGAATAGATCATTCCTTTCTCCATTTTGTGGAAGACCTTGATTACAACTCTTGTAGCTTTAACAGAGCTATGTACTTATTGATTTTGTCATTGTACCCTTAGCATGTGGCTTAGTTCCATCCTTGCATAGATACCTTCTATATATTTGATAACTGGGCACTGATTTATTTGTTGATAACACACTTGTTTCTTGATCTATTAGCTTGTATCTATTTTGGTCATTTGCAATATCAATTGCATGCTTGGAAAATCAATTCTGTGCTTCATATTTTCTTGAGATGCAACTATTTCTTCATTTTATACAAGTAATATTTGAATATGCACTTCATCTCACTTCTTACATAGTGGTGGCTCTTGTAGTTTGATATTTGGAAATGAAAACTACTTTGTTACTTGATGAGGTGCCCCTATTTCAGTAAGTATATAAGTGAACCTTTGCATCACTTCTTTATTTCCTCAACATTAATATAGTTGGGCCTTTGGGAAAACATAAATTCCTTCCTTACTCATGAAGCATGCTGAATACTAAATTTGAGCATCTGTACTTGCTTCTATGTCATACCTATTTCTAAAATACTGCATAATAATGGATTTGAGGTTGACTGTGAATTCATATTTCTCTCAATCTGTAATTTCTGATAAACTATGGTATTTAGATCATTTTTGTACCTATTGTACTTATAATCTGCACTTCATGAAATGCATTCCTTGTTTTATTTAATTCTTAAATCAGGCCTTTAAAGGATTCTTCACAACTGTCTACTCATGTTTTGTGTACTTGTTCTTCATGATCTCTCCAATCTTGGAAACTGGTTCTCCTTTTAGTGTGTTGTAACTCTGTGTATTTAAAATGGATATATAACTGGAAGTAATTGCTTAAGTTGAATTCTTGAATGCTTGTATCCTGAAATGATCACTTGAAAAACTTTATCTTGTATCTTTCTTTGATTGCATGGTTGTTATGACTTTATATTCAGAAATTTGACTCTAGTTTTCTTGTCATAGTTGTACTTCATTGGTATTGTAGCATTTGTGTATCATTTCTATATTTGTTCTGATGCAATCTGAAAGTGTGCATTTGTAACTTGATCTAGGACAATAAAGTTCATTTAGATGCTTCATGGCTTGTTTTTGGGGCTGAAATATAGTAACTGTTATATTTGATCATGCCATGCATTATCTACTTTCTGCATTACTATTTGATTTATATACAACTTTTAAAGCATGTATTAGTTAAACATAGCGTGATGGAAAGTTGTAAATATCCATTTTTCGTGGTGAATCCATGTCAAAATTTTCCCATACCTCTTTCTTATTTTGTTTTAGTTGTAATATTCTTTTTCCATTTAACTTAGCTTTATAAATTCGATTCTTTCGATTTTTCGAGCTACATTCTTTGTTCATACCATTATATACTTTTGAATTATCTCGCTTCATGTACCATACGATAGAAGTCTTTGAACTATGCAATCTTTATCTTTAGCGAGGACTGTAAGACATGATTTATTTCTTCTTGGCTACAACCTATACCTATAATATCCATTAATGAACTCTGATTTTTGTAATCTGTAGTCATGATTTCTTCTCCAAAACCTAACACTTCATCTATTCTAAAATTTGGTGTCTTCATCAAGGAAACATAGTTGTCCTTAGAGGATTTGTATTCTTCTTCGAAGATAACAAGAAATTGCAAACTATGTAATCCATTATGTTTTGTATCAAGACACATAACTGCAGATTTCATGTAATCATTAAGTAATTCAACAAAATAATATTGTCTAAAAGAACCTCTCCTAGCTTAGGTATACTTCACCAATGCTATCCATCTAATGAGGTTTCAAGTTGCCCATTTTTACACGAGTGAAATAAATTTCAACATTATATTGTAATATCAAAAGCCAATTCCTTCACATAGATACAAGAATAGATCAGTCGATTCGGTCCCTAAAAGATAGGTTTAAGAGGATCCCTAGAATTCTAGAAAACTATCCTTAGATTGAAGTGATAGTTACCCATCTAGATGTGAGAGTATCTTATAAACAATGATTCCTCTTAAAGCACCGAAAGCCAATTTTCACCCAATGTGACACAATTGCATGGTTTTCACACTTGGACGACATGTTTTCTTTATCCTTTTTCCATATTTTTAAAAAAATTTCCTATTTTCTCTTTCTTTTCGAGGAACCTCATAATCAAGAAAAAAATAGCTTGATATGAATTACATTCATTAGTTCTTGTAATTCCTCACCATCTAATTGAGCCATTTTATATGCCCTTGAAATGCATTCAATGACCATAACATAATGTCCTAACCAATTGGGCTCAAATATTCCTTTCGCTTTTTCAATCTTTAACCACGTTAAGCTTGTTTTTCTTTAAAATGAGATCACCTACCTAAAATTGATGAGGTATGATCCATTTTTGTATCCTTGTGATGATTTGTTCTAATAAAATATCAAACGATTGAGTTCTCTTATACACTTCTCATCCATTAGCTCTAACTCATCTAGCTGAGGTACCCTATAGTCTTCATCTTTGTCGAGATATTCTGAAAGTGATATTCTTAGGGAGGGAAGCTCAATGTCCAAGGCTATAATGGCCTTAGTGATAAAGACTAATGAATAACGAGTAACACTAGTAGGGGTGCAGATTGAGGTTGGATAGGCTTAGAGGGTGGGATGGATCTAAAGGTGTCAATTATAGCTAGTTTTACTAACCATATTTTGCATGATATGAGTAATGGTCTTATTAGTGGCTTCATCTTTTCCATTACCTTAAGGGTAATAGGGATTTGACCACTTGAGTTAGATTTGGAAGAATATGCATATTCTTTGGTTGTCTTATTTTTAAAGTATTTACCATTGTCTATTATAATGGTGGAGGGAATTTCGTAACAACAAATGAGATGGTTCATAATGAACTTCGAGATCTACACACCGGTTACGTAAGTGAGAGGCACAACCTCTACCCATTTAGTGAAGTACTTGGTGGTGGTGATAATATGAGTGTGGCCATATGAGGAAATTAGAGTGAGCTTCCCTATGAGATCAAGTCCCCATTTTGAAAATAGTCGGGGTGTTGTGATGGGCTATAAACCCTATGTTGGTGAATGTATCAAGTTCCTATATTTTTGAAAAAGGTCACATCTCTTGACAAATTTACAACATTTTTCTTCCATCATAGGCTAATAGTAACCTACTCTCAATAATTTCTTAGCAATTATCATCTTTCTTGTGTGTGCTCCACAAACGCCTCCATGCACTTATTTATTTTTTGGATGACTCGGTCACATAAAGACAACACAACAAATTCCCGTCATAGCCACGATGATATAGGGTTCATCCTAGGAGGGTATAATGGGATATACATTGGATAAGGGATTGTTTCTAGGTATGGGAGATATTCAGGGGAAAAGTGTCATCTTGTAGGTAGTTAAAAATGATATCATACCGAGGAGATAGAGGACCAACAACTTCACGTGCTAGAAAAGATTCGGGTATTTCGTATGCGGGAACTCGCAAGTGATCAAAAATAAAGGCATCTTGCTTTCTGGGGTGGAATGTTACATAAATACCCAATTATAGCCATGAAACCTAGTGAGTGATTATGTGATTTTGGCCTTTGTTTAATTATAACCTATACAAATTATTCTTTCAAAATTTCAAACAATTTCTTATATGGAATAATATTTTCATATTTAAATTTGTATTCATCATTAACTTGTTTAATGATCAATTGCGAGTCACCAATGACTCGTATTTTTTGATGTTCCATGTGATAGCTAATTTATAATAATGATAAGTGCATCATATTCTACATTATTATTTATACAATGGAATCCTAGAAAAATTCCTATGGAATGAATTCTCTAGTGAGAGTGATAACTACCACTCCTCCCGAAACATGAAAGGTGAATGACTCATCAAAATGGACTTGCCACATGAGGGATTCCTCAATGAACATCATATATGTATATGGAAGATCCAGATACAATGGTTCCACTACCTTGGTAGAGGAGCTTTAGCCAACTAATCTACAAGTACTTGTCATTTTAGTGATTTCTTGTTAACAAATTCAATGTCAAACTCACTAAGGAGGATGATCTAATTAGCCATCCTCTTTGTAAGGAAGGTTTAGATAAGAGGTAATTGAGAGGGTTAGATTTGGATATTATCTTGGATTTATTATTAAGGAGGTAGTGTCGAAGTTGTTGAAACATAAACACCACAACTAGGAAAGATTTTTAAATTTGAGGATAGTTAAGCTCATTTAAAATTAAGGTAAGGATAAGGTAATAAACAACCCTCTCTTTGTGGCCAAGATATATTGGGAAAGCAGTGCACCAATAGTAAATTGGGTAGCTGAAATATACAAGAGTAGGGGTTCACTCTGGGTAACTAGAATGAGAATAGGTGGATTGACAATATATTGCTTAAGTAATTCAAAAGCCTTTTGACAGTCAGGTTCCCAATTAAAGGTAACATGTTTCTTCTATAGATGTGTAAAATCATAACACTTATCCGTAAGATGTTAAATCGGTGGATTGCCTTAATATTTTCTTGTAGACTTCATATTTGTTTGAGGTTCCTTGGTGGATGCATCACTTTAATAGCTGTAACCTTTACAGAACTAACTCTATCCATCTTTATGAAAAAATGAAACCCAACAAAATTCTTGATTATATATCGAAGACGCACTTCTTAGGATTCAAACAAACCTTATAATCTCAAAAGTATTGAAATATACACCTTAATATTTCTTGATTCTCTTCTTGCATCTTATATTTTTCTATGATATCATCCATGTAATCTTCCATGATATGAATCATCATGTCATGAAAGATGATGGTCATTTCATGTTGATATGTATCTGCAACATTATTGAGTCCAAAAGACATGACCTAATAGAAACGTTTCCCCCAAGGGGTGACGAAAGTAGTCTTATGTTGGTCATCCTCAGCAATCTTGATCTAGTTGTAGTCTAAAAATCCATCCATTAAGGACATCATCTCATAACTAGCAGTGGAATTGACAATCATGTTAGAAAATTAATGTGTTTGTGTGAACATTAATCATGTTTGTGGAATTATATTATCTAGATGATAATATAATATTGTAATAGTTAAGTGAGTGTGAGATATTATTATATTTTGTGTGTACATGAGTTGTGAGAACAACTCACTATTAGATAGCTATGAGAAAATAAAGGTGGAGAGAATCATGTTGGAGAGATAAGTGGGGATTGGGTAATTGATATGGTTTGACTCCTTATTCTAAGGATGTCATTTACCTATTTATATGTAATCTCTTCATAATGAAAATCATCTCGTATGAATAAAACTAATTTTTTCTTGTGTTATATTTTATTGTTTCTACATTTGAATCTGAACCAAAAATAATATTTGGTATCATAGCAAGTATGCAAACCTGACAATGGATTTTCTGTGATTGAGCAAGAGCATTTTTTAAGAAAATCCGTCTAAAGAATAGATTTTAGTTTTTTTTTTTTCTAAAATATGGGTTTCTCTTAAACTTATTAAGTTTCACAAAATAAGGGTGATACAATTACAAAAGAAATTTCAGTAGAACCCAGATAATATTTTTAGGATAGAAATGCATTTCACCGAGCCTGCATTATACAAGTTTTGAGTTTTTGTAAATTTTTCTTGTGCCACACAATATTCAGTTCATGGTCACTTGGCCGGAGATTTCAGACCTGCAATGCCACATCGATAACATGTACCTTCCTTCCATTCATGTAGACATTTGGTCATTATTTTATAGGCTCTGATTTATTTCACCTGTCTATGTGTTGTTTTGGTTTTTGTTTATTGTTAAGAAAAAAACTTGGTATTTCTTCTCTCTCGGTTAATTCATTAGGGAACAAGTCTTATTTATTGTTTAGTTACGTAAGTCTAAGTTGTTTTTTTAAAATTTGTTATTATATATATTTTATTTTGATTGTTTTGTTTATTTTGTTTTTAGATTATGTTTATTTGTTAATTTTATTTGTATCATTACAAACATCATAAAGTCATCTTAAGTTAAATTGTTTTGTTGTATTGTCTTATTCATCGTATTTTGTCTAAAGTCGAGTCAAAATTTTTAAAGTCACTTTTGTTTCATTTAGGTGATTATTAGGAAAATTGTTAAGAAAAAGAGGTTGCTCATTTTTCTCCTGGTTGCATTTTCGCTTATACACGGAAAACAAGATCAAA
Source organism: Taxus wallichiana var. yunnanensis (assembly GCA_018340775.1). NCBI lineage: Eukaryota > Viridiplantae > Streptophyta > Pinopsida > Cupressales > Taxaceae > Taxus > Taxus wallichiana. The sequence goes on along the minus strand of CM031237.1, from coordinate 179,925,982 downwards.
TTGAGGGGGAATTTCATATTGAGATTCATTTTTTTTTTTAGTAAACAAGTAGTTTCAAATGGAGGTTAGAGGCAATGGAGGAAGGATGTGTTTTAGCAACCTCTCATCGAAACCATCGATGAGGCCATAATATTGCTTTGGTGGCCATGTTTTTCAGTTGTGTTTATTGTGTTTAATTTTAGAATGTGTGGTAGTAAATAAATAAAGATGGATAATTCTTGTTCATAGTTAGGAACATATTTTACTATATTGTTTTTCTCTTTTGTAAATTGTGGATGAGGAAATTTGTACGTTGTTATGAAAGTGGTTGGTGGTAAACTAGAAAACCAATTTGAGAGTTTTGAATCTCTTAGAAAATCACATACAAAGTGGTTAATGGTTCCAGAGAAAACCTATTAGAGTTTATGGTACCCTTGAAAACCATAGGATTGTAGAACATGAGCAGTACTAGACACAACTCACCCATTTCCACACTAAGGGGTGAACGTTAGGAAATTAATGTGTTAGTGTGAACATTAATAGTGTCTCTGTGGAATTATATTATCCAAATTATAATATAATATTATAATAGTTAAGTAAGAGTGAGATATTATTATATTTTATGTGTACGTAAGTTGTGAGAACAACTCACTATTAGATAGATACGAGAAAATAAATGTGGAGAGAATCATTTTGGAGAGATAAGTGGGGATTGGGTAATTGATATGGTTTGAATCCTTATTCTAAAGATGTCATTTACCTATTTATATATAATATTTTCATAATGAAAATAATCCCATACGAATAAAAATAATAATCTTGTGTTTTTTTATTGTTTCTACATTTGAATCTAAACCAAAAATAATAAATCATGTCGATGTTGGGTAAGGGGAAGTCATCTTTGGGACATTCTTTACTGATGTATTTGGAGTATGTTCATATTATGATATCAATCGCTTCTTATAGACTACAACTATGTTATATATCCAGTCTAGATAGTAAATAGGTTTAATAAAACATACCGCTAATAGTTTCTCTTCTTATTCTTTCACAAGTAATGTAATATTTGGGTGTATATTCCTTAGTTTTTGCTAGATAGGTTTGGCATCTAGGTGCACAATAAGGTTGTGCATGTCCAATGCTAGGTCGAAAAATTACATATCTACATATTACCATGCAAATATGTTTGAATACTCTCATAATAGTGCTACGAGGATTTTTTGTTCTTATGTCGAGAGTGAAGCTCCAAGATTTATCATCTTAGGATCTTGTTCTAACCTGATGTTGACATTAATTGTCTCTCTCCGAATAACATATTTGATGCATCATCAATCCATGTATGATCAATGGGGAGAGTAATATCCACTTCTACAGGTGGCTCTAAAATATTTTTATCTTCCCATGGTGGAACTACCTTTTCTGCCGATTGTTTCGTTTGATTGTCCAAAAGCATCTCAAAGACATTTTCACTATGATAGTTATGCTTATTCTTGCTATAAGGATTTTTTACAGTAATTTTTCCTTTAATGTCTATATTCTTTCTCAAATTACCACATAATTGTGCTTCCTACCAAAAGTACACGGTTGTGTCCAATTTTATAGAGAAACCCTTCTTATGATCATTTCTTGGAATGGTATATGAAAGTCCTATGAATTATGCAATTGCGTCACCATTTTAAAATAAATTGACTGAAATGTGAAGTTTTTGATCCCAATAAATGAGTTTAGGATATACAAGGGTGACTTGAAATTAGTGTTGGAATTGGATCCAAAATGGTAGAGACAAGTGGAATCCAAAAATAGATTTCTAGAAGCAAGATCCTCGAATAGGTTATAGTGGGTATTTGCATCAATGTCGAAATGAGATGAGTTATCTTCACATTAGGAAGAGGTATCTATTAGTGTAAATTCACGGCACCCCCAAAATGACCTATGGATTGTCTTTTCTAAGGCAATGTCATTTGGTATGAATGCGCAACATTGAGCTTTCCCAAAGTGTGGGACCTTTCCTAATGGGGAAAGCTCTCTAGAAAAGGTTGGTTCCTCTTCCTAAACTACCTGCCACAAGCTATTATAGTGCAGGCAATATAATCTAATCCTAATCTAACTATTCCAAGGAGACAGAGAGAGAGAGAAAAGAGGGAAAACAGAGGCTACACTAAAATGGTGATACACGAGAGAAGGAAAATGTCGAACATCTATCAAAAATGCCATGGAATGAGAAGAGGTGAGCAATGGGAAGGATGGACAAGTGCATTATAAAACCAAGGATGGATTTCACACAAAAATGTTCCAAAACTCCACAAACACATCTCCAAAACCTGAAATTAACATTCAAACATGCACAAATACTTGCAATGAAGAGAGGCAAGAAGAAAACAAGAAAAAACTAGCAAGGATGGACAAATGCATCACCAAACACGTTGTTATTGCTCCGAATTTTTCACAAAACATCATTTCATGGGTAACATGAAAAAATGCCATTATAGAGCAGGGGAAGAGGTTCAAACTCCATTTTTACCTTGGGGAAGAAAAGAAGGGGAGAGGCGAGAAGAATGATGAACAACTAGATAAAATGAGCCAAAAGCGGCTTTTAACCATCGAGTAGAATGGAAGAAAAGAGAAAATGTAGGCTGAATCAACTTGTTTCCTCTGCGGGCCCGCAGAAAATTTCTTCTTTCGCCCCTTTGGACCCTTGGGCAATTTTTGTCAAATTCCCGCCCGACATCTGCCAAGAATAGGACACATGGCATTCCACTATTGGTTCGGGATTTCGAGTGGGTTTTAACTTTTTGTCCATTAAAATTTTTGGCAAAAGGCCAAAATTCACTCGCCACCCCAACTCCCACCGGCCTCATGGACACGGGCAATCTCTAATTCGTTGGCATGAGCTTCGGACCAAAATTAATCTTTTCAACCCCACCGCCCCGTTAGAGATTTTTCTAACTTCTCCCGCCGACCCACCATTTTGATGCCATGTGGCACTCTACGATTGGACATGACCTTCCTCTAAGGAAAATTTCCCTTAAAAACTCCGTTGAGCCATAACATGCAAAATACAAGGAGTTAGAAGGAAAAATTTACCTTCTCGGAAAGATGAGAAGATGCTCTATCCGATGAAGCCATTTACAAAAAAAATTAAGTGCCTAAAAAGTGAAAAAAATTGACTAAGGCACAAGGAAGGAAGAAATGAAAGAGAGTTAGCCAAAAAATAAGCAAGGGGCTTATTTTGGATAACAATTTTGGTGACTCAAAGGGGTCATCTACCTACTGGATGAAGTTACCAGTTGCTTAAAAAATCCATTGGGCATGGAGTCATCAAATTTACTGCTTGGTACCCCCAACTCATTAGAAAATTTTCAAAAAGAAGATTGTGAGAGTAGAACATCATTTGATCTGGAACATGGCCTACAAAAATGCATCCTTAGGACAACAAGCTTGTGCCAAAGCACTTAGGGAAATGTAAAACTAAGATACAATAGAAAAATGTGCACAAGCACTTGGAGGAATGAAAATCTAAGATAATATGTACAAGGTGGAGAGTTTACCTTCTAGTAGCAATGCTTTAGATAGATTCCATTAATCTGGAATCTACGGTTCTCCACCATCTAATGTAGACAATTAGAAGGCGTTGTTGTTCTTACATTTTGTGACCATATAGGGGAAACTCCAAATGGCATCAAACTTTAAATGCCTTCTGGCTTTGCTCAGTCCGCATCCCATTTCAACACTAGATCCCGAACTTGGAAATTTCTAGCCTTAGTTTTCCTATAAAAGGTTTTCTTGATCAAGGCTTGGTCCTTCTCCATTGATTGGGCTACATGCTCTCTGATTTCTTGGAGTTCCATAAATTCTACATATCTAACCTCCATGGGTTCAAGCTCCCACAATTCCAATTGCTTCATGAGTTCTAACATTGGCAACTCAAGTGACATGGGCAAGATTGCCAATCTTTCATAAACAAGTCTCGAATGGAGAGTTACCGTGAATCTCTTGGGATTTATCCTATCAGCCCACATGGCTGATTTCAATTTGGTGTGCCAAGTCTTTGATTTTCATCAAGAGTCCTCTTGATGATCTTTAATAAGTTCTTGTTGGTAGACTCACTTGAACATTACCTTAAGGGTAATAATTTGATGAAGTGCTCGAGATAAATCCCATTTTTAACAGCCCATTTAGTTACCTTTGATCCTATGAATGCCAAAGCATTATTTGATATTATAAGGAGGTATACCAAATATGGTTACTATTTTGTTGATCAATCCCTTGAACACCAAATCCATTTCCCTTTGGAAGGTAGCTCGCGTTGAACAACCCAAATGGCATTTTTCTATATGCATAAGTCCCCATTTGGTGGTGAAGGTTGTTTTGAACTGATCATCCTTCTTTACCATGATCTGATTATACCCTGAATAACCATATAGCAATGAAAACCTCTCTAATCCAAAGAACAACTTGCAAAATTTGTTCCATAAAAGGAAGTGGGTAGTGATCTTTGAGAGATGCTCTATTCAAATCTCTCAAGTCTACACACAATCTGATTTCTCCACTCTTCTTTCTAACTGGAACCAAGTTTGCTACCAGCTAGAATGCTTGATGGGAAATATGATACTTTCCTCTATTAACTTATTCAATTCCTCTTCATGGGAGGCTCCATGTGCGGATTGACTAGCCTTTGTTTTTGCCTGATGGGTTTAGCACTTGGATCCAATTCAATTGTATTTTGAGCTAGCTTGGGATTGAAACCTCTCAAGTCTTCATATCTCTAAGAAAATATGTCTGGAAACTCTTGGAAAAATTACATGAACTCATACCTTTCTTGCTTGGTTTCCACTTTACCAATTTGAAGTGATTTTCCTTCTCCCACTGAGATGGGTACTGAATCTTCTCCCTTGACTTGGATGTTTGTTTTCTCTTTCCAAAATTCATCATTAGGATTAAAGATGTTCTCCAAGGTGACAAGTCCTTTTGGTAGTTTATTGGTTCTAAGCTGTACTACTTGATCACCATACTACTATTCTAATTTTTCCTGATTTTTGGCTGAGAACTCAACTTCTTCTTGCAAGAAATTGATGATTTGTTGGTCACTCTCAAACACTTGCCAACTTACATTATTTTCTGGCACTGATGGCCATACAATCACATGAATTCTTGGCTACACTTTATCTTCCTTGATACTTTCCACAACATCAAAGGATGCCCCAAGCTGCTGTAAGTCTATCAAAGAACTTGGTTTTCTTTCCTAGGGATGGAATTGATGCCAAAGCCTTCAAAATCCTCAATGAGGTCCCATACCCTATTCTTATAACTCTTGAGCAGGTCATTTTTGGCAACATTCTACCCTTTAACTTGATTAACAATCAGCTCACTGTCACCAAAGACTTGTAAGTTTGTGATACCCCTTTTTCTTGACAATGCAATCCTTATATCAAAGCTTCATATTCAGCGGTTGTTGTTAGAACATGCAAATTGAATCTAAACACCGAATAATTCTTAATGCCTTGAGGTGAAACAAGCATAGCTCCCTCACCGAACCTTTTCTACTTCTTGATCCATCAAAGAATAACCGCCATACCTCATTGTAATCCTTATGGTCTGTCTTGGTGATGTTAGAATAGGCTAATTTTCTTCATGCATGTAATAAACTCCTAGTTCAAATTCCTCTATTTCCTTTTAGGGATCAAAATCATGTACCTTTCTTTCCCATTCATCAAGATTCAAATCTAGGATGCTTCCAACTTTGGTTTCAGCTTCATCTGTGCTTGGATAATCCTCTTGATCAAATGTTGAACAATTGGCATTAATTTGGCTTGGCGTATGAGGCTCAATGTGAAATTTTACAATAGGTTCAGACCTGATTGTGGCCTTAGTTCCATATCTTGTTCTAAACAACATGTGTGACCAATTAGCAGATAAGTAGCCTCCAATTCTAGCTGTGAAATCCCTTGAAAAACATAGGGCAAAAAGTGGTGGTAAATCTATCACTGACACATCTTGCAACACAGTGACATTGGGGCATGCATGCAAAGTAAGGCTCAAATATTTAATTACTCCCACTATTGTTACTGTTGTCCCATCTAGTTGCACCACCCCTTTGGATATGACTTCATATTAGAGACCCAGCTGATCAGCTATTTGCTTGGGCATTACAGAACTACTTGCCCGGAATCAATCATACAATTGTGTACTAATTTATCCCCAATGACCAATGAAACATAGAATGGTGAGGGTTTCAAGACTTTACCTTGTTGTCCCGCATGTTTCCCCTCAGCCGAGAAGGATTTGTGAGTACCTTCTTTTACACATGATGTGGTCACTTTTGCACCCACTAAGAACAAGGGAACCTCATGTGTGTCAACTTATCACCTAGCAGCCTTTGGGCACTCACCCGAGGCGTGTGAGAGGGACCCGAGTCTCTCTTTATGTGATTCTAGTGGAAGGCATAGTTCATGATTCGACTTAGTGATTTAATAGACATAATGGGCTATAGAGCTTCGGATGGCTTCGACACCCCTTCGGTCATAATAGAACCAAAGCGCATAATAGAAATAATAGAACTAAGAGTTGTACATCTACTACTATATTTAACCATTTAAGCATGATTCATGATTATATAAGAACTGAAGTGCAATAGTAATATGTAGATAATACAAAGAAAGAGTCTTGATACATTTTTCACGGCAACCTTATCACATTCATTCATAGTGTTTACTTATACAAGATTACAGAAGGAAGACCGTAGTCATGTGCCATATGTGGATCCATACATGTATTCTCACAAGACAAAAAATTCATTCATCATTTTCCCATTACATCCTTACTGGAATTTTGTACCCATTTTCATGTCATAGTTCTCACAGTAATTCTGTAAAGCTCCACTACCTCACTTTTGTCTCTCTTTCTTTGACAAGGGTGTGTGTATAAATAGGCCTCTGAGCTCTAACAAACTCCTTTGCAGCCTCAAATCTGGCCCCAAGTGTCAAGGTGTGGGTCACCCTAGGCACATGCCTCTCTATGTCATGATTAACTTTTTGGATCTTTCTATCGCAAGGTATATTCCCTCTAGGACACCCTGTTGCCAAGCTGGAACCTTATCCGAATGGAACATTTTCTTCATGTGTTCTATCCCAAAGGCAAAAAAGGCTAAGTCCTAAATTGTTCTTCACGTGGTGCACACATCCTGGGTTCTTCGAGAAGCCTTTTGAACTCTTCTTTGCATGCCTATAATTGTTTTCTTTCTCCTACGGTGTGTTCCTACACACCCTTAAGATTTGGAAACTAAATTAGGGGCCCAACATTACCCCACACTTCACACTGTACTACAAGCACTCGACATCCTTCGTGCTTTAGTGTAGATGTTTCCAAGAAAGGTGCTCACCTCATCGTAAGTTAGCTCTTCCCCTATGTGGTAATGGTTTCCACCACAGTCTCCAGTTCTTAAGCATGGTCTTCCAGGGCATCCATCTTCCTTGTGATGACCTTGTAGAGCTCTTTTAGCTAGGTTTTGATTGAGACTCACTAGTTCTTAATGGCTTCAGATTTATTTTCTACCTCAGATATGATCCTTTCCCACTCAGCTATATTTCCCTTATTCTTCTCTGTGAATTCCTTCAACTCGGCCTCATCACCGGAAAGCAAGTTATGCTGGTCACCTAGTCTTGACCTGTACAGTGGTCATAAGTGACCCTCACGGTTTGTGTCGCTGATCTTACATCGCTGAGCACCTTGTTGTATTCGGCCATGAGCATGATGACCTTCAACTTGTCTTCTTTCTCCAAGTGTGTCGCTACCTCTTCGCCGACTCTAAAGCCAAGGGCTACCTCTCTTTAGTGAGGATCTCGAGTCAAGTCTTCTAGACACTCCGGGGAGGATCTATACTTTTGTGCGGGAGGGTTAAGGTCAAGGTGCTTCGAGATAATCGATTCGGAGATGAGCTCTACCTTCTTGGAAACTTCATGTACCCTAGCCTTTTCCTACTGAAGCTCCCTCTATAGTTGAGTGCTGATTAATTTATCGAGGCTGAGGTCCTTTGTTAGCTTCACAACTTCTTCCTTCCTCTTCTCCAATATGTCCTCTAGACTCTAACCCTATCATTTCTACTTAAGAGCCTAGCCTCGATTTCCACAGAGACTTTTTTCAACACGTTGCACACTTGCTCATCTGATAGTTGCTGCGTGTTTACAATGAGGTTCTCCCCTTTTCCTTTGGACAACTTCAATACCGCTCCTTGGTTAATCTCAAATTTAGGCTCATCGAGGTGGGAGTCGAATGTCCAAGATAGCATCTTCCTTGTTCGCGGGTATCCACCCTTAGGGTCAAATGACTCCATGGAGGTGAGCTCCTTGGTCGGCACGGTAATTTGGAAACACATGCGTAAAAATTTCTTTGGGCGATCAATGTAACTCATCGTTGTTCTTCCCCCTTTCATGCGTTTACTTCCTATGCGCACGCCCTTGGGAATAGTTGCCGAGAGAGATGGTCCTTTCGTGATACTTCCACTCTTCTCCCTCTACTCCTTCTTGAACTCACCGAGAATGAGCTCCGCAGTACACCCCAACTCTTCATTGAACAATGCATCAATTATCTTCTCTTCCTCCCTTGTTTCCTTTTCATCCACCTCCTCCCGAGTGAGCTTGGGCATATATGGTTCCCTGGTACTAGCCCCTTCACTCCCCTCTTTGCTACATGTTCCTTCCTTTCTTTGGGTGCCTTTCCTTCTTACAAATATGGATGCATCATTTTCATTCTCAGCCTCCTCTCCTTCCGAGTCATGGATATCAATTGGCTCTTGGTCTAACTCTAACTCTTCCCCATCATCTTCATCCCTTTTGCCTACATAGGCATTCAGGTCGTTCTTATCTCAAGACCTTTGTTACTCTATTCCTTGTTCTTCTTCTTTGGTATAAAATTATGGAGTGGGGGATGTTGTCTTTTCTTCATCTAAAGGTACTTCAGGATTGTGACTTCGCAAGCTCTGGGTCTTTTCCTTGACCACCATTCTTCTCTTCTTTTTAGATATAGGTACTCCACCACGTGGTACCTACATCCTGCCTCCCCACCGCCCCTTGTTCTTCCTCTTCTTATTATTTCTCCTTGCACTTTAGAGTTGGATTATTCCTTCCCATGGGGTTGTCTAGGATGGATATTTCATTTTCTACGTACGCGCCCTTATCAAACTTTAGATTTATGCGCAAGTAAATTTGGGCATCAATGCTCTCAATAATCAGTAAGGTCATTGGCCTTACGATGTGTACGTCTTGTGACATGTACCTTTCAACATATGTGCACTTTCCTGGGTAGACCAGCTTCTCCCTCATCTCTCTGTGTTCACTGTCGAGGGTGGACAGGTCGAGTCTTAACTACTTCGACTCCTTATATCTATTTACCCCTGCTTGGAAGAATTGGGCAAGTAAATGAGAAGGGGAGTTTATGCCTGGGGACTCCAACTACCATCCAACAAGATGAATCTACTAATGCAGTAGTGCTGGTACATCGCAAACTCTGCTTCTCCTTCGGTCACCACGGGTTGTTTCTCTGGGATCTACAATTCTACCACGAATGCATTCCTAAGGTGCGTATACCATTTATCCAAGCGCACCTTGTGCACCCCCATCATTGACTCACAAGTATACTTCTGGAACTTGTGCGTGGGTGAATGTTCTTCATCGTGGTACTCCCATACAAACTTATCAGATGCATCTGGCACCTCGATTTCTAAGAACACAATGGTTCGTAGAATGTTCCCAAACAATATCTTTCCTCTGTCCTCATCGCCGCTTATAATCTTGTCTCTATATGTACTGGGAGATATTATACATGGTTCCTTCCATGACCTTTCGTAGACATTCAACCAGGGCTTGCTCACTTGGGTCCACCTCTCTTGTCCATTTAGCTTGGAAACGAGGTGCGCGGCCATTTTCATCACCGGATCGCTGATATCTGTGATGTCGTAGTACCTCGATCCCTTCTTATAATCCTGGGATGTGATGGTTTCCTTAATTTCCTCCTCATCCTGGAGGTCGTCTAAGATCACATCCCCTTTACAGCTTAGGCCTGTAAAGTGTGAGATTAATTGTGGGGTTATGCACATCTTGAACCCGCGGCGTAAGAATCCTTGTGCAGGAGTGCCATTAACCATTAGTACGACAGACACTCAAGCTTCTCAAATTACGGAAACTCATAAAACTAGAGAAGCCCCACCTTCTCCATTTTCACCTTGACTACATCGCTATAAATCAACATCCCGTCAGTGTTTTTTTTTTGTGGGGCACACTAGATCCAATGCCATATCCTTCACAATTATACTTGATGGTGATTATAATCGATTATAGTCATCTGCCTAATGTGGCACTCCCACTTGCCCTAGCAAAACCCCGTTAGGGTATTGCATCTCTAAGTACCATTCCTCATTGGTATCCAAGGGATTTTATCTTCCTTCTTCTTTCCTTTCCCTTCCCCTTTCCTTTCTTGGATTATCTTTGCAGAATTATCCACTTGTTTCGTGGCTATCATCTAACCCTTTGCTTTCATTCCTTAGTTGCCTTCGGGTTGTCTAAGAGTTTTCTTCACGCGCCTGCACCCTAGGTACAAACCCTAATTTCTAACTTTCCTTCTTTGATCACGGCACTCTTTCCCAATGTTCCTCACACCCATGAATCACTTATACTCTGATTTGTAGATCAACCCGACTGATTTTGCATGAGTTTCTAATATTCTCCTTTGCATGAGTTAGCTCTCGAACCCTAGCTCAAAGAAAACAGCTTCTTCTTGTTTTTGCAAAGTAAAATAATGAACTTACCATCCTTGTATTTATAACTTTTCCCACTTTTATGCATTAAAGGCTAGGCTACCTACCCCCATATGACAATATTTAATGCGGTGTTTTCAAAAAAAACTCGACTTGAGTGATTTTCCTCACGCGAAACATTTTTCACATGCGCCCAATCCTTGTACGAAATGTTTTTCCAACCTTCTGGCGCATAGAAAATCCATCTTGACAAAATACTTTTGCATGTGTGTTACCAGTGCCAAAGGCACCTCTTCCATCCTCATGATTCTTGCTTTCACCTACCTCATGTTTTTGCACTTTTTCCTCCTTTGTACGTGGATTTCCAATGGAACTCTATTTCATCATGCACCTACCTTCCTAATGAATTTTTTCAATAGGGCTAATTCAAATGGTCTTACCAACTCAATCTTCCCGCAGAATAACTCGTGACTCTCTTAATCACCTCACCCCACACTAAATTGATGTGCGGTCCTCTCGCACAATCATAACTTTATAAAGTAATAAGGTTACTAGTGCCCAAGGTGCAAAACAAGACAACAACACGAAAGGGAAAAACAAGAAAGGAAAAGCATAAAAGGAAACTCTAAACTAACTGGAAAAACTACCTTATTTACAAACACCAAGAAGCATTATTTATAGTAGGGCTTCACTTACTCCCATTGAAGTGTCAGGTAATTTTGTTCCATCCAATAGCTTATAGCCTGGCATGTGCCCGAATCAAGGATGTATGAAATTACATAAGGACCCAACCAATGCACCTTCAACTTTCCAAAATGGCATAGAAATTTAGAATCATATAGCAATACCATCCTGCCAACCTCAAACAATTTATTTTAAATGTGTCGGTTGTGCCATGCCTTTTTTAGCTTTTTTATTTTTTTGTCTCCATCTTGCTAGTGAGCACCTTTCATCCAACTTTATTAACTCATCAATTCTCTCTTCCAATACTTGGTCATCATCCAACCCTCCTACGTGTGCTATATGCAGTGATGGTAGCATAAATTCAACCGATAAAGTAGCCTTCACAAACAAACACCAGTTGAAATGGTGTGGCCTTGTTCAACCTTTTATACATTGTTTTGTATCCCCAAAGGACTACTGATACATTTTCATCCCAATGCTACCTTCCTATGTCATATATCTTAGTCAATGTGTGACTAAGGATTTTGTTGAATGCCTCTGTAGTCCCATTTTCCTGAGGGTGATAAGGGGTAGTCTTGTGATGGGCTACCATGAATTATGCCAATAGGATCTTGATTGTTTGATTTAAGAAGTGAGTGCCCCTATCACTTGTTAAACTTAATGGGCACCCATACCTACTAATAATGTTCTCCCACAAAAATCTAGTAGCCATGGTTGCGGTGCAATCCTTAGTGGGTGTGGCCTCTTCCCACCTTGTCAGATAATCAGTACAGGTAATAATATACCGCGAGTTAGTCCTTCATGCAGCTGGTGAGATTGGTCTAAAAAAATATGTTGCCCACTTTTCAAAAGTTTCCACGCTGGCGATGGGGCGCAAGGGCATCTCGTCCCTATTTTTAGGTTTTCCAAGGCACTGGTAGTGGTCATAGGCCTTGCAAAACTCAATACAATCCTGGTGAATCGTTACCCACCATAGTCTAGCGACTAGGATCTTACCCATAGTTGCATTCCCTAGATAGTGTCCTCTAGCAACCCCACAAATGGGCCTCTTCTATTATAGCTACGTGTTCATGTTCTAGTACACACCGGCACAAAACCTCACCATGACCCATTTTATACAATTCCCAATTGATCAATATGAAGGGTGTTGTGTGTATGGATAACCTTTTCCTTTCTAGAGAATTCATCCCTTCGAGCACCACACCTTCCTTGAGAAAGATAGCAATGTCTTTAGTTCCGAGGTTGCACGCCGCAACCTGAACAATTGTGCATCTGGCATGGTTTCCTTGATACTATGCACATCCTCTCTTGAATCAATCCTTGATAAATGATCTAGCCCACAATTTTTCTTTCTCGGTTTTACCACCACTTTGAATTCAAACTCCTCAAATAGAAGAACCCAACGGCATATGCACCCTTATAACACTGTTTTTTACTAGATAATTCAAATCCATATGGTCGAGTGTAGAATATGAAAGGAGTTACCAGCAGATATTTTCTAAATTTGTGGAGTGCGTAGATCATTGGAAATGCCTCACACTCGGTCATTGTATAATTCTATTTTGTTGGTGTCAACTTTCTACTTGCAAAACACAAAGGATGGTCAATAATCCCCTCTCCCGATTGAGCAAGAATAGCTCCCATTTTTGTACTGAGAGGCATCCATGTGGACATGGAAAGGTTTAACCCATGATTGGAATCGTAGAATAGGTGTGGTGATAAAACTTTCTTTTAGAGTGTCAAATGCCCTTTGCTACGCCTCTCCCCATTAAAAGGTACTTTGGTGTCTGAGTAATATTTCCAACGACACGGCGATCTTCGCATATCCCTTAATGAAATTTATATAGTATCAAAGTGTGTTCAAGAAATGTGTATAGTGCTTGGGCTGCTAGGCTCCCCTAATCCCACAATAACTACAACCTTTGCAGGATCTACCAGTAAGCCCTCTTTACATATGATATGCCCCAACAACATTCCAAATGGAGTTGTAAAGATACATTTCTTGATGTTGAGGCAGATCCTCAACTATCAACATCTTTCAAACATCAACCTAAATTTATCAAAATGGTCCCTAACCAATCCATACAATTTCTAATCATCCAAATATACCCAAGGAACTTGTAGATGAATTCCTTAAATGCTTGTGCCACTATGAATGAGAATACAAGTGGGCGCATTCTTCACCCAAAGGGAATGATCATATATGCACTGATTCCCCACTTGGTGGCAAAAGTTGTGTTATATTGGTCTTCCTTGGTAATCCTTTCTTGGTGATATCTCGAGAATCCATCCATAAAGGAATAGACCTTACGCCCAACAACTCCTTCGAAAATCTCTTGAAAAGGGGGTGGGAAAAGGGTCTATGAGACAAACAACGTTTAATTCCCCGTAATTCACACATATCCTAATCTGCCCATCCTTCTTTATGCTAGTCACCATTGGATTTATCCACTCTAAATCCTCCATAGCCTCAATGATACTGGATGTTATCATCTTGTCTAGTTATTCTTTAACCCTTATGCGCATGTTGGGATTCATCCTGTAAGGCCTTTTCCTAACCAAGCGCGCACCATCTTTCAACCTTATCCTCATTTCCCCTAATGAATGGTGGACACCTTTCAACTCATGGTATTCACACGGGAATAAATCCTCAAATTTGCGTAAGAGATTGATGATCTTTGATACTTCCTTGTCCAACCAATAGTCCCCAATGATAGCCTCCATGGGATCCTCTTGAGCCGATGTGAACTTTCTTGGTTTTGAGTGGTTCATGATACATGCACAAACATACATCCACACTGTCAACTACTTTGCGCACCCTAACCGAATGGTTGACATTCATGCTTTCTATCTCTTCTCCTTTAACAAGGTATACCATCTTTCCTTTCTCCTTTTCAGCCCATGCGCGTTCAAAGTGTATGTCTTCCGGTTCCTCCTCTTCGAACTATGCATCTAAGAGAGGTCCACCTAGTAATTTCACTAACCTATCTTCCACCATGGCACAATCCCCCAGAGTGAGGTGCTTGATAGTTTGCAACGCCTCATCAATGGTTTCTTAGTACTTCGGTACTTGAATGTGTGAACCAAGTCGGGATCGTTAACTCCTTCCTACTTCCCTGCTTGGCAGCATGTTTGAGAATGGATATACTAACCACACGCACAACATTGTAGAGTTGAATACAACTTATGCACCCAAAGAGAGGGTGCTAAAGCTTCTACACCTTCTCCCTAGACCCTCTCACGTGCCTAGATGTGGGAAGAGGCGGATCCATTGCCATTGTAATCCTTAATAGCGGTGGGTATGTTGCTTTTAGAGAATCAGATAGTGAGTGCAATTAAGACTTCGTGCCACTCTAACAAGTTCTCACTATGCGCAGCCCACCACCTTACTACTGTTCCTATCAAAACATAACCTAGCATACTTTGCTACTCATCCTCCCTCCAACAAGCTTCCATCCCTCTCAAAAATACCTCAGGGTATGCATCCCCAAAATACTTTGTTATTATCTTCCCTCCCAGGTGCCGAAACTGTATGCGCCATTGTTACCTTGGTTACTAATCCTTTCATATGTCACCCAATCAATTCATAAGTCCCATGCACCCAATTATCACATGTTATATTGGTAGTATCACTGACAGATTGAGCATCATCAAACTAGATGACTCCTTCTGTAGGGTGGATGGTCTCTGGATCTCTTATGGAGCACACATATATTCTATCTAGGACTTCCTCCCCAAGGGGTTTAGTATAGGGGGTGGAATTCCCATCAACCAGTGGTATAACTACCCACTCTTCCTTATTTTCAAAGCTTATGTACCCCTTGTTAAACTGGAGATCTGCATTATTCTTATAACACCATGGGTGCCCAAGTAGAGCTAGGAAATTATCTACCTCGGTAAGTGCCGAGAATTCAAAATCCCCAGTGAACCTAGTCCCTGGAATAGTAATGGTTGCATCCTTCAAGACACCTATGGGCATCACCTTTGTCTTATTTTCCATATCGAGCACATTTGAAGATGGCTACAATGCAGGCCTTCCCGTTTGATTCCGGGCATCCAGTGAGAACATTAACCTCCATGCTCGTGTCAATGAGGATGTTTCTAAGAAACCATGTATCCACTACTGCATTTAGGGTAATCTCTTTGTCATAATCAAGGCTATGAGGTGGGAGTTTCGCATGTAGGATCTATATTTCCATGTCCTTCCCCGGTGCGCGGAACCCTTTTCATTCAACCATGCCCCTAGCAGGGGAATAATATTCTCCTACCTCAGCAGTTTACACACCTCCTTAACCCCATCTAAGTCATCCCTTGGTGCTTCTACTAGTCTCCTTTTCTCATCTTTTCTAGTCTTCTCTTTTAAGCATTGGATCTCCCCTTGTAAACTTTGAATTACGTCAATGGTTTCCTGGTAGAATTATTTCTGGTGAGCCAGGTTTGGATACTTCCCATGTACTACTTCTTCTCTCAAAACTAGTGGTCTCTGCCTAGGCACTTCCCTTGTGCGCATGGATTCCACCCTCATTGTTACCATAACAAGCTCTAGTTCTGATTCACATATTACTCATGGAAGCCACTACACGTCAACCTTCTTAATACTCACCATGATAGTGCCCTTATTCTTCCGGTACAACTAAATCATATGTTTGTACAACTTTGGGCATTCTTCATACTTATGTTTCTTTCCACACTAGGAGCATTGTAGAAGATTTGGACATTTGCACTTATAATGGTTTGTGGCTCCACAATTAAAAATGTCCCACATGGGAACTCACTTCTTCCTCCATGGTTACCATGACCATGAAATCCTCCGTGAAATCCTCTTCCACATGCATCTCCATCTCTGCGCTCTTCATACTAACGTTCATCTCCTTTGGAACTGCTGGCAATGCCAGTCTAGCACACACCAAGATCAATTACCTCATGAATCTAGTCAATCAATCTACAATCCTTGGTGTCATGAGTGGTTGAGGTACATATTTTACAATAACAATATATATTTTTGTGGATCGTGCATTGCAACAGGGGGCATCTACTTGCATCATGGTCCTCGTGACATATCTCATAGTTTACTACCACGACATGTACCACCTTCCAAGTACATATCCCATCATTATCCTTTGTGTGTCCTTTCATGTTACAATCCATGCACCACATCCCTCCATGAATCTCTGGAACTGTGTTGGTAGATAATTTCTCCAATTGCTTAGCCATGACAACAACTCGAGCCTCCGAAATGGGCTAACACTAGTATCAACACTACCAACTACTTTAGCATGTAAAGAAACTTCCAAAGATTCACACGGGTCTGTGAATGTTTTATGAGATAAATCCCTCCTAAAGGGTGTGATCAGCCCTCCAAAAAACCACCGATAATGTTTTGAAGGGTGGATATCATAAGATAGCTTAGACAAAAGAGTTTTAAAGTTCCCATCGTATTTTCGTACGCTTTCTACCATTCCCCGCTGGATTTCTTTGAGGGATCTAATGCTCTTCTTCTCAAACTCAGGTATTTGGAATTCCACCAAGAATGCATTTCTCGGGCAAGTATAATCCACACAACAACTGATGAGGGTCATACTTTCTATACCAACTATGCGTGCATCCTCGCAAGGTCGTCAGAAATTGACTAGCCTTTTGATCCTGGTTCATGATTCCCTTTGCATGCCATAGAAACTCATTCTTATGAACATCCTCCATGGCATCTTCCATTCCACCGTAATGTCGGCAAGTGTAGAGACATCTCGAAAAATACTTGAGGAGGTGGCTAGGGCCCTTGCCCTTCGATCTAGTCCCTTGTTTCTCCTCGGTGTTTCCTCCTCCGCTGGATCCACTAGATCCTGAGCCACTAGCTCCACCACTTCCACCTCTAGATCCTCCTGTATTAGGTACAAGACCCTTGTTTATCATGCCGAGTCCTCCCATCATCCCACCGAAATGCACACCAATTTTTTTGAACAAGTAGCACTCCCAATCACGATTTCCCCACCACTTCCTAACGTGCTTCTAAAACCAGCTATATACATTCCTTGTCCAAACATTCCACCAAATACCGGAATAGCGTGTGAAGCCATAGAAGTTCCAAATGAGAAATTTTATGTTCTAGGCACCGATCAATTACTTCCACTTTGAAATAAAATGGATAAACCGTACTCTTCCTCATTCAAACAAGCCAAGTGCCAAGGTCTAGTTGCTAGGTGGGGTAATATGTGCACCAACGACTCTTCTCTCTCTACATGATGGACTCTCATCGGAAGCTAAAAGGTTTTATCTTTTGTATCGACCAAGATGGGGTACCATAGACTGTTTGGGTTTAACATCCTCCGCGTGAACCTCAACTCCTTTCCACCAAGTCTGGCTCCATAACCCACTTATAATCCCGCGTTGTCTATCGATCTCCTTTTCACACACTTCGTTATACTTGAGCCACGTCTCCTCCCTTTCATGTTTAGTCGTCGATCAACCATCCTTCCCCAACTGTCTTCCTTGCCTAATGCTTAGGGTGGTTTAGCCAACCATATTAAATGCCTCTAAACCCATTGTTACTATCAAGATTTTGATTGCAAGGGAATAACATGCAAAAATGATCCCATGGGATCTCGTAAGAATTCAAACTCAGCAACCTCTAGAGAGGAATAAGTGGAAATGGAATATTCTAGAGTTTAGCTAGCCAGTACTCCCTTCCACCAATTATCTATAGCACGGGTCCATGTTAGATAAACATCTTGCAGGTTCTAATATGTTTCTTGGGTCCAAGGGTATGATCTATAATGCCACCCCGATCTAGATGTATAAGCTAAGAGCCATTCGAATAACTCTACTGGGAAACAATAGAAGAAGGTTTTATACAACTCATGATAAAGAGTGTCTTCCACCCATCTTCGCATATCAAACCAGATCATGTACTAAATTGCTGAGAAAATTTGTCCTACATGCTTTTAAACCAATCTCTAACACATTGAAGTGTTAAGTTCTCTGCCATCACTTTTTACAGAGATCATGATATA
Source organism: Taxus wallichiana var. yunnanensis (assembly GCA_018340775.1). NCBI lineage: Eukaryota > Viridiplantae > Streptophyta > Pinopsida > Cupressales > Taxaceae > Taxus > Taxus wallichiana. Next base: position 179,907,565 of record CM031237.1, on the reverse strand, counting down.
TGCCATGTTCCCCTACAACTTTGAAAAGAGGTCTGGGCAATGGAACCAAGATGTAGTCACTTTTGCACCCAATAAGAACAAGGAAACCTCATGCGCGTTGGCCTATCACCTAGCAGGCACCGGGTACTCACCCGAGGTGTGTGCGAGAGGGAGCCGAGTCTCTCTTTTACGTGAGTCTACTGGAAGGCATAGCTCGTGATTCAGACTTAGTGATTTAACATACATGAAGGGCTATAGAGCTCAGGACAGCTTCTACACCCCTTCAGTCATAATAGAACCAAAGCATGTAATGAAATAATAGAACTAAGAGTTGTACATCTACTACTATACTTAACCATTTAAGCATGATTCATGATTATAAAAGAAATGAAGTGCAATAGTAATATGCGAGATAATATAGAGAAAGAGTCTTGATATATTTTTCATGAAAACCTTATCACATTCATTCATAGTGTTTACTTATAAAATATTACAGGAAGGTAGACTGTAGTCATGCACCATATGTGGATCCATACATGTATTCTCCCAAGACAAAAAAATTCATTCCCCATTTTCCCATTACATCCTTACTGCATTCCTATACCCATTTTCATCTCATAGTTCTTGTAGTAATTCTGTAGAGCTCCGCTACCTCTCTTTTGTCTCTCTTTGTTTTCCAAGGGCGCACGTATAATAGGCCTCTCGGCTCTAACCAAATCCTCTATACCCTCGAGATCGGCCCCAAGTGCCAAGGTGTGGGTCACCGGCGTGTGCCTCTCTCGTGTCGGGATTAAATTTTTGGATCTTTCTATCGCAAGGTATATTCCCTTTAGGACACCTTGTCACCACCAGCTAGAACCGTATCCGAATGTAAAATGTTCTTCATGTGTTCTATCCCAAAGGCCGAAAATGGCTAAGTCCTGAATTGTTCTTCGCATGGCGCATGCATCCCGGGTTCTTCAAGAAGACTTTTGAACTCGCCTTGCGTGCCTATAATTGTGTGCTTTCTCATTCCATGCACACACATGCCCTTAAGATTTGGAAGCTAAATGAGGGGCCCAACACATAAGCTTGCTGATTTGAAATTGACCAATTCTTTATGGCAGCTTGTAGAAGATCCCTTTGGCCTAGGATGGATAGTAATTCCCACATAGATATATTCACATTTTTCTTCTTCATTTTTTCAACGATGCTAAATGGGAATGAAAAATCTCTCTGCTGCCCCCTAGCCTACACACTCTTTTCTTGTACATGGGCTGCAATAGCTGGCATTTGATTTGGTCTAGAAGGTGGCTTGGGCTGTCCTTGCACATTTGGAACTACATTTTGCTTGTCAAGACTTTATGGAGTGATGGAAGGTTGTAGATCACATGGAGTTAATGACTACCCTTCATCAATATTCCTCTTCTTTGACCTTGTTTTAGCTGCTACATTATGAGAAATTGCTTGATTCATACCACAACAATCCTCGACCTACCAATTCATGAGTGTAGTCTCATTTGGAGTTATATTTTGATGAGATGTTTCTTGTTGTTGGTTTTTTCTTGGCTCACCTCACCCTCTATGCCCATTCTTGTCACCATCAAGGCTTGGTTCAAAGCACCATTGAAGCACATGGACTAGTTGTGAGGTTCATTGCATGGCAAACACCAATCATACTCTTGTTCTATATTATTTTGCGCTAGCACTAAGGATTTAGAGGTAGATGTAGCATTGGGGTTATATGGCTGAAATGGTCTATTGGCCGGAGGCCTTACTTGGTTTTGATTTGTAGTTAGATTGGGTGGCCTATTAGGCTGATATGGTTGCCTATTAGGCTGAGCTTGAGACTAATAAGAAGGTCTAAAAATTTGGGCTTGTTGCTGTTGAGTGTAACCAGCTCATTGCCTAAATTTTGTAATTGTTTCATGACTTCTTGAAGTTCATTTAAGGCACTAGAAGATGAAGTATAAGTTTCATTTGAACTTTGATTTCTAGAAGTGGGAATAGGACCTAAAGTCGGTGCTTGACTAATGCTTGGGATTTCCAAGTTTGGATACAAGGGCATGGGAGGCCTAGGATCCAGCTTACTAGATTGAATAAAACAATTTTCAGCCCTAATGGCAATGTTATAAGCTATAGGTATAGTTGTACCTCCCATGGATTGAATTAACATAGAAATTTCAGAATTTAAAGCTTTGAGATAGTATAAGAAAGAACCTTCAGCTGTTGGCCTTACTAATGCTGGGATTCTATTCCATGTCCTTTAAAATCTAAAGTTAAAGTCTATTAGCTGCTCATTGGGAGCTCTCTTGATAGTTGTCAATTGTTTGCGTAGAGACAAATTATCTCCCTTTTCTCCAAACTGCTCATGAAGAGCTATGCACAACTGGTTCCAATTTTGGATAGATCCTACCCCAAGGCTCCTAAACCATTACAAGGCTTTCCCTTTGAATGAAGATGCCAGTAATTTGACAGCAATTTACATCTCAACAATCTCATGGATTACACAAACATTAGCAATGTCTTTCACATGGTCACGGGAGTGGTGTGAGTTTCCCATAAAGTATGGAATGTTCTTCAATGCTGCAACTAGAACTAGATTTTGTGCATTGAGAGCAAGTGGGATGCTACCAATGAAGTTGACATAAGGGTTGTGTTGTGCTATTATAATTGGCCTAAGAACCCTTGTTGATTGGGTGAAAGGTCTACCAGGTGGAGGGGTTGATAGAGTTGTTTGGTGGAGATTGGTACCTTTGAATCCTTCTTCCTCTCTTTCTTCTTCCTAGGGATAAGCTGTAGGTAATAAGATAATCATTCTTCTCTAGGCCTTAACCTTGTTTGGATCCTTTTCATGAATCTTTATACTTGGACTACTAAAACCAGTTGATTTTTTCTCTTTGGAGTCGCTAGATGTGCAAATCAGGGCTCTTTCAAGTAAGAAATCACAACAAAAGAACATCAACTTTGTTGAAATGAAGATGAAGACCTCTAAGGTCCAACTGGGAGTGCCAAAACTATTAGTGAAAATTCACAGCGCCCCAAAAAGGACCTATGGATCGGCTTTTCTAAGGAAATTTCATTTGGTGTGAATGTACAACATTGAGCTTTCCCAAAGTGTGGGACCTTTGAAAATGTGGAAAGCTCTCCAGAGAAGGCTGGCACCTCTTCCTAAACTACCTACCACAATCTATTCTAGTGTAGGAAAGCTAATCTAATCCTAATCTAACTATGCCAAGGAGACAGAGAGAAAGAGAGAAAGGAGGGAAAAACAGAGCCTACACTAAAATGTTGATAAACCAGAGAAGGAAAATGCTGAAAATCTATCAAAACTACCATGGAACAAGAAGAGGTGAGCAATGGGAAGGATGGACAAGTGCATCACAAAACCAAGGATGGATTTCACACAAAAATGTTCCAAAACTCCATGAACACCTCTCCAAAACTTGTAATGAACATTCAACCATGCATAAATATCTACAATGAATAGAGGTAAGAAGAAAACAAGAAAAAATGAGCAAATATGGACAAATTCATCACAAAACACATTTTTATTGCTCCAGAAGTTTACACAAAACATCATTTTATGGGTAAGAGAAAAAAATGCCATTACAGAGCAAGGGAAGAGGTTCAAACTCCATTTTTGACCATGGGGAAGAAAATAAGGGAGGGACAGAGAAGAATGATGAACAACTTGTTACAAATGAGCCAAAACTAGCTTTTATTCATCGAGTAGAATGGAAGAAAGGAGAAAACGTGAGCCTAAATCAACTCTTTTCCCTCTGCGGGCCCATGGGAAAAATTTCTTCTTTGCGCCCCTTTGGACCCTTTGGCAATTTTCACCAAATTCCCCCGCGCCCCGACCTCTGTCGAGAACAGGACACTGGCATGCCACTATTGGTTGTGGCTTTCAAGCTAGGTTTTAAATTTTGTCCCTTAAAAATTTGGTGAAAGGCCGAAATTCACTCCATCACCCCCGACTCTCACCGGCCTCATAGACACGGGGTAGCCTCCAATTAGTTGGCGGAGCTTTGGACCAAATTTTTATTTTCATCCCCACCGACCCCCTTAGATATTTTTCTACCTTCTCCCTCTAATTGACTCGCCATTCCAATGCCACATTTCTCTCTCTAATTGGGCACGGACCTTCTTGGGGTAAATTTCCCTCAAAAACTCTTTTGAGCCATAACTTACAAAATACAAGGAGTTAGAAGGAAAACTTTACCTTTCTGGAAGGTTGAGAAGATGCTCTATCGATAAAGATGATTTCAAGAAAATATTGAGTGCTTGAAAAATGAAAAATTTGTGAGGCACAAGGAAGGAAAAAAATGAAAGAGAGTTAGCCAAAAAATAAGCAAGGGGCTTATTTTGGATAACAAAGATATCATCTATCTCGAGGTGGAGCATCATGAGGCATGATACTAAGGAAAATTTTATTAGAATTAAAATGGGGAATAGGATCGAGCTGTAGTCTTCCTTGAGTTCTTGTACCACATCTAAATCCTTTATAACCCATGATGTGCATCATTCGGTAACCCTTAACATACTATGGGTCCTTGTGACATGAAGCCATTTTTCCTTAAGGTACCCATCGGGTAGGTTTTTCTAGTATATTTTCATATGACAAAAGACTACTAGGAAAAAACTTCTTAAAGGGATTAGAGAAACTAGCATGAGTTATCTTAAACTAGAAGTATGGTCTACTATGTGTCTTATGTGACACTAAAAGATAAGATATCAAGAGAGCCTTCGGAGATTAGATTAATTATCTAGGTGTATATTTTACAAACTTTACTTCCCATGAGGTAAAGGGATTGAATAGTGTGGAAAAATTATGATTACAAGAAGTCAATTTGTCTAGATCTATATGTTCTATAATAGCCTCAGTTCATAATAGGAGAATAATATAAGAAGAGAGACATTCACATGCTACACGAGAAAAACTATGCGAGTGCCCTACAATGTGTAAATGGTTCAGGATCACCTTTGATGGTGATTATCTATCCTCCATGACATAGCTTGATACACGATGGAAGGTCGAAGGAATGACATACATTGTATGAATCCATGGGCGACCGAGAAGCATGTTATATAGAGGGTCCATGTCAAGGACATCAAACTTTGCATCATGGTAAGTCAGCCCTAATTACTTTGGGATAACTATAGTACCTGCTAATTCATAATATTCATTATTATTATTCGTGATTTTAATTATCTTAGCATCTAGATCTGCTTTTGTTTGGCCGGCTTCTTGAGAAGCTTATGTGTACAAATATTTAGACCAAATTCGCCATCCACAAGAACTCTCTTTATCTTATGATGAGTAACAAAGAAATATATTTATAAAGGTAAGTTGTGGTCACAATTATGACATGGGATTTCATTCCCATAAAAAATATTTATTCATTCAGATTTAGATTTATAACCATTTCTTGAAGGTGTGTACGATATACATATGTGGATATTCTTGATCTCTGGGTGTTTTATATAGTATGTTCTTTTCAGAATTTAAAATTTTTAGGAGGTCTAACATCAAGATATTATCTGTGTTTTTCTCCAATTATTCTAGTAAATCATACCTGACCTTCCTAATGGATAGGTTGATAAGGTCATCGAGATCACTAAGCGAGCACGTCACTGCCCACAACACAACTCTTAGCTAATATTCTAATAGTGTTTACATGTTCATTAGATGAATTAATACAACCTACGAGGGAATGAAAGGGATTATCATTTAAGAAATACACAAAATAATTAGTTCTATATTCATTAAAAGATTGTCCATGATCCGGCTTCTCGTTTCCATTTTTACAATGTTTAGGGAAGGGTTGTTTAAATATTCCAATTTTATCGTTAGCACATTATCCCATTTCAAGTTATTCTAGCACAATATTTCCTTCTTCGATAAGGTCTTGGATGAAATCCCACAAATTTAAAATCTGTCAATTTTGTGTCCTTTGACACGGTAAAATTCAAGATTCATTTTCTTTAAACCATATTGGTTTAGGTGCATCATATGGATAATATATTGTTTCGGTTTGATAGTGCACCATATTTACACATCTAACTATTTAAGAATGGTAGATATTAATTCTATTAGAGGCATAAACACTTATTTCGGGGTGCTTTTGGTTGAGGTCCTTGTGTAAGCTTGAAGAATGGATCACTTTATACAGCTTTGGACTCTTTTGGAGTCCGTGATGCCATCTCTCGACGACATGTTTATTCTTATTGAAAATCTTGGGTTTTTCTAAGGATTTTTACTCCTGTTTATCTTTAGAAAAGGGTTTAATCATTCCCTTTGTTATCGAGAGCCTTCTTAATTTGGATTCCCTTTTCAATAACTTATTTGAAGTTATTAACATAATCCATGTGCAACTATAAGGCTATGTCTTATTTCAAGTTCGAACAAATATAGTGACCATGTGTTTTTCGAGAACGAGACAACGGAAACATCTTGCCAACCCCCACCATTTATCTAAGAAACTAGCAAGGGACTCATTAAGTTTTTGCTTCACATTGCAAATATCTTCCATGGTAATATCACTATCCATGTTAAATGAGAAATGAATAAAAAAGTTTCAGCTAGTGTGGGCCACATTATGATCATTCCTTTGGGCATGTGAAGGAACAATTCTAGTGCCTTTCATCCCAAGGTACGATGGAGAAAATGTATAAGGTAGTTTTCACTAAATGCTGCTTCTTAGAAATCCATATAGAATTCTTTAATACAATCACAAGTATCACTTTTACCTTTATAATTTTTGAGTTGAGGACAATAACTTTTTTAGGAATAACACCCATAACTTGTCTCTCTCAAAGGGGTAAGGAAATATTTCTTCATATTGGTATTTCTTACTATGACCTACATTACTCTCTTGGAGGGTTATGAGCATATTTTTCATGGATTGCAACTCTTGTGTAATGAGTTTCTCTTTCATAGGGGATGATGGTATATTCTCTCGAGTAATGCTTAATGTTTCATCGTTGTAAGGGTTAGTGTGAAATCCACCCATTTTGGTTTTGATTTTTTCCTTTCATGTACTCTTACTAGAGGAACCTAAGTTTTCTAACTTTTGACTAAGTTTAGTATATGTATTTTTATGAAATCTTCTTCATCTTGAAGATCATTTTCTTTGTCATATTAAAGAGGAGGTAACTCCTTCTGGTCATGTTCAATCTTAATGTTTCTTGATGCCTTAAAGTATGGTCTCGAGAACCATTTGTTAGTCTCGCGCCCTTCACTCCCAAAGTTTTTATTGTGTACACTTGAAGTAGAAGGGTACCCTTTGTCAAAAGGGTTATCCATCTCGATAAGTGGAGGTCAATTATGGCTCTTCCTCCTCTAGGTTAATGGTTTTGATGGACACTTCACACTCTTCTTGCAATTAGGCTCCTAGTGTAGGAATTGTGTGAATATTGTTGGAAATTTTGCACTCATGCAAAAATGGGCAACTCGAAACTTTGTTATGATGGATAGCATTGGTGAATTATACCTAATATAGGGAGGTTCTTTCAAATAATTTTTTTTTTTGAATTAATTAATGATTACATGAAATCTACATCTATGTGTTTTGTTAAAAAACATAATAGATCACATAGTCTACAATTTCATGCCTTCTTCAACAAAAGAACACAAATCCCCAAAGGATAGTTGTGTTTTCCTGATGAAGACATCAAATTACACAATAGATGAAGTGTTAGGTTTTGGAGCAGTAATTATGACTGCGGATTACAATAATTAGATTTCATTACTGAATGTTATATGTATTCTTTAATGTTCATTCCTTCATGATTAAAACATTCAATTATATTATTAGTTTTTTTAGTTTATCATACAATCCATATAAGAAAGAAGAAATTCATAAAGAAACACAAAAATCAATTTCACAATTCAATGTTTTATTTGTAAGGAATTTCAAATATTCCCACACAAGCCGTGGGATGTAACTGAAAAGTAAAATACAACTACTGAATTAAGATGTACATATGCATGAAAGAGAAAATAGAGGAGTATGAATGAACCCATCATTTCCTTGAGGTTTCTTTTGTTGCGGTTGATGTACCTCCAGCTCCATCTTTTTTCCCTCTTCATCTCATTGCTTAAGCAATCGTACTTTAAAACATAAAATAAAAGACTATTAAAATTGAGCTCAAGGTTAATCCATATTCCTATACTATCCAAATTCATGCAGGTGGATCTCTTAACAATAGGAGGTATAAATTACATGAGGATCAAAGGTATAATTGATAAAAGTGTTTTTCTATAATAGCATACATGATTTATTAACCCATAAATAAGGAGAGAGAAGAAAAGAAAAATATGGAACATAAGAGAGCCAAAAACCTAAATATTTTCTAATTGTTTTCTTAAGTGTGCAGGTACATGTTGTAGTAAGAAGAAAATAAAATCATGTTTTTACAGTCATCATTTTGTTAGATAAAGGTTGTATAAAAACAGAGTTTAATGAATTCCATCCTATGGTATATCAAGTTAGAATAAATCACAAGGACATAATGGTATGAAAGAAAAATGTAACTCAAATTTCAGTAGCTATCTTGAAATAGAAGGAGCTACCGAGTAGATAAGTGGAGAATTTTGCATGCTTACTTTCCTTCAAAGATAATAGTACATGTTTAAAATTTTCAAATAGGTGAAGAAGAATCGAATATAACAACTGAAGTTAACTAAAAAGATAAGATTACAATTGAAATAGAATGAAATAAAAATAAAATATGAGAAAATTTCACGAGGGGCTTCACCAATTAAAATGGAATTTTATTATGTTTCCATCATGTTATTTGAAACTAGTACATGCTCGGATAAATTAAATATTAATACAAAAGAGAGAAAATGCATGGTATGGTAAAAGATATGATTTAGACAAGTACAAGTTACTTCATGTTACAGTATCAAAAGAATGCAACATTCAAATTTCTATTGTAGAGGTAGCAGGAAATACTACTTTTCAGAAAACAAAGTACAAGTTTTCAGTTTTTAGCTATAGGCTCATCCATCTGTGTTCATTTTGTATTCACATTACAAGTTGCAGAATAAGAAAAACACTTAAGAAACAGTATCAGGGGTTCATATCAAATGATCATAGGGTATCTCAACATTATGGAGGAAAATAGATAAGAAGATTAAGTGCAGGTTACAACTTCCATTTTCGAGTTGAATCAGTGATTTGAAGCCAAAGATATATAACAAATCTAACAAATACAGTCTTTAACTCCATGCCTAGTGTACAAGAAATTCAAAAGTAGCAGCATTAAATTTTCAATTGCAAAGGGAGTAATATAGTAAAGTAAGAAGTCTTAGCTAGTAGGAATCAGAATAAGATTCAAAAGTGCAAGGTTATAGTGTTAAGATAGTGATAGGTTATCATGCAAATTCAACAATTTCAAGGGATCATATTAGAAAGCTTCATGATTTATAGTTAGCCATTCTGGTCAAGATGTAATTATCTAATTGATCCTTTCAGACTATAGGTCTGTAAGAATTTTACTCGAGCAAATGTTTCCATTTTCATTACACAAGTAAATGGAATATCAGATCAACAAAGTTTCACGAAGTTACAAACTTCCCTAAAGAGTATCGAGTATCATAACTAAATGGGATGAAAAACCTCAAGCTTCATTTTGTTCCTGAAATATTACAAATTATTAAAAGATTCAATAAAATACTTTTGCAAAATAATTCATCAGAGAAGGAAGCATTCAAATGACCTTTTCTAAGTAGTAAGAGAGTAATTTTCTATCAACAAATCCATGTCATAGAGGATAGCCAACATTAAAAAACCAAGGTTTATCAAAAGGAATAATGATTTCAATCATATTACATAGAATAAGGAAAATTGAATCAGCCCAGATATAAGGTATGGTTATAATTTGGGATGAAGTGCATCAATTCGAGCTTCAGGGGAAAGGAAGTAATGATAACTCAAGGCCCATATCAAAGAATGTAACATTTACAGGTTAACTAAAAACCCTAATTTTAAATTTGAGCATTATTAATATAAAACCCCAACACAAAATGACTAAGCCAAAAAATCATAACAAAACACAAAATACCCATAAGAACAAAGCTTCAAATCAGAATTTTATAAGGATAGACTTGATGTACATGAGTAAGCTTGAAGTTGAATGCACAAAGAACCACACAATACAAAGTCTTCAATTGCAAGAATAAAAAACCATAATACAGGAACTTCCAGATATTTCCGTTCAGAGCTTCAGATGCTCGAGGTTGACTAATTGAATAAGAAACTTGTTGGGGTGTGGAGCCTATTTTGTGGTCTTCTTGAATCAGTGTTGAAGTGTTGGAGCTCGAATGATTAAGTTTGGAGACTTCAAGAGAATTCTGCAGTCGTTTTCTGTGACGTTGTTGTGTCGTTATGGCGACATTGTCATTGTTAATGTCTTTGTTAACATGTTGTCAAAGTCGAGATTGTTTTTCCAGCCATGTGAAGTTGAAAGATCATGAATTTCAATCTTCTAGGGTCAACTTTATGGATTCTTAGAAGGATTTTAATCCTATAAATAGAGCTATTAGGGTATCTTGAAGATATTTTGAGTGTTCAAGAGGTCTTGAGTCTTAGAGATCAAGAGGTGATCAATAGTGATCAAGGTTAAGCAATTGGGAGTCAATTGTGGTTTAGATGTGGTTTAGCATCTTTGGAATTCTATTGTGAGTTCATAACTAAAATAAGACTATGAGAGTTGTTTTACTTTTGTTGATAATAAAATTTGAGCAAGTTCTTGGTGGACGTAGCCCACATTAAATCTTGTCTTGTCTTCTTTTGTGCATTATTCATTTATGTTGTTATATTTCTGCAAGTATAATTTGCTATATAGTTTCCTACTGCTGTGGTTTGAGGAATTGTTTCTGCATATTTTTTCTCTAATTCCTAACAATTGGTATCACAACTTTGGTGGTTTTTTGCTGAAGTTGTAAATCACGGAAAATTTTAGCTTGAGTGGGAGCTATGGTAGATGAGCGTAGTTCGAGGGTTGAGAAATTCAATGGGTAGAAATTTGGTTTTGGAAGATGTAAATGGAGGATTACTTATATCATAAGGACCTCCATGTTTGTTTTGTTGGAAAAGCAAAGAAACCTACAGCCATGTCAAATTGGGATTGGGAGTTCTTTGGATAGAAAGTGTTAGGAAATAAGAGATAAAATATGTGGAATAATCCCTTACAGAATCGCAACAGTAGAAACTAATATGCAGAAAATATTACAGATCTCAAATAAAAATGTAAAATAAATAACACAACACAGAGAGACAAGATTTAACATGGTTCACCCAATTTGGGCTACGTCCACCAAGAATCACTTGCTCAGATTTTATTACAAGCCTCCACTCTCTCAATATAATACCCAGATCCATTTGGAGCTATGCTCAACAAACTCTATAGAATTCAGACCCGAATTCAAAACACATCTACAATAAATTTGCTTGTGTATGTATCATATGCGAGAAGACCATATAAATAGGCAATTGCTTAAGCAATTTGATACAAATCCATGGGTATCAAAACCATGGGTACAAAAAACCATGGGCCCAAAAACAACCCATAACGGTTACCCATTACCCATGGGTTAATAAACCACCCATGAAAATTTTCTTGGGGCTTCACCCCCAAACCCCCCTTGACCCGCTCACTGGTGAGCGAGACCACCATAAAAATACCTAAGTGTAACACATAAAAGGTGTACCACACTCTAACATGAAAATAGGCTCCACAAACATAACAATCTCCCACTTAGAGACTGATTTCCACTGAGCAAGCTTCTCAACCCTTCACTATCATCTGCGAAGGCCAACCAAAGCTAAACATAGCTTTAGTTTATCCCTTATGACCACCTTGGTCATCATGTCTGTAGGATTCTGACTAGTATGAATCTTCTCCAACTTCAACTTATCTTCCTCCAAAGTTGTCCTGATGAAGTGATATCTCAACTGTATATGCTTTGTCCTGGAGTGGAAAGTAGAGTTCTTAGCTAGGTGTATAACACTCTGACTATCACTATGCAGCTTACATTCCTCCTACTTATGCCCCAACTCCTCAAGAAATTGTTGTAACCAAATCATCTCTTTTCTTGCCTCTGTGGCAGTAACATACTCAGCCTCTGTGGTTGAAAAAGCCACTAACTTCTGTAGTCATGAAATCCAGCTCAGTGTTGTCCCACCTATAGTGTAAATATAGCCTCTCATGCTCCTCCTGCTGTCTACATCTCCAGCCATGTCTGAATCTACATAACCACATAAAGTTGTGTCGATCCTTTGTAGCACAAAATTGTCCCCATGGTCCCTCTCAAATACCACGAGAATCCACTTTACTACTTGCCAATGCTCTTTACCTAGATCACTCATAAATATACTCATAGCTCCCACCGTATGGGAAATATCAAGCCTATGCACACCATAACATACATCAAAGCGCCAACTATTGATGAGTAAGGTACCTTGGACATATGGTTTCTTTCGTGCTCTGTCTTGGGACACTGCTCCTTTGATAACTTAAAATGGCCTGCCAAAGGAGTCCCAACCGGTTTAGCATCCTACATGTTGAACAGATCCAATACCTTCTTAATGTATTCTTCCTAAGATAAATTCCGCTTCCGTTCCTTCCTATACTGAGTTATCCTCATACCAAGGATTTGTCTGGCTGCCCCCAAATCCTTCATATCAAAAGATTCACTTAGTTTTCTCTTGAGTACTTTTATTTCTTACATGTTTTTACACCGCAACCAACATGTCATCAACATACAAACACATGATAATATAACTTCCATCCTCAAATTTCTTTGTATACACACAATAGTCAAAATGACATCTAATATAACCTTACTCCATCATGAAGCTATCAAACTTCTTATACCATTGATGTGGAGCTTGTTTCAAGCCATACAAGCTCTTCTTCAGTTTACACACCATCTCCTCTTTACTTTGACCCCATAGCCCTCCTGTTGCTACATATATAGTTCCTCCTCCAAATCATAATGGAGAAATGTGGTCTTTACATCTAACTATTCTAAGTGCAAGTCTTCTACTGCCACTATTCCAAGAATAGTTCTAATAGAAGTCATTTTTACTACAGGAGAAAAGATCTCATCAAAATCTATACCTTGTTTCTGTGCAAACCCCTTGACCACCAACCGGGCCTTATATCTTTTCTTTCCTCCTTCTTCATCTTTAACTTTATACACCCACTTGTTCTGCAATGCTCTTTTCCTTCCGGTAGCTTCACCAAATCCCAAGTCTAGTTCTCCATGAGAGAATTATGCTCCTCATCCATGGCTTGCTTCCACTTCTTACTGGTATCTACCTGCATTCATCAAAGCTCTCTAGCTCTCCACTATCAGTGAGTAATAAATAATAAAGAGAAGGAGAAAAATGTTCAAGTTCTTTTCTTACCCTAGAAGACCTCCTCACTGTAGGAGTTTGGGGTTCCTATTGAGTCGGTTCCTACACTGATTCATGGGTCACTCTCCCATCCAGAAAATCCTCTACCATTGCATATTATTTCTTGGATTATTCCCTTTTTTCCTGCTGAACTGTTGCTTATACATGACTTTCTCATTAAAGACCACATCCCTAGACCGAATGATTAAAGGCAACTAAAGAGGTAAATGTGGCAGAAAGTTATGTTTTTCAAGATGCATTAATTCTTTCTTTAGATAATATTGTTGAATCGTGGGTGTTATATTTAGGGGCTTATTTCCATGCCACCCCACATAGACATTACTTTACTGATTTTGTTCAAGGTGATTTTTGACATGTATATCTTGGTGATGATGAGCCATGCAACATAGTAGGGAAAATTGTGTTCAGGTGAAAATGAAGAATGGGAACACATGGTTACTTAAGGACTTCATGTATGTGCGTAAGTTGAGGTGGAATTTGATATCAGTGGGAAAACTGGGTAGTGATGGCTGTACGGTTAGTTTTACAGTGGATTCTTGTAAGGTTACCAAGGGAGCTCTTGTGGTTGTAAGAGATAAAAAACATGGTACTTTGTATTTAACGGTGGTGCTGATTATTTCAATTTAGTTGTTGTAGATGGAGTGTAACTTTGTGGCACCAGAGACTCGATCATATGAGTCATAAGGGCATGCAGATTAAGAAGGACAAGTTTCTGGATTAAGAAAAACTTTTGTGAGGAGTTTGTACTTATGGGAAATAGAAGCGGGTGAGATTCCTCAAGGTTGGACCTACCAGGAAGGAGGGTAAGTTGGAGTTAGTGCATATAGATGTATGTGGTCCAGCTGTAAACTCTATTGGTGGTTCATATTATTACATCACTTTCATTGATGATGTAGCTAGAAAATTTTTGATATATTGCATTAGAAATAAATCTGATGTGTTTGAAACTTTCAAAAGATTGAAACCCTTGGTTGATAATGAAACAGTCTCAAGCTAAAATGTCTCGGGCCAGATAATGAAGGGGAATATTGTAGAAATGAATTTCTTGATTACTGTTTAGTAAATGGGATCTGTCGACACTAAAATTTTCCTCGTAATTTCTATTTCATTAGTGTATGTATTAGGAATAGGATGTTGTTAAGTATAATTAGTAGTAGCATCTGATAGAGGATAACGGCACCGTCAGTATGGTGCCGCCAATAATGTGGAGTATGGTAATAGTCAAAGTACAATAGGAATGTTGTAAAAAGTAAATGTTTGTCGTAAGTGGTCCGGTAATGTTAAAATGTCAAAGTTTGGGTAATTAGAGAAGTAGGGTCTACATGATTAGGAATTAGAAATATTATATTGGTAATAAAGACAAGGAGTGAGGTCATAAATATTTTGTGTATTTTATTTGTAAAAAGTCTAAAAATGTGGAACCCATGTAAAATGATAAGGTTTATCTTATCTTAACAGATAAGCTTACATGTACGAGATAAGAGTTAAGGTATGGAATATGATTCGTCGAGTGGATTTCTTATCCTATCTTAGAGATAAGATGGATAAGCCTGGAAGTTCTATAAATAGAGAGGCCACCCCCCTCATTTAGCATAGAAGGAAGTAGTGAGAAATATTGTAGGAAGTGTGCGAAGGAAGCCATCAGTTTAAAGGTGTGTTGAAGAAGCCATTAAGAGGTGTAATTGTAAAGTTTCTCCCATAGTCTTGGTGAAAGGCAAGTGAAGTCAATAACACTTGAAGTACCTCATGGGTGAGATTAATGATTTCATGTTAATATTATAATTTATTTTGATATATCAGATTTGTCATCATTCTATCTTATCATAGTCGATGGTATTCTTGTGTTATGTTGTTGTTTTGTTTCAGTTACATCCACCAAACTAAAGGTTGTGCATTAGTAAATAATCATAGCATAGCACGAGGAGTTTCGGTGAAGGATTATCATAGTGTCGGATTGGTAATGATATTTTGGTTCCGTTGCCGGGACCATTCCTCGTTGGTGGATTTTCTGGAGAGATATTCCCACTTAGTCAAAAATCAATTAGAGGGTAACCTTGTTTTTACTGTGCATAGTAGTTACCATGGTAAAGTCATTTTTGCCATGAATAGTAGTTACCATGGTAAAGTCATTTTTTTGGAATAGTATTTACCACAGTAAAGTCACTTTTTACTGTGAATAGTATTTACCGCAGTAACTTCACTTTTTACCGTGAATAGTATTTACCGCAGTAACTTCACTTTTTACTGTGAATAGTGTTTACCACAGTAAAGTCAGTTTTTACATCATAAGTCAAGTTTTACCATAGTTTACCGTGGTCATTTCTATTTTACTGTAGAAAGGTGTAAAGTCACTTTCTAGTATAGTGATTCCAATTATTTGTACACATAAGTCTTGTTGATTGTACTTGTGAGTTGGTATTTCACGGTGGTTACTTTTGAAAATGGGAAAGATTCCTGTTTTTTCAGCTCAATCTAATGAAGATGCTTCTTCTTTCATTCAAGAGTTTAAGCGATCTTGTATTTGTAATGGCCTTATAAGAAGGGAACAATGGACTGAATTTTTTCCTACCTTTTTGGATGGTTGACACTTAGGTGGTTTAAAACACTAGGTGATAATGTGAAAAATTCATGGGATTTATTAGCGAAAGTTTTCTTGAAGAATTTGGTGAACAACAGAAATATGCAGATCTCATGATCGAGATCACAAAGCTATCCCAAGGAGAGAAGGAGAAGATAAGGGATTATCATGCTCGTGTTCTAGAGCTAAGGAGGAAGCTCGATGCCCAGATCCGGAAGGAAGGACTAGCGGATGGGTTGATGAATGGCATGGATAATCTCCTCTGTAAGCACTTCATTCTTGGGATGAAGCTAGAGATCAGACAATGAGTGAAGTATGACCACCCACTACCATTGAACAAGCAAAGGAGATTGCAAGAAGGCAAGAAGAAAGCATGGAAGAGGAGCCCAAAGAAATTGTTGCTAAAGTAGAGCCTACACCAGCACCTTTGGTCCAGAATCCACAACCACTCCGGTGAGCA
Organism: Taxus wallichiana var. yunnanensis; assembly: GCA_018340775.1. NCBI lineage: Eukaryota > Viridiplantae > Streptophyta > Pinopsida > Cupressales > Taxaceae > Taxus > Taxus wallichiana. The sequence goes on along the minus strand of CM031237.1, from coordinate 179,891,136 downwards.
CAAATATTTCTCCTAGTACATCTACTGAGTATGAAGATCTGCTCAAAAAGATGGGTCAGTTAACTATTAATCTTCTTCAAGGAAAGGAATTTAGTTCTCAAGGAGGAGATAGAGGTCCAAAAAGAAATATTTCTGAAGTTGTTTGTTATGGTTGTTATAAAAAGGGTCATTATAAGTATAATTGTCTAGATAGAGCTTCTACATCTGGTAAAGGAGATAATGATAAAGGAAAAGCACCTGTGAATTCTTTTGATGTAGTAGATAAGAGCAGAAATAATGAAGTAGATGTGTTTGTAACAAAAAGAAAGAAAGAAAAAGATAATCAAGATGGAAATGATCCTAAGAAGATGAAAGAAGAAACTAGTAAGAAACATAGGAGAAGAAAGTTGGGTGTGCAGGATTTTTTGATTTCACAGGGGTAAGGACCATACTCCATCTTGGAAGATCTGTCCAAAAGGCCTACAAATATTACATATGGTCAACTCTTGGCTATGTCTTCTGAGAAGAGGCGGGAGTTGCGAGGTGGACTCAATGCTCGAAGAAGGAAGGAGGTTGAGGTCCCTGTTTTAGAGCGAGGCGAGATCCCTATGCTCCACAAGTGGAGGTATTATGTAATGGTATTTCAATTCATGATGTCTTAGTTGATGGGAGTGCTGCGATTAATGTAATGACCGAGTGCGTAATGAATATGTTGGGTTTAAAAATTGATCGCCCTTGACACTTATGTTAAGGTCATTAAATAAAGGAAAAACTAAACCGAGAAGGTGTAGTTTCAAATGTGGCAATATATGTTATGGGTGTGGTATGTGTGGTAGACTTTCGGGTGATGAAAAATGGTGCTTGTTGTACCCAATCTTTCTTTAGGAAGACCATGGCTAAGGAGAGTTCATGCAAGAAACTACTGGAATGAAGGTTTCATGACACTTGGACGTGGTAGAGAGAGGGTGAAGATAAATGTGATCCCTCGACATCATAAAGCAGAACTTTTGGATTCAAGTGATGAAAATGATGATTGGACATCCTCTGATTACTCTAGTACCAGTGAAGTGGACACTGAAGATGAAGAAAGCAAGGTGGATGTTTCAGTCATGGATATCCTTCCAGTCACACCAACTCATGACCCCATAAAATTATACGAAGAAGAAGTTGATGATCATCTCCAACAAATAAAGATTGGTGATCTTTGTGATGGAGAGTGAGAAGGAATCCTACCTCCGGCTCTTTTGAAGGTACATACACATATTCACTTTTAATTACAAGGAACTCGTCAAGTAAGTTGGGTAGAACATTGTATTGGTGGTAGATGGTGCTTAAGCCCATAAAGCAAATGTCATATAGAATGAATCCTAATTTTACAAGGCGTAAAAGAAGAAATAGATAAGTTGCTTGATGCAAGATTCATATTTTTTGTGGAGAATTCAGAATGGGTTTCTCCCATTGTGATCTCAATAAAAAAGAATGGGAAGCTACGCATTTGTGTTGATTATAGGAAGCTCAATAAGGCAACAAAGAAGGATCATTACCCTCTTCCATTTTCAGATCAGATCTTGGATGAAGTAGGCGGCAGAGTGCTATAGTTTCTTTGATGGATATAGTGGCTACTGACCAAGTTCGTATAGCAGAGAAAGATCAGCTGAAGACCATGTTCACCACTCCTTGGGGAACATTTTCTTATAGAGTTATGCCTTTTGGGTTGTGTAATTCTCTAGCAACATTCCAGCATTTGATGAATAGGGTGTTCGAACCCTACATTGGGACCTTCATCAGAGTATTTCTGGATGATTTTTGCATCTATGGGAGCAAGTTGGACCACCTGCACCAAATGGAGACAACATTTCAAAGGTTAGATGAAGCACAAGCCTCACTAAACCCTACAAAGTGTGTCTTTGGATGTTCTAAAGGCATTTTGTTAGGGCATGTTGTATCCAGAGATGGTATTGGTACTGATCCTGATAAAGTTTCAAAAATCAAAGATTTACCATTTCCTATGAATAGAAGTAAGTTGAGATCATTTTTAGGCCATGTGGGTTACTATAGAAGGTTCATCAAGAATTTCTCAAAGATTGCACAGCCACTAACCCAGTTCTTGAAGAAGGATGTTACTTATGAACCAGGAAATAAGGCGCATGAAGCTTTTGGACAACTGAAGGAAGCCCTGGTGTCTTCACCTATTTTGAAGAATCCAGATTGGAGCAAGCCATTCATTGTGTACACTGATGCCTCAGATGCAGCACTAGGAAGTACTTTGAGCCAAAAGGATGAAAATGGGAATGAACATCCAATTTACTTTGGGAGCAGACAAATGAGCAGTGCTGAGGTAAATTATACTGTAACTGAAAAAGAGGCTCTGGCTATCATTTTTGCTGTAAAGAAGTTTAGAAATTACTTGCTAGGGCAAAAATTTCTAGTTGTAACAGATCATCAGGCTCTAAAATATATTGTAAATAAGCCTAACCCATCAGGGAGGATAGCAAGATGGATAATTTTGCTACAAGAATTTGAATTTGATATTATAGATAGGCCAGGAAAGAAGCATGTCAATGCAGATGCACTCTCTCGAGCCTATGATGGTTTAGGATCATCTTGTGATGATGATGATTTCCGATGCTTGGCATTGTTATCCCTTGACACAATCCCTAGTGAATACATAGATATTTGGAATTATCGAATGAATTCAAATTTCTGATGGTGCCAATGCAAAGACTAAGAGAAAGATTACTCAAGCCGATCGTCCATATTCTATTCTGCATGGAGTATTATTTGAATAGGACACGATGGACAATACAGAGAGGGAGTTGGACGTGATCAAGGAAGGAAGCTGCTAGAAGAATTCCACAATGGTACATGTGGAGGGCACTTCTCTGGACAACTTACCAGCAAGAAGGATCTTGGATGCGAGGTTATCTTTGGCCCACTCTTTTTAAAGATTGTTATAATTATTGTAAGACATGTGATATTTGTCAAACACATGGTAACCGTAAGACTTCATCAGCTCCATTATGTCCTATTCTTCCCCTTGGTCCCTTTGAAAAGTGGGGAATAGACATTGTAGGTCCACTTCCAACTACATCACGCCAAAATAAGTATATTGTAGTTGCCACAGATTATTTAACCAAGTGGGTTGAAGCTAGGCCATTGAAAACAACTTCCATGGATGAAGTGGTAAGGTTCATGTATGAATGCATTGTCACCAGATTTGGTTGCCCATTAGAAATTGTAACAGATCAAGGAAGCCACTTCATTAATGAGGTGGTAGAAGCCCTAGTCAATAAGTTTTCTATTAAGCACAGGAAGGCAACAACATACAAGCCAAGCACAAATGGACAGGTGGAATGAACAAATTTTGTGTTGTGTCAAATTCTAGCAAAAGATGCAGCCTTGCAGGTACATAAATGGGATAAAAGGATTCATGTAGCATTGTGGGCATATAGGGCAACATCAAAGTCAGCAACAGGATACTCCCCATTTCAGTTGGCCTATGGCATTGATCCAGTTCTTCCTATTGAGTTTGATATTCCCACTGTGAGAGTTATGAAAAATGAAAGGATGGATGAAAGTGATTCAGTAAAAGAAAGGTTGGTACATCTTCATTTGTTGGAGGAAATGAGAGAAATAGCAAAGGATACAAGCCATAAGAAGAAAATGAAGCGAGAAGGAATACTTTGATCAAAGATCCGGTGGTCTCCATTTCATGTGAATGACTTGGTTCTAGTATATGATTCCAGATACAAAAAAAAGAAGATAGAGAAAATTTCTTCCAAAATGGATGGGGCCCTACAAAATAGCAGTTGTGCATGAAAATGGTACGTACCGACTGGAGGAATTGGATGGCACTCCCATTACGAAATGGGTCAACCACGACAAGTTGAAGATTTTCCCAAGCACAAAATAGTCTACTCGAGGACGGAGTAGAAGCTAGGAAGGGGAAGATGTCGACACTAAAATTTTCCTCCGTAATTTCTATTTCATTAATGTATGTATTAGGAATAGGATGTTGTTAAGTATAATTAGTAGTAGCATCTGATAGAAGATAATGGCGCCATTAGTACGGTGCCGCCAATAATGTGGAGTACGGTAACAGTCAAAGTACAATAGGAATGTTGTAAAAAGTAAATATTTGTCGTAAGTGGTCCGGTAATGTTAAAATGTTAAAGTTTGGGTAATTAGAGAAGTAGGGTCTACATGATTAGGAATTAGAAATATTATATTGGTAATAAAGACAAGGAGTGAGGTCATAAATATTTTGTGTATTTTATTTGTAAAAAGTCTAAAAATGTGGAACCCATGTAAAATGATAAGGTTTATCTTATCTTAATGAGATAAGCTTACATGTACGAGATAAGAGTTAAGGTATGGAATATGATTCGTCAGAGTGGATTTCTTATCCTATCTTAGAGATAAGATGGATAATCCTAGAAGTTCTATAAATAGAGAGGCCACCCCCCTTATTTAGCATAGAAGGAAGTAGTGAGAAATATTGTAGGAAGTGTGCGAAGGAAGCCATCAGTTTAAAGGTGTGTTGAAGAAGCCATTAAGAGGTGTAATTGTAAAGTTTCTCCCATAGTCTTGGTGAAAGGCAAGTGAAGTCAATAACACTTGAAGTACCTCATGGGTGAGATTATGTGATTTCATGTTAATATTATAATTTTTTTTGATATTTCAGATTTGTCATCATTATGTCTTATCATAGTCGATGTTATTCTTGTGTTATGTTGTTGTTTTGTTTCTAGATTACATCCACCAAACTAAAGGCTGTGCATTAGTAAATAATCATAGTACGAGGAGTTCCGGTGAAGAATTATCATAGTGTCGGATTGGTAATGACAGATCCATAGGAAAAGAATGGTTCCAAATACTCCATAGGAAAATGGAGTGTCGAGAGAGAATGAACAGGACAATCATGGAGCGTGCTTTAGGTGCATGAGGTTACATGTGTGGTTGTCACTCATGTTTTGGGTGGAAGCGAATGATGAGTTGTTTATTTGATTAACAGAGAACCCTTTATGGCCTTGGATGGAGGTATACCCGAGGAGGCTTGGATGCAGTAAGAAAATCGATTACTCATTTCGTAGTAGAGTATTTGGATGTGAGGTATTTGTTCACATTGATAAAGATTATAGGACCAAGTTAGAGGCTAAGTCGAGAAATGCAAATTTGTTGGATATGGTGAAGATGATTTTGGTTTCCGTGTTTGGAGTCTTAAATACAAGAAAATATTTCGAGTCTAGAGATATTGTCTTTAATGAAAAAATCATGTATAAAGATCAATTGCAGGAAGCAGAAAGAGGAATCAAAGAAAGAATACATAGTGATAGTTAGAGTGCTATTCATTTGGTGAAGAACTCCTCTTTCCACTCTAGGACGAAGCACATTCAGCTGAGATATCATTTCATCAGGACAGCTTTGGAAGAAGATAAGTTGAAGCTAGAAAATATTCATACCAGTCAGAATCTTGTGGATATGATGACCAAGGTGTTCACAAGGAGAAGTCGAAGTTGTGTTCAACTTTGATTGAGCTTCATGGTTGATAATGAAGGGTTAAGAACTTTCTCAATGGAAACAATCTCCAAGTGGGAGGCTGTTGGGGTGTGGAGCCTAATTTTAGTCTTATTGAATCAATGTTGAAGTCTTTGGAGGTTAAACGATTAATTTTGGAGACTTCGAGAGCATTCTAAATTCATTTATTGTGACGTTGCTATGTCGTTGGTACAAAGTTGCTGTTAACATATTGTTAACTGGCTATCAATGTTGGGACTATTTTTTCAACGGTGGGAAGTTGAAAGATCATGACTTTCAATCATCTAGGGTTGGCTTTATGGCTTCTTAGAAGGATTGTAATCCTATAAATATAGGTGTTAGGGTATCTTGAAGATATCTTGAGTGTTCAAGAGGTCTTGAGTCTTGGAGATCAAGAGGTGATCAAGAGTGATCTAGGTTAAGCAATTGGGAGTTAATTGTGGTTTAGATATGGTTTAGCATCTTTGGAATTTTTTTGTGAGTTCATAATTGAGTGAAGACTATGAGAGTTTTTTTACTCTTGTTGATAATAAAATTTGAGCAAGTTCTTGGTGGACGTAGCCCACATTGGGTGAACCACGTTAAATCTTGTCTTGTATTTTTGTGCATTATTCATTTATGATGTTATATTTCTGCAAGAATAATTCTGCTATATAGTTTCCTACTACTGTGGTTTGAGGAATTGTTTCCGCATATTTGCTCTCTAATTCCTAACAAAACAAAACTACATGCTCTAAAGCTAGAGTTCAAAAAGAACCTACTAATGGGGACCACATTGAAGTAAAGCTCAAGAGCTCATCTTAAACAAAGTACAAGGAGTTCATATAAAGAAGAAGTTAGAGAATCAGGTGAAAAGTAACTCAGAATGCATAGAACCTTCGACAAGCTCTCAAATCTAGGAAAATAGTGGGTGAATACTCAGGCCACCAATAATAACTAGGAAATAGAGCTCTGAAGGTATAGTAATGGTCGTTCGAGATAGATGCACATCAGTTCATGAAAAGAGAAATTGAGTGAAGCAAGCCTAACAGATCTAAAAGGCATGACTAAATTTCCCATCAAGAAGGTTACCACAAGATCAAAGATTCAAAACATAGGAAACCTACTAATGGTGGAAATACTTGTTACACATTAGTTAGGCTAGTGTCGTTATCTCAAAATAGCTAACAAACATGAAAGAAACCAGGAGCTGAGCAACAAAAACAAGTCTATTATCGACAAGTTTTAATGATTTATTTACCATAATTGAAGCCAATTATTTCAAGAAAAATAGAACTCACCATTTATAGAGAATGGTATGGCCGAAGATCCTCATTTGAGTAGAATGCAAAAGAAAACATAATAACCACAAAGGCTCTTCAAACTTGTTTTATCAATGGCCAAGTATGAAAATACGAAGAAAACAGAAAAATCAGGTATGAGTGCACTATGAAACCAATACTTCAACTATTTAGATGTTTCTAAACACAGTTGAGGAAATCATCAAAGTTACAGTTACAATGTAAACAAATCACCCACACAGTATTATTGCAACCATGGAGTGTAGAAGAACCAATCTTGACATCTCGTAAAATGGTGGTCTCCCTCTTACAAAGCTCACATAAAGAATAGAAGTGGAAAGATATGCACGTAATTGAACCCACAAATATTCATCGGGTGATAAAAATGAGCTCAAAGGATACATTAATAATGGCAAGAATCAATTGAATCCCATTGAGAAAACTTGAAAATAGATAAGATAAAATGAAGATATAAATACACTAGAGATTGGAAGAACGATTCTCGGAGGAACCGAGCTTAAGAAGATAAAAAATGGCTTCCTGGAGAAAGTTTTCTAGGGATCTATCACTCAAAACGAGCAAGTTAAAATGAAGAAAGGAGAAGCTTAATAGAGTTTTGAACAAACCTAACTCTTTTAAGTTAAATATCCATGATGGAGAAGACCACGTGTACAGAATCAACAACTACCATTCATTCACCAAATTTGAAGTAAGTACCAACCATGTTCAATGCCACTGACCATATTAAATGCTAAATTAAAACCCTAATCAATGATTAGAAAATGGATGATTAGAAATGAAGCAAGTCAAAATATTAACAGCCAACGTTGGATTTAGCTTTTCAATGGAGACCCATGGTTGCAATTAACTCGACCGAGTTAAATACCACTGACCAAAAATTCAAAGGGATGAATCATCATAGTGGAGGGCACCGAGCTTCATTAAAAAAATTATTCCTATTGACTATTGTTTCCCTATATAAAATCAAAAAAATAATCATCGGTATCAATCACGTAAAATCGGCAAGTATATACTATGCAAATAATAACCAAAAGGTGGTTGAGTGCATAGGATGACATTATTTTAAAGTGACCACTTGTTTTATTTTAAAACATAATAATGTGCCACGTCCACAAGGGTTGTCAATCCAAAATGAAGACAAACAAGAGGTCGACATCGAGAGGACATGAAGATTTTTGATAGACCTATTGCCTTATTTTCTACAACATAAGAGTGAATATTATTACACATGTGTTCATAGTGGTCCCACAATGGGTGATGTGGAATTGGTAAACTTTGGCTAAATATAAAACACAATATGTCACATCAACAACAAGAAGAAAATTTTTCATGCGCATTGAGAAGACTTGCTCATCAAGCAAGATTTATTATTAGCAAATTATTCACCCATGATTTTCTTAAAAATAGAACAATCAACGATAGTTTGACTATATGTAATCAAAGGCTACAAATGCCTATTTTTATTAGTTTTCTTCATTTTATTCCTTTTTATTATTAAATAAAGGATAAAAATATAATGCATGGGCGAGTACAACATTATTCTATTTTTAGGAAGGGTGGGTGAATTAATTTTGCTATATATTGTGTGCCTTGGCAAAACACAAGGAGGAATTTTTAGATACATGAGTGTTGAAGCAGTTTCTACCAGTTATGCCCTTTGAATGTGAAGTATTTTCTACCTTTCTAATTATTTGCAGTCTTGTGTTTGTTTCCCATTAATCTTGTGAATGTTAAATTCCCTTATTAATCATCTTACGCTGTTGCAAATTCAATAATTTTTGAATGATATTAATGTGTATGTATAAATTAGCAGTATTGTTGTGATTTTATCCCTCAATACATCAAAGTGTTTACCCTTAATTATCTTTAGAAAACTATTATCCTGTGCATCGAGAAATTCATTCCATATAATTTTTACATGTACTCATTCAAAGACATCATACAAGTTTGGTGTATCACCTCAATTTAATTTCATTTTTTCAATCATCTTTTACCCTCAAACCCTTGAAAATCAGTTTAGGATACATAAATAAGGAATCGGACGATATCGGAGACACCTCAAAATAGGTATACCCATAGACCTTAGGTGTTTCCATTGTATCTACGAAAGAGAGATAAAATTTTGCAAGCTTAGAACACCTGCAACCATCTCTCTATAGGGTGTACTTTTGAGGGATAACAATTTTTGGCACACCTGGTTGGATGACAAATCAGATCCGTATGCAAATTCTGAGATATTGACAAAAAATCTACCACAAATTTTCACGGATAAAAGTTACTTTTAGTACAACAAGTTGCAACAATTTATTCTAAAGATTTAAATATCTTTATGGTGAATCGAAAAGCTGATTTCATACCAAGATTATTGCAGAATGTTCCATGCCTAGAATGACTTCCGGATCATTAGTAAAAGGAATTCCTTCGATTTTAGTTCTTTACCTTTGAATTCTACAAGAAGGAGAAGATTTGGTAATCTTTACCTTATAATAGACCTAGATTTGTTAATCTCCTCCAAATCTTCCTTCACCACATGTCAATCATTTTGTTCATATACCAGTTTTTCAAATCACTATTCAACTACCTAGGAACTTTGTGACCTTTACTAATGGTAGCCCATTAGTAATCCCATTTATCATGACATTTGTAATGTTGTCATGAATTTTTTTCATCATTCACTGGTGAAAATTAGGTTACACCTACAGAGCACATTAAAGATGTTCCAACCTTACGTGTAGTTCATAATATCACTCATGAAGATGTGGCTTTGAGAATTTTAGTTGCATCCCTCAAAGGGAAATCCTTGCAATGGTATAGAAATTTAGAGATTGGAAGCATAAGAACTTGGGATGATTTAGGTGGAAAATTGTTGAAACAATTTCAAGATAATTTAGATCATTTATCTCTCATAGAATAGTTGGATACCATAAAAAGAGCTCCCCATGAATTTATGTCTAGTTTCAACATTCATTTTGCCAGAACTTGGGAAAGAATCCTAGCAAGTGTTAATCCACAAGATGATCATGCTTTCCTTTATTATCTTAGAGCATTAAACAATGATATTTCGACTATGATTCAATCTATGGGAGGTGAAAATCTTCCAGATGCTTATGATATTGCTATAAGAGCTGAAAACAACCTTATTCAAGCTGGAAAATTAGCACCAAGGCCTTTGATGCCTTTTCGGTAGATTTATCTCCTATCCCACATCCTATCACAATTATGGAACCCGTTGTTGCACCCTCATCAGATGATGTTTTTAAAGCTTTGTATACTATGGGAACAAGCCGAATTCAATCACGAATAGGCTTGTATTACCTCGTAGAACTTATGAGGATCCTTATCATCAAAACCACCAAAATAAGCAGCCTTATCGAGAAAAGGTAGTTTGACCCAAAGGCTCCTAGTTCATCTAATGCTTTAGTTGCAAATAATATGGCTCTGAGAAGAGTGGTGTCAACCTTGTAATCAACCTCATTCAGCTGCAAGTTGCTCAAATGCATTTCTGAACATAATTCTTATTTCACAACCTCAATCTGAGACATTGTTCATGCCTCAAATGGAGGGTTGGCAACAAGATACTCAAGTTGAAGGCACTGAATAGAACTTAGTGAGTTTTGGTGAGGATTTTTCATTACATGATTACTACTAGGGCTCATGAAAAGGCTACATAAAGTAAAAAACAACAAAATAGGCCTGCTCTTCCCATCACACTTTGATAAAACAACAACTATAGGCCAAAACCAGATAACAATACTACTTTTCCTCAAAAAACACCAAGTGTGTCAACTAGTAAAGAGCAGCAAAAACAGCTACAACCTAACCTAATAAGGTTATTTATACCTCAGATGTCAAAAATAGCTAAAGCGGAATCAATTTTTGCTAAGGCCTATGCTAAAACAGTAGAAACTTTCTCTAAAATTGATTCTTATTTTAACATTGTTGATGTAATGAAAAAGAATAATGTTAACATTTTAATGTGGAATGCTCTAAGTATTTTAGGACAACAAGATTTACTTTATCATGAACTTGCTAAGCTGCAGATTTCTTCTAAAACAACGAGAAAAAGAAGTTCAAAAAGTAGACATGGTCCTTGGAGCGATGGAGCAGTGGTCGCATCCAAGAGGTTAAATGGATGGTATAGAAATTTTTAAATGCTCACAACATCAAGAAGCCACCACCATTTTATTTATCATTGATTATTAGAGAACATCTTGTTCATATATGTATGGTGGATAGTGGTGTAAGTAACACATTTATGACAAAAGAAATTGCAAAACAATTAGGTGCGTAGTATGAACCTACAGAAAAGAGTGTTTTACAACTTGATGGAACTGTAAAAATAGAGTTGGTGTCATTAGAAATCTAAAAGTAACATTGCATGCTTGCTCAAATGTTTCCATTCTACAAGATATTACTTGTTGTACATTTACCTCCTTACTTTTCCATATGCTTATCAAGATATTTCACAACAAAAATAGGAGGTTATCTCTCTTTATATTGGTACTTCTTATTTTTCACTACACATTATTAGACCAAAGTTACTATCAATTAAAACCATTGGTCATATTTCACATTAATCCTCACACTTCTAATGCAAAGAGCTAATTATGCAACCTTAGATCGGTCGACTTTGATAATATACCTCATGTTCCAACATTAGATGGTGTTTCTAACCTGTTTATGGATGAAAAGACACATGAAGAACATACTCATGATTCTTTTACAGAATTTGAAGAACATCTATTTAGTGTGTATTGTTTGCATGAATAAAACACACAAATTCCCTTGCTGTCCAAAAAAATGCAGTAGAAGGGATTCGAAAGCTTCATTTTGATGGAGCTAAGAACAAAAAAGGACAAGGAGTAGGTTTTATGCTCAATTCCCCAACAAACGAGAGGTATTTATTAGCTTTGAGTCTCTAGTTTTCATGCACTTTTAATGTTTCCGAATACAAAGCATTGATTCATGGCTTACTTTGGGCGGAAGGAGAGGTATTATCATGCTGCAAATTTTTGGTGATTCTGATTTTGTTATCAATCAAGTAAGAAATTTCAATGTTTGTAAGAATCCATTAATGAAGTCTTACAAACATAGATTTTCAGACATAATGGAAGATTTCAAAACTATTAATATCCAGTCCGCTCCCGAACACAAAATAAGCATGCAGATAGACTTACAACAATTGGTGCTAGTTTTGAAATCTTTGGAATAGATTGAAAATAAAAAATTGAGCAAGACATTAAGCTAATTGTCAGGCCTTCTATACCGATAATAACTTCAATTGGAATATTTTTGAAAGTGATGTTCAAATCTACAAGTTTTTACAGCAAGAATTTTAATTTTCTACAGTAAATCAAGATAAATTACAACACTTATATGGTGACCAGATTGTTCAATTAAAGACAAATAAACTACCTCGAGGTTTGGTCACATTAGAAGACATCTTCAACACTGATGATTAGTTAAGGAAGGTCAAGAATAAAATGTCAACAAATGCTGATAATTATGAGGAGATCTCAGTTGAAGAAGGTAATCATTTGTTTCTTGGAAAGGTATGTTCTTTACTTGAAAAACATTCTTTTATTAATATTTGTAAGGAATTTAAATATATTTTCCTTGGAAATACCAAGATCTAAAAGGGTTTGATCCTGTTTAGCACAACACACTATTGAATTACAGCCAAATTCCAAGCCAATTAGGCAAAAATAGAGGCCTGTAAATCCCAAAATAGAGCCTCTAATGAGGAAAGAGTTATCTAAGTTGATTAAATCAGGTATTATCTTTCCAGTTAAGTATTCAAGTTGGGTAGCCAATCTTGTTCTGTTAGGAAGAAGAATGGAGAAATCAGATTATGTGTGGATTTTAGAGATCTTAATAAAGCTTCATTAAAAGATCACTACCCACTTCCAAATATGGATCAGATTCTCGAGAACAACATGTGGTTCGGATAAACTATCTCTTACGGATGGTTATAGTAGATACAATAAGATTTTAGTCTAAGAATAAGATAGGTAAAAACAACTTTCACCACCAACTAGGGTACTTATGCTCACAAAATAATACCTTTTGGCCTTTCAAATGTTGGTGCAACATTTCAACTTGCAATGGAGCATCGATTCATGTAAGTCAGACTTTTAAGTTATCTAGATAGTTTGGAATATCTTTGAATCTGCTAAAGTCTATATTTTTAGTAAATCAAGGTAAATTACTTGGTCGTATTATTTATAAACAAGGTTTAGCAATTGATCCTTTTAGAATTGAAGCTATATCACAACTATCATTACCTCATTATAAGAAGGCATTATAAAGATTTCTTGGGAAAATCAACTTTTTAGAATATTTGTTCCAGATTTTGTAGCATTGATTAAACCATTAAAAACTATGTTAAGGAAAGTGAAAAATTTATCTTGGACTAGTGAAGGGAGAGAAGTGTTTGAAGCAATTAAGACATCCATCTCTCAAGCTCCGATCATTTAAACCAAAATTTTGATAATGATTTTCCAATGTATGCACTTACGCAAGAGATGAAACAATATTAGCCTTATTCACTCGGGTTAATGATGAGAATGTTGAGCAGCCAATTACCTTATTTGGACAGAGCTTGCATGATTACGAAACAAGGTACACATTTATTGAAAAACAAGTACTTTTTAGTAGTCGAGAGGACTAAATAATTTTATGTACATGCTTTCAAACAACAAAATTCATGTTCTTGTTCCTCATCCAAGTGTGAAAGATTTATTGTTAAATAAAGAATTGCATGAAAAAAGAAATTTGGATAACGAAGTTCATGGACTATGATGTTAATATTGATGTTGTAAAGATAGATCAAGGTAAAGGTTTGTGTGAACACCTAATTGCTAATATGGAAAAATAGCAAGCTATAGAACTAGAAGATTCAAAACAACATGCTGAAATTAAATATCATCTATTTGACATCATGGTTCAACTAGAAAATCAGCAACTGAACTTGTTCAAGAAGTTCGAGGATCAAGATGCATGACTTATTTAGTTAACTATTTGTAGCATGACACCTATCCGTAATGTATGGAAAAGAATAAACGAAGGTATTATTAACCAAAATAAGCCCCTTGCTTATTTTTGGCTAACTCTCTTTCATTTCTTCCTTCCTTGTGCCTCAGTCAATTTTTTTAACTTTTCAGGCACTCAAATTTTTCGGAAATAGCTTCATCAAGTAGAGAATTTTCTCACCTTTCTAGAAAGGTAAATTTTTCCTTCTAACTCCTTGTATTTTGCAAGTTATGGCTTGGCAGATTTTTTGAGGGAAATTTTCCCTATGAACGTCCGCAACCAATCAGAAAGTGCCACGTGGCGACGGAATGGTGGGTGGCAGAGGTGAGTTAGAAAAATTTCCAAAGGGGTTAGTGGGGAAAAAAAGAAAAAATTTCCCGAAGCTCATGCAAACCAATTGGAGGTTGCCACGTGTTCATGAGGCAGCGAGAGTCGGGTGGAAGAGTGAATTTTGGCTTTTCACCAAAATTGTTAAGGGGAAAAGAAGGAAAACTCGATGCGAAGGCTGTAGCGAATGGGAAGATGCTACGTGTCCTAATCTCGGTGGAGGTTGAGGGCACGGGAAATTTTGACATTTTTCCAAAGTGTTGCAAATGGTGAGAAGGGAAATTTGTTCCCACGGGCCCGTAGAGGGAAAAAAATTGATTCAGGCCCGCGTGAATCAGGGTATGACATGTGTCCTAGTCTTGGTAGAGGTCGGGGGCACGGGATAACTTTTAATTTTTTTCCAGATTATTTCTAAAGGGATCAAAGGAGAATTTTTCCCATGGGCCTTTAGGGGGAAGAAAGCTAGCTAAGGCCCATGCCCAATCAGAGAGCGCCACGTGGCATCTGAACGGTGGGGCGCGGGGTGACAAATGAAAATTTTCCAAAAATTCAAAAAGGCATAAAATGGTTTTGTGAAGCCTGTGTACAATAAGAACATGTGACGTGGCATCAAAGTGGTGGGGGAAGATTTTTATGGAGAATTTTTCCCAAATTCAAAAAAGAGGGAAATTTTTTGGGTTTTTGCTCACAACCCGATTTTTCACCTATTTTCCCTAAATCTTTAGAAGGGCATATCTTTCGATCCAGAACTTAGTTTTTCTCAATTTTGGTATCATTGGAAATATATTGAAGTCCTCTACACGATGGAATCTTCAATTTTTTTATTTTGATGTAGTTTGGTAAGATAAAAATAAGAAAATGTCTCGGCATGGGAAAAGAGTAGAACTGACGTTCAACCACCATTTTTAATGTAGTATGGCTTCCATTCTTCTCTAGCATGGTTGAAAATCTTGGGGAATGAAATTTTAAGGGTACCCATGCTGTTTTGATGGATTTGGTTGGTGGTTGAATGATTCCTTTACATTTCCCATGTTTTCTTCTTCCCGAGCTCAAGTTTTAATTGTTAAAAGCTAGATTTGGCTCATTTGTAAAGGATTGGATGTTTTAATGAAGCTGCAACCTCCCCCTTCACCCTAGCAAGTGAATTTTTGGAATATTAGACCTCTTTCAGGACTACAACATGTTTTCTACCTATTTTTTGTTGTAATGCATTTTATCTTAAAGATGGAATTGACAATACAAGATTTGTGAATGAATTTTCAATCCTCTCTCATGTTGTTTTCCCTATACTAATCCTTCATTACATTTTCAGCAATTTTTGCATGATTGTTGTTGCATTTTGTAATCTATGTCAATTTTTAGAAATATATGTTCACTACTCCTTTGGTGTATCACTACTTTTACTTAGTTTTATTTCTTTTGCATCCCTTATCTATGTCCCCTTGGTATTTAGAGTAGGACCTAGTATTAAACCTCTGCAATTTTCAAGCATACATATGATCGAGGAGTTGAGGAAGCTGTCGACACTAAAATTTTCCTCCGTAATTTCTATTTCATTAGTGTATGTATTAGGAATAGGATGTTGTTAAGTATAATTAGTAGTAGCGTCTAATAGAGGATAATGGCACCGTCGATGGTGCCGCCAATAATGTGGAGTACGGTAGCAGTCAAAGTACAATAGGAATGTTGTAAAAGTAAATATTTGTCGTAAGTGGTCCGATAATGTTAAAATGTCAAAGTTTGGGTAATTAGAGAAGTAGGGTCTACATGATTAGGAATTCGAAATATTATATTGGTAATAAGGACAAGGAGTGAGGTCATAAATATTTTGTGTATTTTATTTGTAAAAAGTCTAAAAATGTGGAACCCATGTAAAATGATAAGGTTTATCTTATCTTAAAAGATAAGCTTACATGTACGAGATAAGAGTTAAGGTATGGAATATGATTCATCGAGTGGATTTATTATCCTATCTTAGAGATAAGATGGATAAGTCTGGAAGTTCTATAAATAAAGAGGACACCCCTCTCATTTAGCATAGAAGGAAGTAGTGAGAAATATTGTATGAAGTGTGTAAAGGAAGCCATCGGTTTAAAGGTGTGTTGAAGATGCCATTAAGAGGTGTAATTGTAAAGATTCTCCCATAGTATTGGTGGAAGGCAAGTGAAGTCAATAACACTTGAAGTACCTCATGGGTGAGATTGTAACAATTTCATGTTAATATTATAATTTACTTTGATATTTCAGATTTGTCATCATTCCGTCTTATCATAGTCGATGGTATTCTTGTGCTATGTTTGTTGTTTTGTTTCAGATTACATCCACCAAACTAAAGGTGTGCATTAGTAAATAATCATAGCACGAGAAGTTCCCGGTGAAGAATTATCATAGTGCCGGATTGGTGATGATAGAACCAACCTTTAATCTAGAGATTTTTTTCCCAATTTTGTAACTCCCACACTTGGGGAAAAGATTCAATGTTGTGCAATCACACTAGATGCCTACTATCAAACTAGAAATATGAGAAAACATCCAAGGGTGATACTAATTTGCACTAACAGTTTTGGCACGCTCGGTGGGACCTTAGAGGTCTTCATCTTCATTGCAGCAAATTTGATGTTCTTTTGTTGTAATTTATTGCTTGAAAGATCCTTGGTTTGCACATATGGTGACTCCAAAGAGGAAAAATCAACTAGTTTTAGCAGTCCAAGTCTGAAGATTCATGAGAAGGATCCAAACAAGGTTAAGGGCTAGAGAAGAGGGATTGTCTGAGTATCTATAATTATCCCCAGGAAGAAGACAGAGAGGAAGAAGGATTTAAAGGTCTCAATCTCCACTAAACAAAACTCTATCAACCCCTCCACCTAGTACACCTTTCACCCAATCAACCAGGGTTCTCAGGTAAATCATAATGCACAACACAACCCTTATGTCAACTTCACTGGTAGCAGCCCACTTACTCTCAATGCACAAAATATAGTTCTAGTTGAAGCATTGAAGAACATCCCATACTTTATTGGGGAAAATTAGACCACTCCTGGTGATCATGTGAAAGACATTGCTAATGTTTGTGCAATCCATGAGATTGTTGAAATGTAAATTGCTGTCAAATTGTTGGCATCTTAATTCAAAGGGAAATCCTTCCAATGGTTCAAGAGCCTTGGGGTAGGATCTATCCGCTCTCCATGAGAATTTTGGAGAAAAGGGAGATAATTTATCTCTCTTGGAACAATCGACAACTATCAAGAGAGCTCCCAATGAGCACTAACAAACTTCAACTTTAGATTTCAAAGGACATGGGATAGAATCCCAATGGTAGTAATTCTAACACTGAAGGTGCTTTCTTATACTATCTCAAAGATTTAAATTATGATATTTCTATGTTAATTCAATCCATGGGAGGTACAACTATGCCCGCAGCTTATAGGATTGCCATTAGGGATGAAAATTGTTTGATTCAAGTCGGTAAGCTAGCTCCTAGCCTCCCATGCCCTTGTATCCAAACTTGGAAAGCCTAAACACTAGTGAAGCACCTACTTTTTCTCATATTCCCACTCCTAGAGATTAGAGTTCAAATGAAACTTCTACTTCATCCTCTAGTGCCTCAAATGAACTTCAAGAAGTCATGAAACAATTACAAAATTTAGGCAATGAGTTGGTTACACTCAAGAGGCAACAAGCCCAAAGTTTTAGACCTTCTTATCAGTCTCAAGCTCAACCTAATAGGCCACCCAATCTAACTACAAATCAAAATCAAGTAAGGCCTCCTGCCAATAGACCATTTCAGCCCTATAACCCCAATGCTAAATTTACCTCTAAAGCTTTAATGCCAATGTAAAATAATATAGCTCAAGAGTATGATTAGTGTTTCCCATGCAATGAACCTCACGGCCAGTCTATGTGCTTCAATAGTACTTTTAACCAAGATCCTTGATGGTGACAACAATTGGCATAGAGGGTGAGGTGAGCCAAGAAACAAAAAAACAACAAGGAACATCTCAAAGCACAATACAACTCCAAATGATACTACACTTGTGAATTGGAAAAGCGAGGATTTTGTGGTATGAATCAAGCAATTCCTCATAATGTAGTAGCCAACACAAGTTCAAAGAAGAAGAATATTGGTGAAGGGAAGACATTAGCTCTAGATGATCCACAACCTTCCATCACTCCACAAAGTGCTGTCAAGAAAAATGTAGTTCCAAATGTGTAAGGACAGCCCTAGCCATCTTCTAGACCAGCTCAAATTCTAGATATTGCACCCCATGTACAATAAAAGAGTGTGTAGGCTAGGGGGAAACAAATATATGTTTCATCCCCATTTAGCATCATTAAACAAACGAAGAAGAAAAATATGAATATATCTTTTTGGAATCACTATCCATCCAGGCCAAAGGGATCTTCTACAAGATGCCATGAAAAATTGGTCAATTTCAAATCAGCAAGCTCATATGCAAGAGAAGGTACTCACAAATGCTGCTCAGACTGAGGGGAAACATGGAGGATAGTAAGGTAAATTCTTGAAACCCCCTCCATTCTATGTTTCATTCATCATTGGGGATAAACTAGTACATAATTGTATGAATGATTCCAGGCAAGTAGTTCTTTAATTCCCAATCAAATAGCTGATCAACCTGGGTCTCCAATATGAAGTCATATCAAAAGGGTGGTGCAACTAGATGGGACAACAGTACCAATAGTGGGAGTAATTAAAGACTTGAGCCTTACTTTACATGCATGCCCCAATGTCACTGTGTTGCTAGATGTGTCGGTGATAGATTTACCACCACTTTTTGCCCTATGTTTGTCAAGGATTTAATAGCTACAATTGAAGGATACTTATCTATTGATTGGTCACACATGTTGTTTAGAACCAGATATGGAAATAAGGCCACAATCATGTCTCGAACCTATTGCAAACTTTCACATTGAGCCTCATACTCCAAGTGAATCAAGTGCTAAGCTGTTAAGCATTTGATCAAGAGGATTATCCAAGCACAGATGAAGCTGACACCAAAGTTGGAAGCATCCCAGATTTGAATCTTGATGAATGGGTAAGCAAGGTACAATTTTTTTATCCCTACAAGGAAATCGAGGAATCTTAACTAGGATTTTATTGCATGCATGAAGAAAATCAGCCTATTCCTAGCATCACCAAGCCAGACCATAAGGATGACAATGAGGTATGGAAGCTATTCTTTGATGGATCAAGAATTAGAAAAGGTGTAGGTGGGGGAGCTATGATTTGTTCACCTCAAGGCATTAAGTATTATTCGGTCTTGATTTCAGTTTACATGTTCTAACAACAATGCTGAATATGAAGCTTTGATACAAGGATTGCATTGGTCAAGGAAAAGGGGTATCAAAACTTACAAGTCTTTGGTGACAATGAGCTAATTATTAATCAATTTAAAGGGCAGCATTCTACCAAAAATGACCTACTCAAGTGTTATATTAATAGGGTGTGGGATCTTGTTGAGGATTTTCAAGGCTTTGGCATCAATTCCATCCCTAGGAAAGAAAACCAAGTTGTTGATAGACTTGCGTGTAGTTGGGGCAGCCTTTGATGTCGTGGAAAGTATCAAGGAAGATAAAGTGTAGCCAAGCATTCATGTGATTGTAAGGCCATCATTACAGATAATAACGTAAGTGGAAAGTGTTTGAGAGTGACCAACAAATCATCAATTTCTTGCAAGAAGAAGTTGAGTTCTCAGCCAAACATTAGGAAAAGTTAGAACAGCAGTATGGTGATCAAGTAACAAATGGTGAGAACCAACAAACTGCTAAAAGGACTTATCACATTGGAGTCCATCTTTAATCCTAATGATCAATTTAGGAAAGAAAAAGGAAACATCCAAGTCAAGGGAGAAGATTTAGTACCCATTTCAGTGTGGAGAAGGAAAATCACTTCAAATTGGTAAAGTGGCAACCAAGCAAGAAAGGTATGAGTTCATGCAACTTTTCCAAGAGTTCCAGACATATTTTCTTGGAGCTATGAAGAATTGAGAGGTTTCAATCCCAAGCTAGCTCAACACATAATTGAATTGGATCCAAGTGCTAAACCCATCGGGGAAAAAACAAAGGCCATCAATCCACTCATGGAGCCTCTCATGAAGAGGGAATTGAATAAGTTAATAGAGGCAAGTATCATACTTTCCATCAAGCATTCTAGTTGGGTAGTAAACTTGTTTCAGTTAGAAAGAAGAGTGGAGAAATCATATTGTTTTTAGAATTTAGAGATTTGAATAAAGCATCCTCAAGGATCACTACCCACTTCCTTCGTGGAATAGATTTTACAAGTTATTGCTGGCTATGAGAGGTTTTCATTGCTAGATGGTTATTCGAGGTATAATCAGATCATGGTAAAGGAGGATGATTAGTTCAAAACAACCTTCACCACCAATTGGGGGACTTATGCATATAGAAAAATTCCATTTGGGTTGTCAATGCCGAGCTACCTTCTAACGGGAAATGGATGTGGCATTGAGGGATTGATAAAAAAATAGTGCTGATATATCTTGATGATATTGTTGTATTTTCTAAAAGTGCAGCCGATCATCTCTTTCATTTGAGACAAGTGTTCCAGAGATGTAGAAGATTTGGGGTATCCTTATCCCAAGAAATGTATTGTCCTAGCTCATAAGGGAAAGCTCCTAGGCCACATTGTTTCCAAAGAGGGATTAGTAATTGATCCAGAGAGGGTTGAAGTAATAAAAGCACTACCATTACCATGTCGTAACAAGGCTCTTCAAATTTTCTTGGGAAGGATCAATTTTTTTCAAAGGTTTGTTCCAGATTTTACAGCCCTTGTCAAGCCAATAACTATGATGTTGAAGAAAAGTATGGCTTCAAATGGACAAATTGAAGGAAAGGCAATCAAAGAGGCAATCAAAGAGGCTATCTCACAAGCTCCAAATCTCATTAAACCAAATTTCTCTAAGGACTTTATCCTTTATGCATTTGGAGGTGATGATACAATTTATACAATTTTAGTACAACAGAACAAAGGAAATGCATAGTAGCCAATTGCCTTCTTTACCCAAAGCCTGGAGGACTATGAGGTGAGGTACTCTTTCATGAGAAGAATGTTCTTGCAGTGATTAAGATCTTAAAAAATTTAAGCATCTGGTTTCAAACAACAAGGTTCAATTGCTGGTTTCTCATGTGGGAGTTAAGTACTTCCTCCTCAACAAAGACCTAAATAAAAAATGTGCAGGGTGGATTACTCCTATCATGGAGTATGGCTTTGAGATAAAAGTCACCAAGATGGTCTCGAGGAAAGAGATTATGTGAGCAGATGGTCATGAGAAAATTAATGGAAGCAAGCAATGGGAAGGATGTTGTTTTGGCATTGCAAGACAACCAAGAACCAAGAAGCATTCAAGAAGCGAATGATGGTGTGCTCACTCCTTGCTAGACCCAAGACATAATGCACTTCCTAAAAATAGGCCTATGCCCTCCAGAGAATAAAAAAACCAAGATAAGACACTTTAGATTGTAGGCTATTCCATATGCACTTGTTGTTGGTGTCTTGTTCAAGAACGATGTAAATGGAGTCTTTCTTTGAGATGCATTGAGACAAACCAAATTAATAGAATGCTAGAGGAGTTCCATGGTGGATTAGATGGGGGTCATTTTCCTCCAAGAGTTATAGCCCTCAAGATTATGAAGGCTAACTATTATTGGCCCAAGGTGTTTTTGATTGTTATGCATGGATCAAGAGGTGCAAAAATTGTGCATTCTTCACGGGAAAGGAAAGATTAGCAGCCCTTCCATTGCACCTAATTTTAGTTGACTAACCATTCATGCAATGGGGTTTGGACTTCATTTGATTCATTAACCCAAACTCAAGCTAGGGAAACAAGTGGATTCTAACAACTACAAAATACTTCACCAAATGGAATGAGGCGGTGGCACTCAAAGAGGCAAATGAGTCTAGCATTCTAGACTTCCATGAGGGGATATTAACCAGATTTGGTATACCTGCCACTATAATATCAGATAATGCTTTAACATTCATAGGATCAAAGGTAACTGAATGGGCTGTTAAAAATGGGATTTATCTGAGCACTTCATCAAATTATTACCCTCAAGGTAATGGCGAAGCCGAGTCTACCAACAAGAACTTATCAAAGATCATCAAGAGGACTCCTGATGAAAATCAGGGGACTTGGCACACCAAATTGAAATCGGCCTTGTGGGCTGATAGGATAACTCCCAAGAGATCCACAGGTAACTCTCCATTCAGACTTGTTTATGGAAGAGAGGCAATCTTTCCCATGTCACTTGAGTTGCCAACATTGGAACTCATGAAGCAATTGGAATTGTTGGAGTTTGAACCCATGGAGGTTAGATATGTAGAATTGATGGAACTCCAAGAAATTAGAGAGCATGCAACCCAAACAATGGAGAAGGACCAAGCCTTAATCAAGAGAACCTTTGATAGGAAAGCTAAGGCTAGAACCTTCCAAGTTGGAGATTTAGTGTTGAAATGGGATGCACACTGAGAGAAAAGCCATGAAGGCATTAAAAGTTTGATGCCATTTAGAGTGGCCCCTACATAGTCACAAAATGTAAGAACAACAATGCCTTCCAATTATCTATATTAGATGGTGGAGAGCGCAGATTCCAATTAATGGGATCCATCTAAAGCATTACTATTAGAAGGAAACTCTCCACCTTGTACATATTATCTTAGATTTTCATTCCTCCAAGTGCTTGTGCACATTGTTCTATTGTAGCTCAGTTTTAAATTTTACTAACTACTTTGGCACAAGCTTGTTGTCCTAAGGATGCATTTGCAGGCCATATTCCGAGATCATGTGATGTTCTACTCTCACAATCTTCCTTCTTGAAATTTTTCTAATGAGTTGGGAGTACCAATCAGTTAATTATATGACTCCATGCCCAATGGATTATTTCAGACAACTAGTAACTTTATCCAATAGGTAGATGACCCCTCTGAGTCACCAAAATTATTATCCAAAAAAAGCCCCTTACTTATTTTTTGGCTAATTCTCTTTCATTTCTTCCTTCCTTGTGCCTTAGTCAAATTTCTTTACTTTTTAGGCACTCAAATTTTTTTGGAAATGGCTTTATCAGATAGAGAATTTTCTCACCTTTCTAGAAAGGTAAAGTTTTCCTTCTGACTCCTTGTATTTTGCAAGTTATGGCTCGGTGAAATTTTTGAGGGAAATTTTCCCTAGGAAGGTCCGCAACCAATCAGAAAGTGCCATGTGGCGGTGGAATGGTGCGTTGGTGGAGGTGAGTTAGAAAAATTTCCAAACGGGTCGGTGGGGAAAAAAAGAAAATTTTGTCCCGAAGCTCTACAAACCAATTAAAGGTTGCCACGTGTCCATGAGGTCTTTGGGAATCGGGGTGGCAGAGTGAATTTTGGCTTTTCGCCAAAATTGTTAAGGGGAAAAAAGGAAAACCTAGCCTGAAGGCCCACAGCGAATGGGAAGATGCCATGTGTCCTGATCTCGGTAGAGATCCTGGGGCGTAGGGAAATTTTGACATTTTTTCCAAAGTGTTGCAAATGGCGAGAAGGAAAATTTGTTCCCACGGGCCCGCAGAGGGAAAAGAATTGATTTAGGTCCGCGCGAATCAGGGTATGGCACGTGTCCTGGTCTCGATGGAGGTCAGGGGTGCGGGAGAACTTTTAATTTTTTTCCCAAAGTGTTTCTAAAGGGTGCAAAGGAGAATTTTTTCCCATGAGCCCATAGAGGGAAGAGATTTGGCTAAGGCCTCCACCCAATTAAAGAGCATCACGTGCCATCGGAGTGACGGGGCGCGGGGTGAAAAAGGAAAATTTTCCAAAAATTCAAAATGTGTAAAATGCTTTTGTGAAGCCTACATCCAATCAAAACATGCCACATGGCATCAGAGTGGTGGGGGTGGAGATTTTTGGGGAATTTTTCCCAAATTCAAAAAAAGAGGAAAATGTTTGGGTTTTGGCTCGCCGACCCGATTTTTGCCCTATTTTTCCCTAAATCTTCCAGAATGTCATATCTTTCGATCCGAGCTTGATTTTTCTTGATTTTGGTGTCATTGGAAATATATTGAAGTCCTCTACATGATGGAATCTTCAATTTTGTGTTTTTATGGAGTTTGGTGAGAGAAAAATGAGAAAACACCTCTGGCATGGGAAAAGAGCAGAATTGACATTCAACCACCATTTTTAATGTAGTATGGCTTCCATTCTTCTCTAGCATGGTTGAAAATATTGGGGAATGAAATTTTAAGGGTACCCATGTTGTTTTGATGGATTTGGTCAGTGGTTGAATGATTCCTTTACTTTTCCCATGTTTTCTCCTTCCTGAGCTTGGGTTTTCATTGTTAAAATCTAGATTTGGCTCATTTGTAAAGGGTTGGACATTTTTATGAACTACAAGCTCCCTCCTTCACCCTGGCAAGTGAATTTGTGGAATATCAAACCTCTTTCAGGACTATAACATGTTTTCTACCTCTTTGTTATTGTAATGCATTGTATCTTAAAGATGGAAATGACAATACAAGCTCTGTGAATGAATTTTCAATCCTCTCTTGTGTTGTTTTCCCTATATTGATCCTTCATTACATTTTTAGCAATTTGTGCATGATTTTTGTTGCATTTTGTAACTGTGTCAATTTGCAAAAATAGATGTTCACCACTCCTTTGGTGTATCACTACTTTTACTTAGTTTTATTTCTTTTGCATCCTTTATCTCTGTCTCCTTGGAATTTAGAGTAGGATCTAGTATTAAACCTCTACAATTTTCAAGCATACATATGATCAGAGGAGTTGAGGAACTAGCCTTTAATCTGGAGATTCTTTTCCCAATTTTGCAAGTCCCACACTTGGGGAAAAGATTCAATGTTGTGCAATCACACTGGATGCCTACTATCAAACTAGAAATCTGAGAAAACATCCAGGGGTGCTGCTGATTTGCACTAATGTGGTATTTCAGATTACAAGTTATACCCTATGTTTTTATTGATGGTATCTTATTCAAAAAATTTATAAATGGAGTCTTGATGTGATGTGTTGACTATGAAAAATTTCAACAATTTTTGTCGGTATTTCATGAAGGACTTGAAGGAGGTCATTATTCAAAGCATGTACCATAGCCTTAAAAATTTTAAAATCTGGTTACTATTGGCCCAACATATCTAAGGACTGTTTCAAATGGATTAGGAAGTGTATGAAATTTTCTTTCTTTGTTGGAAAATAATGTTTAGCTTCCCTACCCTTACAACCTATTCTAGTTGACTAGCCTTTTATGCGGTGGGGCCTTGAATTTATTAGCATGATAAACCCAATTTCATCACAAAGACACAAGTGGATTCGACTACTACAGATTACTTTACATGCTGGATTGAACTAGTAGCCTTGAAAGATGCTAATGAAAATTTGATATTATCCTTTTATGAAGGTATAATTTACATATTTGGTGTTCTAGCAACTATCATATTAGATAATGCTTTATCATTTCTTGGTGCAAAGGTAACAGATTAGGCTATCAACCATTGAATTTACTTAAATTCATCATCTAATTATTAACCACAAGGTAATGGGTTAGCTGAAAGTACTAACAAGAATTTTGTAAGGATCATCGGAAGAACACTAAATGATAACCAAAGATCTTAGCATCTAATTTTGAATTCAACACTTTGTCCGATAGAGTGACTCCTAAAAGATTAGTTGGTAATTCAACATACAAGCTTGTTTATGGAATAGAAGCAAGAATGCCTATTGAGTTACCCACATATTTCTCGTTGAGTTACCCACATTAGATTTTCTACATCAAATGGAGCTATTGAGTTACCCACATTATATTTTCTGCATCAAATGGAGCTTCTTGAGAATGAACCATTATAGGTTCGTTATGTAGAATTAATGGAATTACAAGAGCTAAGATATCAAGCTTATGTAAACATGGAAAAGAATCAGATACAGATGAAGAATACTTTTGGTAAGAAAGTCAAGTTCATAATCTTAAATGAAGGAGATATTGTGTTAAAATGGAATGTTGATCCTACAAATCCAGGAAGACACAAGAAGTTTGATACAATCTGGAGTGGTCCTTACATCATTTCAGCTTAGAAAGAACACAATGCCTCTTAGCTTTCGAGGCTGAATTGAGAGGAACTTCCCATTCCTATGAATGCTATGTTTCTCAAACACTATTATTGAAAATATTACAGTGATTATTTAGAGTAGGATTTCCCTTCAATAAATTCATTTCCTACACATTGCAATGTTTTTCAATTAAATAAGTGCATTCGTGCACGTGATCTATTTACTCGATCCCTTCCCAAAGTATAGTTAATTTTTTATGAAGGGTTGGACCTTCAGAAAGGAAAATTTGGGTTACATGCTTTAGACTCCATACCCAATGGAAAAGAGCAAGGCACTAGTTCACAAGCTAGTAGGTAGCTTTCCCCACACAATCACTAGAAATGTTGACAATTTTTGCACTTGTGCAAAAATGGGAAACTCAAAACTTCATTACGATGGATAACATTGGTGAAGTATACCTAAGATAGGGGAGGTTCTTGTAAACAATATTCTTTTATTGAATTAATTAATGATTACATGAAATCTACAGCTATGTGTGTTGTTATAAAAATATAATAGATCACATAGTCTACATTTTCATGCATTCTTAAGTAAAAGAACACAAATCCTCGAAGGACAGCTATGTTGTCTTGATGAAGACACCAAATTGTAGAATAGATGAAGTGTTAGGTTTTGGAGCAAGTAATCATGACTACAGATTACAAAAATCAGAGTTCATTACTAGATGTTACATGTATTATTTAATGTTTTTTCCTTCATGATTAAGACATTCAATTATATTATTGGGTTATTTAGTTCATCATAAAATCTATATCAGAAAGTAGAAATGCAAAAAGAAATACACAACTCAATTTCACAATTCAATGTTTTATGTGTAAGGAATTTCAAATGTTCCCACACAAGCCATGGGATGTAACTGAAAAGTAAAATACAGCTACTGAAGTAAGAGGTACATATGCATGAAAGATAAAATAGAGGAGTATGAATGAACCCATCATTGCCTTGAGGTTTATTTTGTTGTGGTTGATGTACCTCTAGCTCCACTTTGTACCCTCTTCATCTCACTTCTTAAAGCACTATACATGAAAAAAAAAAAAAGAATGTCAAAATTGAGCTCAGGGTTAATCCATATTCCTATACTATCCAAATTGCAGGTGGATATCTTAACAATAGGAGGTAGAAATTACATGATGATCAAAGGCACAACTAATAAAAGTACTTTTCTGTAACAACATACATGATTTATTCACTCAGAAATAAGGAGAGAGAAGAAAAGAGAAGCTATGGAACATAAGAGAGGCCAAAAAGACTAAAATTTTCTAACTATTTTCTTAAGTGTACAAGTACAAGTTGTAATAAGAAGAAAATAAAATCATGTCTTACAGTCCTCACTATTAGATAAAGATTGCATAAAAATAGAGTTCAATGACTTCCATCCTATGGTACATCAAGTTGGAATAAATCACAAGTACATAATGGTATGAAAGAAGAATGTAACTCAAAGTTCAGTAGCTATTCTAGAAATAGGAGTTACAGTGTAGATCAGAGGAGAAACTTGCATGCTTACTTCCATTCAAAGATAACATTAAATGTTTAAAATTTTCAAATAGGTGAAGTAAAAGAATCAGAATATAAAGGCCGAAGTTAATTGGAAAGATAAGATTACAATTGAAACAAAATGAAAAAAGGAAATCTAAGAAAATTTTGATAGGGATTCGCCATGTAAAATGGACATTTTTCATCTTTCCATCATGCTATTTCAAGCTAGTACATGCTCAGATAAATCAAATATTAATACAAAAGAGAGAAAATGCATGGTATGGTAAAAGATACAGATTCAGATATGTACAAGTTACTTCATGTTACAGTATCAAAAGAATGCAACATTCAAATTTCTACTGTAGAGATAGTAGGAAATACTACTTTTTAGAAAACAAAGTACAAGTTTTCAGTTTTTAGCTATAGGCTCATCCATCTGTGTTCATTTTGTATTCACATTACAAGTTACACAATAAGCAAAACACTTAATAAATGGTATCAGGGGTTCATATCAAATCATCATAGGGTATCTCAACATTATGGAGAAAAATAGATTAGAAGATTAAGTGCAGGTTCTAACTTCCATTTCAGAGTTGAATCAGTGAATTCAAAAGCCAAAGATATATAAAAATATAACAAATATAGTCTTTAACTCCATGCCTAGTGTACAAGAAATTCAAAAGTAGCAGCATTCAAGTTTCCATTGCAAAGGGATCAATACAGTAAAGAAAGGATTATTAGTGACCAGGCACTAGAATAAGATTCAAAAGTGCAAGGTTATAGTGTTAAGACAACGACGAGTTATCATGCAGTTTCAACAATTTCAAGGGATCATATCAGAAAGCTTCATGATTTATAGTTAGCCATTCTGGTCAAGATGTAATTATCTAATTGATCATTTCAGGCTACAGGTCTTCAAGAATTTAACTCAAGAAAATTTTTCCAGTTTCATTACACAAGTAAATGGAATATCATATCACCAAAGTTTCACATAAGTTACAAAATTCCTAAAGAATATCGAGTATAATAACTAAATGGGATGAAATAACTCAAGCCTCATTTTCTTCCTTAAATATTAAAAATTATTAAAAGATTCAAGAAAATACTTTTGTAGAATAGTTCATTAGAGAAGGAAGAATTCAAATGGCCTTTTCTAAATAGTAAGAGATTAATTTTCTATCAAAAAATCCATGTCACAAAGGACAACCAGCATTAAAAAGCCAAGGTTGCTCAAAAGGAATAATGATTTCAATCATATTGCATGTAATAAGGAAAACTAAATCAGCCTAGATATAAGGTATGGCTATAATTTAAGAAAAAAGTTGATGCAAAATCACATCACTCCCGAATTTCCTAAGTCTAAAATGGGGCATTCGGTGTGATTGCACAACATTGGACCATCTTTCAAGATGTGAGACTTGTGGACTTTAGATGGACCTCTAGAGAAGGATGGTTCATTCTTCCTAATCTACCTGCCACAAGGTACTCAAGTGCAGCTTAACATAATCTAATTCTAGTCTAACCATTCCAAGGAGACAAGGAGAGAGAGAGAGAGAGTGAAAGAGAGCCTACACTAAGAGGTGATACACCATAAAAGGAAGTGGTTGATCAAGGATCCGACTGCCTAAAGTGGAGAGGGGTGAGAGGAGAGAAGAGGGTGGAGAAGACGCACCATGGACCAAAGATGAAGTTAACATGAAACAACACTTAAAACCATTAAACACATCTCTCATAGCCTATAATAAACATGAAAGTATGCATAATATACCCTGCAATGACGAGAGGTGAGAAGAGACAACAAAATAAGAAAAGGATGGACAAAAGCATCACGAAACATATTCTATTGCTCCAAAAGTCACATGGTACATCATCAGTGGGAAAGGGAAATAAAATGCTATTACAAAGCCATGACAGGATTCTTAGACTCTGCATTCCACCCTAAGGAAGAAAGAGAGGCGGAAAAGAGAGAAACAATGAACAACCTCTTAGAAAATGCCCCTCCTTTACATTATATAGGAAGAATAAGAGAGACGAGAGAGAGCAAAAGTCAAACTTTGTTCTAAGAAGTGTTGTAATGCATTGAACTCCACCTGTAATAGTGATGGGATTTACTTTGCAAGACCCATTCCGCTATCATTGTCCCTTACTAGGAAAGAAAGAGGCCCATTCTTCATCATGGCGGAAGGTGGGAGATTTGATATCCCGTAAAACTAGCAGGATCAAACATTAATGGAGGAAAGAGAGAATCGGCACCGAGATATTTCCAAAAAGTCCTCTCCCACCAAAATATGAGTTTCGTTGAAAAAATGGCTCTATGAAGATCGGTGATGTGGGCACACAATATTTGAAAGATTCTCTCTGTGCAAGACCCACGTGGTAGCCTCTCACATATTAAATAATCAGTCCCTTCCTCTCGCGCTTAAAACTACATTGGATTGACATGTGGCAGCTTCCACAAACTAATTTTTTTCCTTTGTATTCTTCCTGGGTATCTGTTATTGGTGGAGACAATGTTCCTGACCCGAGACATGTGGAGGCTTGGCCCATGTTTAAAAACTACCCCTAGGTTCTCATTTTAAAGTTGTATGGACGAGACACGTGGAGGCCTCCGTAAGCTTTTGGAATTTTGAATGGCTGATCTTACCTTCTCGGACTACGACCACATGGTATCTTAGCACTCATTTGTAGACTTCCTTTTTGGCTGCGCCTTTGAAGTTGTAGTGATGAGACATGTCGCACCTTTCACGACTCTTTTCTATTTCTTTTTGTTTTGGTTGAATCTCTTTTGCTTAGTGGCGCCATAAGTCTTACCTTGGAAATGTGGAGGCTTGGCTCTTATTTGGGAACCCACTCGAATTTTACTTTTGAAGTTGCGTCATAGAGACACGTAGCTTCTTCTACTAGCTCCTCTATTTAGAATTTTCAATCGTCGATTCTACCTTTTCGGGATCTGTACACATCGAGGGTCAGCGCTTATATGAGATTATTTATTTATGTCGTGCCTTTAAAGTTGTGCTGATGAGACATGTGGTGTCATCCATCGGCTTCTATACTTCGCCATTTAGGCTTGCCTGTTTCCTTTTTGACTCTATTGGACCCTGGACACGTGGAGAGTTGGTACTCATTTGAGTCTCTACACCTGGACCGCGCCCTTTGAATTTTCACCGATTTGACAATTGGAGGCTTTGCGTTCATTTGGGGTTTGCCTTCAAATTATAAATTTGAAGTTGCGTTGAGTTGACACGTGGCACATTCCATTAGCTCTACCCCATTTTGACTTTTCAACCTGTCGACTCTATCCCTTTTAGACCTAGGACATGTGGAAACTTGGATCTTGTTTGGGGTCTCTATTTTAGATTCTATCCTTGGAGTTTCACCGATGAGGCATGTGGCACCTTCCGCGGGCCTATGAATTTTTAATGGCTGATGACACCCCACGGGCTCACGGGCCTACACTTGAAAACTGCACCATTTTTAAAATGTGTAAAAGTTTCAAAATTCCCCGTAGACTGTAGGCCCAAATTTATACTTGGGAAAACTTTCCCCTATGGATCCGCAATCCCACTTATGGAAAAAGAAATCATCCCTAGCCCCGCCAGCCCACACTTTCCATTTTTGGTGAAAAGACATCTATGGGCCCGTTGGCCCGCATTTACCACTTTTATAAGAAACCCTTATCAAGCCTCGCAGCCCACAATTATACTTGTGCATTTTATGAAAAGTTAAAAATAAAAAATGTCTCTCACCTCCCTATCCGTGTATAATTTCCATTGGCAAAAAATCTTCCCTAGGCTCTGATAGCTTGCTTTTGGAAAAAAATCCTTCCAAGGCCCTCCATCCCGTAACTTTTGAAATATGAGGAGTTAGAAGGACTTATTTATATTTCATGAAAGGGAAAACATTTCCTATTTAATGGAAATGTTTTCATGAGGCCTTAAGTGTTTAAAATATGTAAAAATTCATATTGACGAAAAAAATGGGGAAAAATGGTGTCAGTTGACCAAAAATAAGTTTGAGGTTATTTTGGTCAACAATTTGGTGACTCATGGGGATCACCTGCCTACTATGTGAAATGACCATTAACCTCAAAGCATCCATTGGGCATGGAGTCTGCCTAGTAAACAAAAATCTGATTTGATCTTTGAAAATTTGATCCCTGAGCCACTTGGAATGCCACTCGAACTAGAGATGACCTCACCATATGCTACTTCCAATGCAATTTACATGAGCAAAAAAACACCACAATACTATTTACAAAACTTGAAATCATACATGCTCCAAGTGGAACATACAGAGTGTGCACAAACAATTCTTCTACTAAAAACAAACCTACTCCTACTCCTATACTAACCCTAACAAAGAAAAGCTAAACAAATCCTGCCACAAGGAGGGAGAAATAAATTCCTTTTCTCAAAATAGGTAGCCATGTATCTGATTTGACACTGAATATGGCTTCTTATATGAGTGAAAAGCTAATTATAAGTCAATCCTCCACCCAAATCATCAAGGTATCAACATCAATCGAAAATAACTGCTCAAGCAAGTTGACATTGGACTCCTGGAGGTGTTAATGGTGACCCTTGATACTTTGATACTCATCCTCATGCCGTGAAGTAGGCACGAATGGTTTTGGCTTCTTTCTTAGCTCCAATGAAGCCAAGTACACGATACGACATGGTCTCGGTCCTTTGAATTTTCCCATGGCTCTCAACTTCAACTCCAAGAATGGATTCTTCTTGTGGACCTTACTTGCATGGATGGTGTGGAAGAGATGATGACATCCTCATGCTCCTCCCCTTCCTTATCATTTGAAGAACATGGAAGATTCATATCTTTCGACCTTGGTTCTAGAGGGATGTTATTAAGTGTAGGCTATTGTACTTGAATGCTCTCCTTCGTGGTAGCATGCTCATGTCCTTGGAAGGTGGATGATGGAGGAGAAAATGATGTTATCTCCTCAAGATCCTCTCCATGAAAGAAATCTTCCGAGTTTGGTAGATAATCTGCCTCCTTGTTTTCCTGTTGCATGTGCTCGACCTCCTCCATGGTGTCCTCCTGATCTGAAACTTTCTCACCATGGTTCCCTTCATCTCAAACATGAAGTTTGAAAGATCAAACTCTTCTTCAACATCATATCTTGAAGGGGATGAAGTGGGATGAAGAATTGAAGGTTCTTCTATGGCGTGCTCCATAGTTGGAGCCTACGAAATTATATGGTCCTCCTCCATCATGGGTTCATTAGTCAAATCATGCCCTTCAAATGAAATAAAAAATCTTGAATAATAGCTTCTTCCCTAAGTGGCCTCAACTCGATTTGATCTCTCCCAGTTGCTCCTCTTTAATGGGACTTAGAGCTGATTGTTCTTCCTCCTTAACTAGTTGTGTAGATTGGATTAGATCATAATCCTCTTCAGACAAAGTGTCATTATAGATAATGCATTCGAGAAAACATATTGCTAATATTCTCCTTCTTTTCTTGTTCTTCTTTTGTTGTAAACTTAGCCTCAGCCACAATTGGCTCTTCAACCTTGACCTCCTCTTTTGGCTTAACCATCAAGGGATCTTTGTAAACCCAAATCTGGCAACCCAACTCTTCATACTTTCTATCATTTCTTCTCTATTGGGTTCCGTTGTATATATCTCCCCCCCGGGTAAATATAGACAACAACAAGTGTCGACATGTAAAAATTTGAGCCCAAGGCGCAGGCCGGGGGCGCATAACACAAAGTGTCGACATGTGAAAATTTTCACCCAAGGCGTAGGCTGGGGCCACACAACAAAAAGTGTAGACATATGAAAATTCGTGCCCAAGGTGCAGCTAGGGCATGTCATCACCAATCCGCACTATGATAATTCTTCACAAGGAACTCCTCGTGCTATGATTATTTACTAATGCACATGACCTTTAGTTTGGTGGATGTAACTGAAACAAAACAACAAACATAACACAAGAATACCATCGACTATGATAAGATAGAATGATGAAAAATATGAAATATCAAAGTAAATTTTAATATTAACATGAAATTGTTACAATCTCACCCATGAGGTACTTCAAGTGTTATTGACTTCACTTGCCTTCCACCAATACTATGGGAGAAACTTTACAATTACAACTCTTAATGGCTTCTTCAACACATCTTTAAACCGATGGCTTCCTTTACACACTTCATATAATATTTCTCACTACATCCTTCTATGCTAAATGAGGGGGGTGGCCTCTTTATTTATAGAACTTCTAGGCTTATCCATCTTATCTCTAAGATAGGATAAGAAATCCACTCTGACAAATCATATTCCATACCTTAACTCTTATCTATACATGTAAGCTTATCTTTTAAGATAAGATAAACCTTATCATTTCACATGGGTTCCACATTTTTAGACTTTTTACAAATAAAATAAACAAAATATTTATGACCTCACTCCTTGTCCTTATTACCAATATAATATTTCTAATTCCTAATCATGTAGACCCTACTTCTCTACTTATCCCAACTTTGACATTTTAACATTACCGGACCACTTACGACAAATATTTACTTTTTACAACATTCCTATTGTACTTTGACTGTTACCATACTCTACATTATTGGCAGCACTGTACTGACGGTGCCGTTATCTTCTATCAGACACTACTACTAATTACACTTAACAACATCCTATTCCTAATACATATATTAATGAAATAGAAATTACGGAGGAAAATTTTAGTGTCGACATCTTCCCCTTCCTAGCTTCTACTCTGTCCTTGAAGTACACTATTCTGGTGCTTGGAAAATCTTCAACTTGTCGTGGTTGACCCATTTTGTAATGGGAGTGCCATCCAATTCCTCCAGATCACTACGTACCATTTTCATGCACAATCGCTATTTTGTAGGGCCCCATCCATTTTGGAAGAAATTTTCTCTGTCTTCTTTTTTTTGTATCGGAATCATATACTAGAACTAAGTCATTCACATGAAATGGAGACCAACGGATATTTTGATCAAATTATTCCTTTCGCTTCATTTCCTTCTTATGGCTTGTATCCTTTGCTATTTCCCTCATTTCCTCTAGCAAATGAAGATGTACCCTCCTTTCTTTTATCGAATCACTTTCATCCATCCTTTCATTTTTCATAACTCTCACAGTGGGAATATCAAACTCAATAGGAAGAACTGGATCAATGCCATAGGCCAACTGAAATGGGGAGTATCCTGTTGCTCATTTTGATGTTTCCCTATATGCCCACAATGATGCATGAATCCTTTTATCCCACTTATGTACTGCAAGGCCGCATCTTTGCTAGAATTTGACACAACACAAAATTTGTTCATTCCACCTGTCCATTTGTGCTTGGCTTGTATGTTGTTGCCTTCCTGTGCTTAATAGAAAATTTATTGACTAGGGCTTCTACTACCTCATTAATGAAGTGGCTTCCTTGATCTGTTACAATTTATAATGGACAACCAAATCTGGTGACAATGCGTTCATATATGAACCTTGTCACCTCATCCATGGAAGCTATTTTCAATGGCCTAGCTTCAACCCACTTGGTTAAATAATCTGTGGCAACTACAATATACTTAATTTGGCATGAGGTAGTTGGAAGTGGACATAAAATGTCTATTCCCACTTTTCAAAGGGACCAAGTGGAAGAATAGGACATAACGGAGCTGATGAAGTCTTACGGCTACCATGTGTTTGACAAATATCACATGTCTTACAATAATTATAACAATTTTTAAAAAGAGTGGGCGGTGATAACATCGCATCAAGATCCTTCTTGTTGTAAGTTGTCTAGAGAAGTGCCCTCCACATGTACCATTGTGGAATTCTTCTAGCAGTTCCTTCCCTTGATCACGTCCAACTGCCCTCTTGTACTGTCCATCAGGTCCTATTCGAAATAATACTCCATGCAGAATAGAATATGGACGACTGGCTTGAGTAATATTTCTCTTAGTCTTTGCATTGGCACCATCAGGAAACTTGAATTCATTCAGATAATTCCAAATATCTATGTATTCACTAGGGATTGTGTCAAGGGATAACAATGCTGCATCGGGGAAATCATCATCATCACAAGATGATCCTAAACCATCATAGGCTCGAGAGAGTGCATCTGCATTGACATGCTTCTTTCCTAGCCTATCTATAATATCAAATTCAAATTCTTGTAGCAAAATTATCCATCTTGTTATCCTCCCTGATGGGTTAGGCTTATTGACAATATATTTTAGAGCCTGATGATCTATTACAACTATAAATTTCTGCCCTAGCAAGTAATTTCTAAACTTCTTTACAGCAAAAATGATAGCTAGAGCCTCTTTTTTAGTTACAGTATAATTTACCTCAGCACTGCTCATTTGTCTACTCCCAAAGTAAATTGGATGTTCATTCCCATTTTCATCCTTTTGGCTCAAAGTACTTCCTAGTGTTGCATCTGAGGCATCAGTGTACACAATGAATGGCTTGCTCCAATCTGGATTCTTTAAAATAGGTGAAGACACTAGGGCTTCCTTCAGTTGTCCAAAAGCTTCATGTGCCTTATTTCCTAGTTCATAAGTAACATCCTTCTTCAAGAACTGGGTTAGTGGTTGTGCAATCTTTGAGAAATTCTTGATGAACCTTCTATAGTAATCCACATGGCCTAAAAATGATCTCAACTTACTTCTATTGATACGAAATGGTAAATCTTTGATTTTTGAAACTTTATCAGGATCAGTACCAATACCATCTCTGGATACAACATGCCCTAACAAAACACCTTTAGAACATCCAAAGACACACTTTGTAGGGTTTAGTGAGGCTTGTGCTTCATCTAACCTTTGAAATGTTGTCTCCATCTAGTGCAGGTGGTCCAACTTGCTCCCATAGATGCAAAAATCATCTAGAAATACTTTGATGAAGGTCCCAATGTAGGGTTTGAACACCCTATTCATCAAACGTTGGAATGTTGCTGGAGCATTACACAACCCAAAAGGCATAACTCTATAAGAAAACGTTCCCCAAGGAGTGGTGAACGTGGTCTTCAGTTGATCTTTCTCCACTATATAGACTTGGTTGTATCCGCTATATCCATCAACAAAACTATAACACTCCTGGCCAGCTACTTCGTCCAAGATCTGATCTTGAGAATGGAAGAGGGTAATGATCCTTCTTTTTGCCTTATTGAGCTTCCTCGTAATCAACACAAATGTGTAGCTTCCCATTCTCGAATTCTCCATAGCAAATATGAATCCTATATCAAGCAACTTATCTATTTCTTCTTTTACAGTCTTGGAAAATTAGGATTCATTCTATATGGAATTTGCTTTATAGGCTTAGCACAATCTACCACTCAATAGAATGTTCTACCCAACTTACTTGTGAGTTCCTTGTAATCAAAAGTGAATATGTGTATGTACCTTCGAAAGAGTTGGAGGTAGGATTCCTTCTCACTCTCCATCACAGCATCACCAATCTTTATTTGTTGGAGATGATCATCAACTTCTTCTTCAGATAATTTTATGGGGTCATGAGTCGGTGTGACTGGAAGGATATCCATGATTGAAACATCAACCTCACTTTCTTCATCTTCGGTGTCCACTTCACTGGTACTAGAGTAATCAGAGGATGTCCAATCATCAGTTTCATCACTTGAATCCACTGGTTCTGCCTTATGATGTCGAGGGATCACGTTTATCTTCACCCTCTCTCTACCACGTCCAAGTGTCATGAAGCCTTCATTCCAGTAGTTTCTTGCATGAACTCTCCTTAGCCATGGTCTTCCCAAAGCAACATTGGGTATGCAACAATACCATTTTTCATCACTTGAAAGTCTACCACACATACAACACCCATAACAGATATTGCCACATTTGAAACTACACCTTTTGGTTTAGTTTTTCCCTTATTTAATGACCTTAACATAAGTGTTGAAGGGTGATCAATTTTTAAACCCAACATATTCATTACAGACTTGGTCATTACATTAACTGCAGCACCTCCATCAACTAAGACATCATGAATTGAAATACCATTACATAATACCTCAGCTTGTGGAGCATAGGGATCCGCCTCTACCTCCAAAAAAGGGACCTCAACCTCCTTCCTTCATCAAGCATTGAGTCCACTTCGCAGCTCCCGCATCTTCTCAGAAGACATAGCCAAGATTTGACCATATGTAATATTTGCAAGCCTTTTGGACAGATCTTCCAAGATGGAGTATGGTCCTTGCCCTTGTGAAATCAGAAAATCCTGCACACCCAACTTTCTTCTCCTATGTTTCTTACTAGTTTCTCCTTTCATCTTCTTAGGATCATTTCCATCTTGATTATCTTTTTCTTTCTTTCTTTTTGTTACAAACACATCTACTTCATTATTTCTGCTCTTATCTACTACATCAAAAGAATTCACAGGTGCTTTTCCTTTATCATTATCTCCTTTACTAGATGTAGAAGCTCTATCTAGACAATTATACTTATAATGACCCTTTTTATAACAACCATAACATACAACTTCAGAAATATTTCTTTTTGGACCTCTATCTCCTCCCTGAGAACTAAATTCTTTTCCTTGAAGAAGATTAATAGTTAACTGACCCATATTTTTGAGCAGATCTTCATACTCGGTAGATGTACTAGGAGAGGTATTTGTGCTCAAATAGAGTGGTTGTGGATTTGGAGCAAAGGTGCTTGTGTAGGCTCTACTTTAACAAAAATTTCTTTGGGCTCTTCTTCCATTCTTTCTTCTTGCCTTCTTGCAATCTCCTTTGCTTGTTCAATGGTAGTAGGGTCATACTTCACTCGTTGTCTCGATCTCTCGGCTTCATCCCAAGAATGAAGTGATTACATAGGAGATTATCCACGCCATTCATCAACCCATCCGCTAATCCTTCCTTCCGGATTTGGCCGTCGAGCTTCCTCCTTAGCTCTAGAACACGAGCATGATAATCCCTTATCTTCTCCTTCTCTCCTTGTGTTAGCTTTGTGATATCGATCATGAGATCTGCATATTTCTGTTGTTCACCAAATTCTTCAAGAAAACTTTTAGTTAATAAATCCCATGAGTTTTTCACATTATCACCTAGTGTTTCAAACCACCTAAGGGTTGAACCATCCAAAAAGGTAGGAAAAAATTCAGTCCATTTTTCCCTTCTTATAAGGCCATTACAAATACAAGATCATTTAAACTCTTGAATGAAAGAGGAAGCATCTTCATTAGATTGGGCTGAAAAAACAGGAATCTTCCCCATTTTTAAAAGTAACCACAGTGAAATACCAACCCAAAAGTACAATCAACAAGACTTATGTGCACCAATAATTAAAATCACTATAATAGAAAATAGAAATGACCACGGTAAACTATGGTAAAACTTGACTTACTGCGGTAAAAACTGACTTTACTGTGGTAAACACTATTCATAGTAAAAAGTGAAGTTACTACGGTAAATACTATTCACGGTAAAAAGTGACTTTACTGTGGTAAATACTATTCATGGTAAAAGTGACTTTACCATGGTAACTACTATGCACAATAAAAACAAGGTTACCCTCCAAATGATTTTTGACTAAGTGGGAATATCTCTCCAGAAAATCCACCAACGAGGAATGGTCCCGGCAACGGAACCAAAATGTCATCACCAATCCGCACTATGATAATTCTTCACCGGGAACTCCTCGTGCTATGATTATTTACTAATGCACAACCTTTAGTTTGGTGGATGTAATCTGGAAACAAAACAACAAACATAACACAAGAATACCATCGACTATGATAAGACGGAATGATGACAAATCTGAAATATCAAAGTAAATTATAATATTAACATGAAATTGTTACAATCTCACCCATGAGGTACTTCAAGTGTTATTGACTTCACTTGCCTTCCACCAATACTATGGGAGAAACTTTACAATTACACCTCTTAATGGCTTCTTCAACACACCTTTAAACTGATGGCTTCCTTTACACACTTCATACAATATTTCTCACTACTTCCTTCTATGCTAAATGAGGGGGGTGGCCTCTTTATTTATAGAACTTCCAGCTTATCCATCTTATCTCTAAGATAGGATAAGAAATCCACTATGACGAATCATATTCCATACCTTAACTCTTATCTGTACATGTAAGCTTATCTTTTAAGATAAGATAAACCTTATCATTTCACATGGGTTCCACATTTTTAGACTTTTTACAAATAAAATACACAAAATATTTATGACCTCACTCCTTGTCCTTATTACCAATATAATATTTCTAATTCCTAATCATGTAGACCCTACTTCTCTACTTATCCCAACTTTGACATTTTAACATTACCGGACCACTTACGAAAAATATTTACTTTTTACAACATTCCTATTGTACTTTGACTGTTACCGTACTCTACATTATTGGCGGCACCGTACTGATGGCATCGTTATCTTCTATCAGACGCTACTACTAATTACACTTAACAACATCCTATTCCTAATACATAAATTAATGAAATAGAAATTATGGAAGAAAATTTTAGTGTCGGCAAGCGCACAACACAAAGTTTCGACATGCAAAAATTTGCACCCAAGGTGCATGCTGGGGGCGCACAACACAAAGTGTCGACATGCAAAAATTCGCGCCCAAGGCGCAGGCTGGGGGTACAAGCACAAAATGTCAACACCACATTTTTAGTGCCTATGGCACACTTAAAAGTATGTTGACAGGAGGATGGATGTGCCAAGGTGAACCTTCAAGAGGCGCAACATTTTGAGCATTGACACCCCGACAAGAAACAAACCCTAGCGTAGATATTCAAATGGCCATAACTTTTCACAGGGAGCTCGGATTCACGCAAGGTTGGAATTTTCAGAAAGATTACGAGGTCCTCTATCTAACTACAACTAGATATATTTAATTGGGTGAGAACAAGTTCTTCAAAAATGTAAAATACAATTTGACACTTTTTGGGTTTGTTAGGGTTCTCACCTACCGCCATAATGAGATGAATTAAATATAACCTAGAGGTGGTTGGGGTAGATTTGGAATTCCTCTCTCTTCCCTCTCTCATTCTTCCTATAAATTTTAAGATGGGGCTTCTTTCTAAACATTGGACATTCTTATTTTCCCCTCCCTTCTTCTCTTTGGCGGGTGAATTTGTGGAGTTCAAACCTCCCATCTAAAACGTCAGTAATGCAACTTTGCCTCTTGGCATTTGGTAGTGTATCGTGTCAATATTTGGAGCAAATAATGCATGTTTGTGGATGATTCTCAACCCTCTCGTGTTCATTTTCATCCTCTTGATCTTTCACCGCGCAATTCAGTTATCTGTGCATGATCTTGCATTGCATTTTAATGGTTTGTGTTCGTTGGCAAGACAGGTGTTCTTCATTCATCGGTGCATCACCTTTGTTAGTTTAAGTTTATTTTATGCATCTTCTTACTCTGTTCCCTTGGCAAGTTAGATTAGGTTTTTGAGTAAACCCTCTACATTTTTTACATGTGCATTTGAACAGAGGAATAGGAACCGGCCTTCATCCGGAGAGCTTTTCTGATTTTGCAAGGTCCCACACTTGGGAAAAGCTCCATGTTATGCTATCACACTGAGAGTCTCAACCCATCGAGTTAAAGACATTTATGGGTGTTGTGATTTTCCATCAACAGTTCATCTTCTTTTGTTATCCTTGTTTGGTTTTGGAGTCTCTCCCGACATGGATTAGGGAGTGCAGGAGGAGTGGTGGGTGGGGTCTCCACCGGTTGTTTGTTTCTTTGTGGTGGAGGGGAAGGAATTTATTTTGTCTCTTGTGGAGGGGACTCATATTTTGAAGGGAAAAGGGAAGAAGAATTAAGATGGGATGGAAGACTAGGAGATGAAGAAGGGAAATCAACACTTGGGGCAGCAAGTGAGGGGCTTGACTCTTAATCATGATGAAATGATGGAGTTTGAGAAAGAGAAAATGAAGGACAAGGATTTGGTGACTGACTTACCCATTGACAAGGTTATCTCACACTTTTCTCGTATGCCTCAATATCCTCAATCCACTATGCAAGTTGAGGGAACACTTCAACCATGAAGTCAATCTTCTCCCGAGGGTTGTAATGTCTTGGCATAGGGTCGGCCCATAGAAAAGGTGCCCTATAGCCAATTCGAATGCTTTCATCATAGTTGTATCCCTTGATTTCACCATGCATGCCTCCATCTCTTGAATCTTCTCCAGCAGATCAGAATTTTCCATGTAGTTGTCACCATTATATGTGTCCCCTTGTTCTTGATAAGCTCCATGGCCAAAATAGTTTTGACCCTACTCATATGGGTAAGCATAATGGTTCTAGATCTTATCATAATGCTAATCTGAAGGAGTTGGGAAATACATTGGAGGCAGACTGCATCGTGATTGCTACAAGTGTGAGTTCCATGAGGGGAATGAAGTCATGATTGTAAAACTTCATGGAATGGGAGAAAATGAAAGAGATGGATGAAAATGGATGAAAAAGGATAGGAGAAGGTCTACAAAAACATAGATGGGTTTTTGACTAGATGGAGTCACTAGATGTGCTTTACATGTGCCTCAAAAGCCTAAATATTAAAAGAAACACACCAACCTACTAAGATGAAGTGGTAAGGTGCTTTAGACTTGTCCCACCAGGCATGCCAAAACTGTTGATGCAAAATCACAGCACCCCTGAATGTCCTATGTTTGAAATGGGGCATTCGGTGTGATTGCACAACACTAGACCATCTCTCAAGCTGTGAGACTTGCGGACTTGGGATGGAATTGTAGAGAAGGTTAGTTCCTTATTCTAAATCTATCTCCCACAAGCTACTCGAGTGTAGGTATAACCTAATCTAATCCTAATCTAACCATTCTAAGGAGATAAGGAGAGAGAGATTGAAAGAGAGCCTACACTAAGCAGTTATACACTTGAAAAGGAAGTTTTTGATCACGGATTTGACTACCCGAAGTGGAGAGGGCTGAGCAGGAGAGAGTGGAAAAGATGCACCATAGACTAGAGATGAAGATCACATAGAACACCACTTCAAAACCATTAAACACAACTCCCAAAACCTACAATAAACATCAGAGTATGCACAATATACCCTGTAATGATGAGAGGTGAGAAGAGACAACAAAATAAGAAAAGGATGGAAAAATGCATCATGAAACATATTTTATTGCTCCAAAAGTCACATGGTACATCATCAGTGGGAAAGAGGCAAGAAAATTCCATTACAGAGCCATGAGAGGAGGCTTAGACTCCACATTCTACCCTAAGGAAGAAAGAGAGAGGGGCAAGAAAGAAACAATGACCAACCTTTTAGAAAATGCCCCTCCTTTACAATATATAGGAAGAATAAGAGAGACAGAGAGAGGGAAAATCAAACTCTGTTCTAACCACTCCTGCAATGAATTGAATTTTACTTGTAACAATGATGGGCTTTACTGCAAGACCCATGCCCCTGTCGGTGTCCCTTAGTGGGCAAGAAAGAGGCCCATTCTTCATCATGGTGGCATGTGATAGACTTGAAATCCCCTAAAACTATCAGGTTGAAACATTAATGGAGGCAGGTGAGAAGCTAGTGTTGATATCTTTCCCAAAATTCCTCTCCCACCCAAATCTGAGTTTTTAGTCGAAAGATATGTCTGTTTGAAGATCAAGGTAGCAGCATGTAATATTTGAAATATTTTTTCTGTATGCACCCATGTGGTAGCCTCATGCATCTTAAAGATTTAGCCCCTTCCTCTCGCTCTTAAAACTATGTCGGATTGACATGTGATGGCTTCTACGGTCTCCTTTTTTTCCTTTGTATTCTTCCTAGGTCTCTCCTATTAAAGAAAGACACTATGCCTAACCTGAGAAACGTGCAGTGCTTGGCACTTGTTTGAAAACTTCCCACATGTTTTTACTTTTAAAGTTACGTGGATGAGACACGTGGAGGCCTCCAAAGGCATTTGGACTTTTCAATGCACAACCGTACCTTTCGGACTCGACCACATGGCGATTAGTGCTCGCTTGGAGACTACCTTTTGGGTCG
The DNA here is from genome assembly GCA_018340775.1 of Taxus wallichiana var. yunnanensis. NCBI lineage: Eukaryota > Viridiplantae > Streptophyta > Pinopsida > Cupressales > Taxaceae > Taxus > Taxus wallichiana. The sequence goes on along the minus strand of CM031237.1, from coordinate 179,847,380 downwards.
TGCCTTTGAAATTACATCAAAGAGACACGTGGCACCTTCCGCAACTCTTGTTTTATTTCTTTGTTTTTGGTTGAGTCCCCTTTTCTTAATGGGGCCATAAGTTTTACCCTGGACATGTGGAGGCTTGGCGCTTGTTTGGGAACCCACTCCAAATTTTACTTTTGAAGTTGTGTCATGTAGACACGTGGCACCTTCGTTGGCTCGCCTCTATTTAGACTTTTCAATGGCCGATTCTACATTTTCAGGCTATAGACACGTGGAGGACCAACACTTATCTAGGATTCTTTCTTTTGGTTGCACCTTTAAATTCATGCCAATGAGACACGTGGCGTCATCTATAGGATTTTATACTAAGCTGATTCAGCCTGCCATGTCCCCCCTTTTGACTTTGTTGGACCCTAGACATGTGGAGAGTTGGCGCTCATTTAATTCTCCACACTATGCCGCACCCCTTGAATTCGCACCAATATGACATGTGGAGGCTTTGTGCTCATTTAGGGTCTACCTCTGGATTATAACTTTGAAGTTATGCTTTGAGTTGACATGTGGCACTTTCCACTGGCTGCCCCATTTTGAATTTTCAACTGTTGACTATGTTCCTTTTCAGACGTGGGACATGTGGAAACTTGGTGCTTGTTTTAGGTCTCTATTTTAGATTCTATCGTTGGAGTTGTGCTTGATGAGGAACGTGGCACCTTTTTTTGGGTCTGTGACTTTTCAATGGCCGATAAGACCCTGCGGGCTCACGGGCCCGCATTAAAAACTTTACAATTTTGTGAAAAGTGTAAAAGTTCCAAAGTTCCTTACAGACCTGTTGGCCTACCTTTTTACTCGGGAAAAATTTCCACCGTGGCCCCAAAGTCCCAATTCTGAAAAAAAAACTCATCCCTAGGTCCGCCAGCCTGCATTTTCTACATTTGGTGAAAAGACATCTCGGGTCCGTCACCCATAGATTTCCACTTTTATAAGAAATCTTCAGGGCCCACAGGCCTGAAATTATAATTGTGACTTTTGGAAAAAGTGTAAAAATGAAAAATGTCTTCTACCATCCGTCGGTCTACAATTTCCATTGGCAAAAGATATTCCTAGGCCCGTCATCACGCTTTTGGCAAAAATCCTTCCAAGGCCCGCCAACCCGTAACTTGCAAAATATGAGGAGTTAGAAGGAATTCTTTATATCTATGGAAAGGGGAAGAAATTTCCTATCTGATGGAAATGATTTTAGGGGGCCTTAAGTGATTAAAATATTTTTAAATTCAGATTGAAGAAAAAAGGGGAAAAATGGTGTGAGTTTATCCAAAATAAGTGTGAGCTTATTTTTGTCAATAGAAGTACATCAATTCAAGCATAGAGGGGAAAGGAAGTAAGTGATAAATCAAGGATCATATCAAATAATTTAACATTTATTAACATAAAACCCTACTATGAAATTTGAGCATTATTAACATAAAACCCCAACTCAAAATGATGAAGCCAAAAATCATAACAAAACACGAATACCCATTATAAAGCTTCAAATCAGGTTATAGTTATATTTATAATGTAAATAAACTCACCCACACAGTATTATTGCGACCATGGATTGCAGAAGAACCAAGCTCAACATCTCATAAAATGGTTATCTCCCTTTTATAGAGCTCACATAACGAATGAAGTGAAAAATATGCAAGTAATCGAACCCATAGAGATTCATAAGGTGATACAAAACAAGCTCAAAGGATACGATAATAAACATTAGCATTAACCAAATACCACTCGAGAAAACTCGAAAATAGATCAATGAAAACAAATATATAGATGCACGAGAGCTTAGAGGACTGATTCTCGAGGAACCAAGCTTAAAAAGATCAACAATGGCTTTTCGATAGATTTTACTAGGGCTCCGCCACTCAAAACAAGCAAGTGGAATCAAGAAAGGAGAATATCGATATAGTTTTAAACAAACCTAACTCTTTTGAGTTAAAGATCCACAGTCGAGAAGACCACAATACATAGAATCAATGACTACCATTAATTCACCAAATTCAAAGTAAGTGCTAACCATGTTCAATTCCACCGACCATATTAAATGTGAAATTGAAACCCTAATCAAGGATCAGAAGATCGATGATCGAAATGAAGCAAGTCAGAAGATCAATGACCAAAGTGTTGGATTTAGCTTATCAATGTAGACCCAGGTTGCAATTAACCCAACCCAAGTTAAATACCACCGACCAAACTTTCAAAGGGGTGAGTCATCATGGCGGAGGGGACTAAGCTTCATTAAAAACATTATTCATGTTGACTATAGTTTCCCCATATAAAATAAAAAACAATAATCATCGCTATCAACCATGTAAAAGCCGACAAGTATATACTATGCAAATGATAACCAAAAGGTGGCCGAGTACATAGGATGGCATTCTTTTTAAAGTGACCCCTTGTTTTATTTTAAAACATAATAATGTGCTAAGTCCACAAGGGTGGTCAATCCAAAATGAAGACAAACAAGAGGTCGACATCGAGAGGACAATGAGCTTTTTGAAAGACCTATTGCCTTATTTTCCACAAAATAAGAGTGAATATTATTGCACATGTGTTCACAGTGGTCCCCATAATGGGTGATGTGGAATTGATCAACTTTGGATAAGTATAAAAGATAATATGTCACATCAATAACAAGAAGACAAATTTTCATGCACATTGGAGAAGACTTGCTCATCAAGCAAGATTTATTATTAGCAAATTATTAACATGCTTTTCTTAAAAATAGAACAGTCAATGGCAGTATGACTATATGTAATCAAAGGCTATTAATGCCTCTTTTTATTTATTTGCTTTATTTTATTCCTTTATTTATTATTAAATAAAGGATAAAAAATAGAATGCATGGGCGAGTACAACCTTAGTCTATTTTTAGGAATCATGGGTGAATTAATTTTTCTATATATTGTGTGCCTTGGCAAACCAAAAGGAGGACTTTTTAGATACATGACTTCTGAAGTAGTTTATGTTAGTTTTCCCTTTAAATGTGAAGTATTTTCGCCTTCTTTGTGTATGTTTTCCATTAATCTTGTGAATAATGAATTCCCGATTAATCATCTTACCCTATTGAAAATTTAATAATTTTTGCATGATATTAATGTGTATGTGTAACTTACCGTATTTTTGTGATTTTATCCTCAATACATCAAAGTGTTTACCCTTAATTATCTTTAAAACCGTTGGCCTATTCATCGAAATTCATTCCATATACATTGTGCATGTACTCACCAAAGACCTCATACAAGTTTGGTGTATCAACTACGTTTAATTTCATTTTTTCAGGCATCTTTTACCCTAAAACCCTTAAAAATCAGTTTAGGATACATAAATAAGGATCTAACCTTGATACCAAGGACTCACCTCAAAACAGTACACCCATAGATCCGAGGTGTTTCCATTGTATCTATGTAAGAGAGATAAAATTTTGCAAGATTAGAACACTTTCATCCATCTCTCTATAGGGTGTACTTTCAAGAGATAACAAGTAATTAATCTCTATTATAGTATAGGAGTTAATCGAAGAAATTTAGATCAAGGGTGTGTTGATATTCGGATGAGTCGGTATCATCCCCACTATGCTCTATTAATATTTATGGGTCTTTAACATCTGAAAAGATGGTAGATAAGTTGTTACCACAAAAGGGATAGTTGCAAAAGGATTTAACTCGCTTCATGTTTAATTTTCTTAGATTCCATTCTCATAATGGGAGGCACCACTAGTTTCTTTTTTGTACTAGATTTTTTCTAAGTATGATCAAGGTGTAACAAACCTAGGTATAACATGGTATAAGTTTCCTAAAGTCTCAATGTTCACTAGTCAATCGTCTAAGGAATGATGGGTGAAATAATTAAATAATCCAATGATTTTTCCTAGATATAAGTCTATGCAAGTGTTATAATACAAGGAACAATCATCCAAGCCAACAAATAAACTAGTCAATCAATTGATTGCTTACACCTTATGTTTTCTCAATGGTAGTTTGATGTATAAATGATCAACATGATGTCAAGTTCTAGATGAACATAGTGTAAATATTAAAAAGGGGTAAATATGAATACCAATTAATGGATACTACGATCAATTTTGAAACAAGAAAGACCTGATTCCTAAAAGGTAGAAAGTACATATGTGAGGAACACAACAATAATACTAAGGCACATTAACTAAATTTTAAGAGAATGCAAAGTTTTAGAACTGAAATAATATGGATAGGAATCGCAAACAACATAACCACCACTTTTCAATATTTTATGTAATGATTTAAATAAAAATAAGTGCAAGTATTCTAAGAAATTTTTAAAATATAGGTAGAATAACACCACAATACGGACACATAGATCACGTTCACAAGGAACATGACATAAGTATCAAAATTGTGTCGATGTAATGCAAACAAGGTAACATGTCTAAGGTATATCAACAGTTGAATCAATCCTAACTAAATTGCTAATGTGTCTCTATATGTGTTTGAGACAAAGGGCATACTAGAACATAATGACATACCATTCACACTTTCAAAAATTGTATTCCGATAGTGCAACCTAGTCATGCAAGTAGAATATAAGAGTGGTGGACACAATTATTTTTAGTGCTATACACATGTGTTGTTTCTCTTTTATCCCAAATTCGAAACAAGATAAAAAATGTGTAGACCAAGTGATGATGAAACAAACTAAGTATAACATCGATATAGTTTTTCATTACCTTAGGGTAAGTAAAGAACTATGTTAAAGTGACACATCATAAGTCCATGATGAATAACACTTAGCTACAACTTAAATGGACTCTCGCCTTGTCCAAGAAACAAGGTTTTGACTCCAAGAAAGTAGTCACTTTATGAGAGCTCTATAAAATATGATGGATTGATACAACAAAGTGGGGCCCCCAAGATATGGCTTTCCTATGTGGTTCTCTCAACTAGTTACCGCAAACATCCTTTGCAAGCTCAATTTACCAATAATGTCAAACCTGAATAGTCTTGGGGACTCGATTTAGTTTATGCCCTTCAAATATGATGAGAAATAAATACGTTCATGAGTATATTTCATTGGTGTTGCAATGTAGAATGTGTTGGTGCTAAAACCACAACAAAAATCTAATCAATTGGGTAAGTTGAGGACTTCTTGTTTCATCCACAAGGTCCCTTATTGCATGAACTATTTCTAGGTTCCTAGGACCAGCCCCATTTTTGTAGCCTAAGGATTATGCCAAAGATTTTATGTCCTAGATTAAAGAGGACGGGGTGCACCCTTATCCGAATGTGAAAATCAAATGTGTTGAATATGGTGTTTGTTTTATCTTATGATGTTAGTTAGGTTTTGATCACTGTTGGCAACCTACAAAAATGTTAGATTTGGTTTAGATCCTAATTTCATTGACATGTGATGTGGACCTTCACACAATGATTAGTAATTCTGCAAACAATCAATAAATCATATAAAGGAGATAGAATTTCATTTTTCATTTCCATGCTTATCCTAAGATGTAAGGAAATAACATACACAACGAAATACCTTACTAAACTAAGCGAAATGGAAAACACTAAATAAATTGCAAAAATAAGTTCTTTTTAACCAAATTTGAAGTTAATCTTTTTAAATAATTTAGTGAAGTGTTTTTGAAAGCATTTTTAATCCCAAGATGACCTAAATGGTGCAAGGGAAGAGCATACAAATTTTAAACCTTACAAATAATAATGCATCATTCATCAATAAAAACTAAGTAAAGTTATAAAAATCCTATTTTACCAAAGTAAATTGTAAAACCATAGATTAAAATCAACAAGAAACATGTAAAGTGTTTAGACATTCCAAATATCAACCCCTGTAAATGTTATAATACATTTTTATTTCAAACAAAAACACCTGCGCACCCAAAATGAAAAGTACATGGCTCTATGGAAAATGTATGGAGCAATTACACTACGCAGCAGACAAAATGACACCTGCGTGTTTGTTTAGGTGTATGCATGCTATAGAAAACATATGTGCGTGTAAGCCACAAAAATTAGTTTGGTAAAGAGCTAATAAAAAAGGGGGTCGTGAGAGACATATGCACATGTATATAAGCGTGTTCACACTTTTCATGATGTATGCACGACTCTTGGAATTTTTAAAAAGTGTCAAAAGTAGAAGGTAACAAGTATGTGGCTAGGGAATGTATTTTTGCCCCTATGGATAGGTGCATGTGTCTTGAAATAGGTGAGCATGGGTTTTGATGTGTACACACCCTTCAAAAACACCTATGCATGGGCCTCGAAAAAAAACAAAAGCGATGAGAAGCGAAATCTAAAAATGAAAACAAGGTTATATTTTTGTCTTTTAACTCAGTTTCTATCATAAACCTAGTAATTATGCATGCAAAAGGAAGATTAAACTACACTATTTAACCTTAAAAATGCAATAAAATTGTTAAGAATTGAAGTAAAAAGCTTGAAAAAAGGTTCTATAGACCATTGAGAAAGGTCCCACTTTGTGTGTGCCATATGTGAACATGTATAAGTTTGACAAGGTATAGAAATGAGGCTAGAACACAGTAAAGAATCCCCAAATATTTACCAATTTAACTATGAACAATCTAGATAAGAGATAAACAAGAGATACTCATATGCATGTATTATAATTTTGACAAAAACATCAAAATAACATGTATATTAATACATAATTTTTGAAAGCTATAAAAATATGAACCTATAAAGATCCTTGAAATCATTTTTGATTGTTTGATACTCAAGGGTTTGAGAGTGAGAGCTCACCATTAATCACTAAAAGGCCATATGGTTCTTCTCATTTACTCAAGCTTCAATTTTAAAATGAAATAGATAATGATAGCTCAATAATAGTGAAGAATGGTCTAAATTCTAACAAAATACTATAGTTTAGCCTGAAGAAGGATAAGTGTTCTTAAAAAAGTTAGTGTGGTAGAGTTCTATTTATAGCTTTTTGATTTCAAGAAAGTGATATTTTGGATGCATGTGGTATAAAAGGTAAGTCCAAAATGTGAAATGCAAATGAAATTTACTTTGGAAATTGAAATGAACTTTTAACAAGTCAAAGAAATATTTGAATAGGTTTAGAGACAAATTAATCCTATGGAATTAATTAGGGGTCTTAAATAGGCTTAGTAATCTTTTAGGACCATATGAAAGGGGTTGTGATAGATTTTTGAAGTGTTGGAATCAGGAGTTAGCTTAACAATAATATTTATTAGACAACTACAAGAAAAGAGACCTAATCAATGTATAATGGTCAATTAGGAGGAATTGAAGGAAAAAGATCCTTGTTGATGTAGTGTAGTTACTATTAGTGTGAAATCACAACACCCCCAAATGAGTTCTATAGTTCTTCTTTTCTAAGGCAGAGTCATTTTTGTCATTGCATAACATTGAACTTTCCCAAGGTGTGAGACCCGCAAAAATGGAAAATCTCTCCAGCATTAAAGGTTGGTTCCTTATTCCTCTATTCACATGCATACGTGAGGATTTGTGGAGGATCTATCTCTATAATTAATGTAAAACTTGCAAAGGAGATAGGGGTAAAATGAGTATAAGAAATAAAAAATTACTAAACTACCAAGTGATGCTCCAAAGGAATGATGAACACTTATTTTTCCAATAGACACAAACAAACAAAATGCATACAATAAAAAAGCACAGATAGCTAGATCTCGTAATGGAAGACCAAATGAAACAAAAGAGAAATGGAAGGATCTAAGATCAATCATTGAAGAGTTTTATTGCTATATGGATTGATACAATTCATTACAAAGTAGCCAAAAGGCGAAACATATTAAAATTTTAGTCCAAAGCCCGAACCCCACAAATCTCTTTGCTAGAAGGAGAAGGGAGCTTGAAAAACAAGAAATATGCAACCCTTTACAATGAATCTTGCACCCATATTTGTAGATTCAAATTGAAAGAAGAAAGAGAGAGAGAAGTGGGAAAAGTAGGTGAAGCTCAACCACTTGTTGTTAATGTTTCGATAAAATATACCCCCAAATATGTTATTAGTGCATGAATCCTTGGTTTGGCACCTGAAGGAAGAGGAAACAGAAAAATAGATCAAATATTATCTAGTTGTTGAGACAAGAATATCCTACATTAAAATCCCAAAGATTTTTCCTACATTTTCTTCACCTAACCTCCTCAAAATGAAAGTTTCGAGCCTCCATGGTGTGGGTGAGGCTGAGATATTTCAAATCGATTGATTCACAATATTTCAAGCCCCGAGTCAAAAGATATGACCCTTCAAGTTCTTATCGAGTCCATACAAATGCGTGGGAAAACAATTTGAAAAATGAGTCCCCCTTTTGATATGAGACACGTGGCAGCCAGATTAGAGAAAAAATCAAGCTTACGGGTGTGCAATTTATCTTTTATCCCTTTTGCACAAAAAACCAAAAACTCAAAAACTCCTACAACCACAAAGCTTCGGCTAGACACGTGGCTCCTTTTGGTTGGTTGGGGAATGCACTCCAATATTTATCTTTGTTCCTTTTGAATGAAAGGTAATTTTTCACGTTTTCCTCCAACTCCCCACTTTGGCTTTAACTCAGGTTCACACGCCGACTTTTTCCTTGGGCGGAGTTACGAGCCATTTTGCAACTTTTACCCCTTTAGAGATAACAAGGGTAAGAACCAACATTTCCCCAATGGCCCACTTTCCCCTAGGACACGTGGCGCCCGGCACTCGTGTGGAAACCTTTTCTCTATTCAACCCTTGAATCAGTGCCATTAAGAGACTTGGCAGCCTTCGACTGACTTGACCTATGAATTGACTATTCAAATAACTCTGCCCCTCTTGATATAACATGTGGAGGCACTGTGCTTGCTTGAAAACACGACCCAAATTTTTCCTTTGGAGGAGCGTCGAGTTAACACTTGTTGTCCTCTGCTGGTATGTGGACTTTTCAATGGTCCCTCTTACTTTTTAGACTTTTGGCTACGTGGCGAGCTCGCTCTCATTTTGGTCTCGCCTTGGGACCAACTATGGAGATGCGCCACACTTTGAAACTTGGCATTCTCCGCTTACACTCTTACACTTAGCCAATTTTGAAGCCTTTTCTATTTTCCTTTTGACTCTGTTTGACCATTTGCTATGTGGAGCGCTGGTGCAAGTTTGAGTCTCCTCCCGGGCTTCATTTCTAGATTCGCGCTAAGTCGACACCTAACACCTTCCTCTTATTTGAAGAATTTTCAACACCCTGTAAATTCTTTAGGGCTCTTGATGTGTGGAAGCTTGTCCCAAGTTTGGCTTACCCTTTTGATTCACCTTTGGAGCAAAGTCTTTGTTAGGACACGTGGATCCTTTCACTACCCTCCATATTTAGTCATTTTGTACCCTTTCTTGAACTGTTTGAGCCCAAGGACTTCAGATCTTTGCCATTTCTTCCCTTCTTATTTCTGGTTCCTCTGTGGCATCATCCCTTCTTATCTCGACCTGCTATCCCATAGTTGAGTCACCCAGTAACTTTAAGAAAAAAATTAAGATGTGGAAATGGCCCAACAGAGTCGTTTCTTTTGCACATGGTCCTTTAGTCTCTCTCAGCCTCTATCACTCCATGGTTGAGTTCTTCTATGACCAATTTTTAGGATTTGAATGATTTTTCTCAAGTTCCTTCTATGCGGGGTTGTGGATGATCGATATTTCACCCAAGGGTGAAATATGGACAACAATTTGGCAACTCACATGGGTATTTGCCTACTAGATGAATGGACCAGTGGCCTTGAAGCATCCATTGGGCATGGAGTCAAGAATGATGACCGACACCGATCCTTCTTATAAAATGGAATCCTCGATTCTCTCGCACTTTTTGACCTCTTTCTAACTCGAACCCACTCGTGCATCCGCACTCTTAATTTTCAAAAAAAATATTAAAATGGATTTTGTGAGAGTAGAAAATTGTATTGATCCGTGCTTTCACTGCCTCTCTCGAAAATGTACCATTTGGAAATGGCTTAAGTTGTTTTAGATTTGTTCCTTTTTGAGCTAGCAACTATTATATACCACTATGAGTCTACTTGTCATGAATATTGAAGAGCTTGCCCTTATGCACCCTTGGAGATAAAAAGACAAATCTTATATCCAAAGACCAAATCGTACATGCCTCAAATAAGACATGAAGAGTGTGCATTATTAGCACTTCTTCGCTGAAAGAAAATCTACCTAATCCTAAACTAACTTGAGATAAAGAATGCCAAAAAAGCCTGCAATTGGAAGAGAGAAGTAGCTTCCTTTTCTCGATAGAGGTAGCCATGTAAATGTTTTGACACTAAATATAGCTGCCAATATGAGTGAAAAATTGAATCTAACCATGTCTTCCATTAAAATCATCAACATATTAGCATTAATGGGAAATAACTCCTCAAGATGTCTTGCATTGGACTTCTAGAGGTTTTGATGATGACCCTTTGTATTTTTATGCTTATCCTCATGCCTTGGAGTAGCATGATTGGATTCGGCTTCTCCTTTGGCTCTAATGAAGCCAAGTACTGATTGGGCAAGGTCCGATCCTTGAATTTTTCCCATTGCTTTGAAATTTAAATCTATAAACGATGTCTTCTTATGGACCTTCTTGGGTGGATGGTGTGAGAGATATGATGACATCCTTCTACCTTTTCCTTTCTACTCTTTTCAAGAACATCGAAGATCAAGATCTTCCAATCTTGGTTCTAGAGGGCCATTATGGAGTGCAAGATTTTGCACTTGAATATTCTCCTTCATGGCAGCAAGTTCATGTGCATGGAAGAAGGATAGAGGAGAAAATTATTTAATCTCCATGGGATCCTATACATAAAATTAATCTATTAATTCGACACACGATCCGCCTCCTTTTTGTCTTGCTACAAGTGTTCTACCTCCTTCATGGTGTCCTATTGATCTAAAACACTCTCACGATGGTTTCTCTTTTCCTCAAACATGAAGTTTGAAATATCAAACTCTTGTTCAACATTAGAGCTTGAAGGGGATGAAGTGGGAGGAAGAACTGAAGGTTCCCCTGTAGCCTTCTCCACACTTAGAGCCTCGAAACCATATGGTCCTCCTCCATCATGGGTTGATCAATCAAAGAAGGCCCTTGAAATGAAAGGAAAAAATATTCAATGCTTCCTTCTTCATTGAGTGGCCTCAACACTAATTTGATCTCTCCCAACTGCTCCTCTTTAATGGGGCTTGGGACTGATTTTTCCTCCTCTTGTTCTTGCTCTTCTTCTACTACAAACTCAGCCTCATCCACCACTGGTTCTTCAATATTGACCTCCTCTATTGGCTTGACCATTAAGGGCATCTTTGTAAACCCAAATTTGGTAGCCCAACGCTTTTGATTGTGTGTCATTTCTTTTTTATTGGGAACCTCTTCTTTGCTATTCTCCTTAACTAGATTCTTGATTCTATTCCCAACATGGGATTGGGAAAGCAAGAGGAGTGGCAAGTTGGAGTTCAACCATCTTTGCAATTGGTTGTGGTCAAAAGGGAGGTGTAACTTCTTGTTTTTTTAGAGGGGATGACTATTTGGATGGGAAAAGGATAGAATGACCGAGATGACATGGAATACTAGGAGATAGAGAAATCAAATCAACACTTGGGGCAACAAGTTTTAGGCTTGACTCTTGCCTCTTCTAAAATGATGAAGATTGAGGAAGAGACAATGAAAGATAGGGATCGGTGATTGACTTACCCATTGACAAGGTTTTCTCACACTTTTATCATAAGCTTTAATGTCCTTAATCCCTTTGTGTAAGTTGAGGCAACATTCCCATCATGAAGTCCAGCTTCTCTTAATGGATGTAATGTCTTGGAAAAGGGCCTTCCCATGGACAAGGTTCCCTGCAACCAATCTTGAATGCCTTCATTTGTGTTATGCCCCTTGACTGAACCATGTCAGCCTCCATTTTTTGAATCTTCTCTAGTAGACCAACATCCTCTGCATAACTATCGCCATCATATGCATCCCCTTGTCCTTGATAAGCTTCATAGTCAAACTAGTTTTGACACTGCTCATATGGGTAAGCATAATGGTCCTAGATCTAATTATAATGTTGATCTGGAGGAGTTGGGAAATACATTGGAGGTGGAATGTATTTTTGTAAGTGTGAGTTCCATGAAGGGAACGAAGTCATTATTGTACAACCTCAAGGAATGGGAAAAAATGGAAGAGATGGAAGAGGAAAATAGATGAAAATGAGTAGAAATGGATGGAAAAGGTTTCTGTAACTCAGAGAATGGGTTTTTGACTAGATGGAGTCACCAGATGTGCTTGTATGTGCCTCAAAAGGCTGAATCCCACCAAGAACACATCAACTTGATGAAATAAAGTGAAGACCTCTAGTCCCACCAGGTGTGCCAAAACTATTAGTGTGAAATCACATCACCCCAAATGAGTTCTATAGGTCTTATTTTCTAAGGTAGAGTTATTTGGTGTGATTGCATAACATTGAACTTTCCCCAAGGTGTGGGACATTATGAAAATGATAAAGCTTTCCATATTTAAGAGTGGTTCCCTATTCCTTTGTTCAGGTGCATACGCGAGGATTTGTAGAGGATCTATCTCTATACCTAATCTAAAACTTTCCAAGGAGACAAGGGTAAAAGGAGTATAAGAAATAAGAAATGACTAAACTACCAGGTGATGCACCAAAGGAATGATGAACACTTATTTTACCAATAGACAAAAACAAACAAAATGCATACAATAAACAAACATAGATAGCTAGATCTATAATGGAAGACCAAATGAAAGAAAAAGAGACAAGAAAGGATCTAAGATCGATCACATAAGTGTTTTATTTCTTTGAGGATTGATACGCTTTATTACAAAGTAGCCAATTAGAAGAAACGTATTACAATTTTAATGGAAGGCACGAACACCACAAATCCTTTTTTCGGAAGGAGAATGGAGCCTGCAAAATAAAGAATGTCCAAACCTTTAAAACGAATCATGCCCCCATATTTATAGTTCAACCTGAAATAATTAAGAGAGAGAGAAGCAGAAAATCAGGTCGATGCTCAACCATTGTTATTAATGCTTCTAATAGAATCTTTCCCAAAATATGTCTTTACTACATCAATCCTAGGTTCAACGTCTTTAAGGAAGAGGAAATGGCGAAATAGATCAAATCTGATCTGGTTGTTGACGAAAAGAAGATCCTGCGTATTGAAATCCCAAAGATATTTCCTCCATTTTCTTTACCTAACCACCTCAAAATTAAACTTTCAAGCCTCTAAGGTGTGGGCGAGGCCGAGATATTTCCAATGGATTTAGATTCGTAATATTTCGAGCCCGATTCGAAAGATATGCCCCTTCGAAGTTTGTATCGATTCCTTACAAATGGGTGGGAAAACCATTTAAAAATGAGTCCCGATTTTGATATGAGAGACGTGAAAGCCATATTAGAGAAAAAATTAGGCTTACGGGTCCACAATTTATCTATTTTCCATTTTGCGCAAAAATGCGTGACTCAAAAACTTCGCAGCCCTAAATCTCCAAAGAAGACACGTGGCTCCTTTTGGTTGGTGGGAATGCGCTCCCATATTTATCTTTGAGCCTTTTGAACGAAAGGTAATTTTTCACATTTTCCTCTGACTCCCCGCTTTGGCTTTGACTCGGGTTCACACACTAACTTTTTCCTTGGGCGGAGTTGCACGCCATTTTGTAATTTTTACCCCTTTTGAGATAACAAGGGGAACAAAACCAACTTTTCCACCGATGGCCCGCTTTCCCCGGGACATGCGGTAATGTGGTGCTTGTTTGGAAATCTTTTCTCTATTGAACCCTTGAATCAGTGCCATTAAGACACTTGGTAGCCTCTCGCTTGGCCTCGACTCGTGCATTGACTATTCAACTAACTCGGCCCTCTTGATAAAAAAAAATGGAGGCACCATGCTTTCTTTAAAACCTAGCCTAAAGTTTTCCTTTGGAGGAGCATTGAGTTGACACTTTTCAGCCTCTACTGATCTATGGAATTTTCAACAATCCCTCTTACTTTTTAGACTTTGGTCTACATGGCGAGCTCACACTAATTTGGGTCTTTGCCTTGGGACCAACTATTCGAGATGCACCACACCTGACACTTGGAATTCTCCACTTATACTCTTATACTTAGCCAATTTTGAATCCTTTTTTGTCTAGCTTTTGACTTTGTTTGACCATTTGCTACATGGAGGGCTTGCGTAATTTTGAGTCTCCTCCCGGGCTTCCTTTCAGATCTCTGTGCCAAGTTGACACTTGACACCTTCCTTTTAGTTGAAGACTTTTACCACCCCACAAACTCTTTAGGGTTCTAAATGCGTGGAAGCTTGGTGTAAGTTTGGGGTCCCCTTTTTGGATTCACCTTTGGAGCAGCGCCATTAGGACACATGGCTCCTTCTGCTAGCCCCTCCATACTTAGTCATTTTTATACCCTTTCTGAACCGTTTTGATCTCGAGGACTTTGTATCTTCGCCATTTCTTCCCCTTCTTGTTTCTGGTTCCTTTGTAGCATCTCCACTTCTTGTTTGACCCTACAATCCCATAGTGAGTCAAATTGTAACTTAAAGAATGTATTTAAGAAGTAGAAATGGTCCATTGACTCATTTCTTTTACACATGGTCCTTTAGTCTCTCTTCGCCTCAGCCACTACATGGTTGAGTCCTTCGGAACCAATTTATAGGATTTGAATGAGTTTTCTCAAGTTCCTTCTATGTGGGGTTATGACTGATCTCGATATTTGACCTAGGGGTTAAATATAGATAATAATTTGGTGACTCACATGGGTATATGCCAGCTAGATGAATAGACCAATGGCCTTGAAACATCCATCCGGCATGGAGTCAAGAATGATGACCGACACTTATCCTTCATATAAAATGGACTCCTAACTCTCTCCACTTTTCTAATCTCTACCGACTCGAACCCTCCCACGCATTTGTACTCTCAATTTCATAAGAAAATTTTGAAATGGAGTCTCCGATAGTAGAAAATTATATTCACTGGGCTTTCACGTGTCTTTGAAATGGTCTATTTAGAAACAACTTAAGTTACTCTAGATTTTTTCCTTTTTGGAGCTAGCAACTGTTACAAACCACTATGAGTCTTCTTGCCATGAATATTGAAGAGCTTGGCCTTATGCACCCTTGCAGAAAAATGGAAAAAATGTATATACAAAGACCAAATCATACATGCCTCAAATGAGACATGCAGAGTGTGCATTAACACTTCCTCTCCTAAAATCAAATCTACCTACACCTAAACTAACTAGAGAGAAATAATGCTAACCAAATCCTACAACTAGCAGAGAGATTTAGCTTCCTTTTCTTGAGAGAGGAAGCCATGTAAATGATTTGACGCTAAGGATAGTTGTCAGTATGAGTGAAAAAATTACTGTAACCATGTCTTCCACCCAAATCATCATGGTATCAAAATTGATGGGAACTACCTCCTCAAGCTGACTTGCATTGGACTTTTAAAGATTTTGATGATGGCCTTTGGTATTTTGATACTCATCCTCATGCCCTGGAGTATGCATGACTAGTTTTGGCTTTACCCTTGGCTCTAATGAATCCAAGTACCTAATTAGGAAAGGTTTGGTCCTTAAATTTTGCCTATTGCTTTGAAATTTAACTCCAAAATTGAGTCTTCTTATGGACCTTCTTGGGTGGATGGTGTGATAGAGATGATGACATCCTCCTACCTTTTACCTTCCTCCTCTTTTGAAGAACATGGAAGATCAAGATCTTCCAACCTTGGTTCTAGAGGGCCATTATGGAGTGCAGGATTTTGCACTTGAATATTCTCCTTCATGGCAGAAGGTTCATGTGTGTGGAAGATGGATGGAGGAGAAAATGATGTAATCTCCATGGCCTCCTCTTCATCAAAGAAATATCTCAAGTCTAACAGGATAGTCTACTGTTATCAATGAATCACATCACCCCTATGTTCATACAAGTGCATATACTTGAATTCATGGTGTGATTGGATAACATGGGAACTATCTCGCAAGTTGTGGGACTTGTTACTTGAGATATACCTCCGAGAAAGCTGGTTCTTTCTCCTAAACTACCTACCACAATCTACTCTAATGTAGGGTAAACTAACTATTTTAATCTAACTTTCCAAGGGACCAGGGAGAGAGAATGCACAAAATGAAAGCCTACACTAAAGTGGTGATACACCAGAAAAGGAGGGTGTGAGAGTATTCTTCCAATGCATGAGATACATAAGCAAAGTGCACACTAGAAGGGATGATGACAGTTCTCCATAATCTAGTAAAATGCATTCACAACAACATTTCAAACATACACAATGATAATGGATCCCTGCAAGAACATAAAAATAGACACAATATTCTTGTAATCAAGGTTGAAGGGGAAGGAAGAATGCAAGAAAACATAGCAAGGGAAGATGCATCCACAAACTTATATTTTATTGCTTCCTGATATGCACAGTTCAATTGGTTACAAGATAAGGGCCTGGATCACCATGCAAGGAGTCCACAACAAGGGCCTATAGCACATTGGCTTCACAAAGCAATTTTGGTAGAGCTTTGCTACAAAAACTACTCCCTTCACAATGAGCCCAACACTCCAATTTATAAGAAAATGAGAAGAGAGAGAGAAAGGGAAAATGGAAATCCTGAAATCTATCCTTCAACCACTTGTAAGAGGCATTAAATGGAGTGAAATGATTGTGTGTTACTTGAAAAAGGATCCCTATCTTTTGTCCCAAGTAAATGCAACAAGAGAAATAATGATGACCATGCCTCTTAATTACACTTCCAACTACCAAATAAAACATTGTTATGAACCCAGACATATTTTATGAATAATCCTCACTAATTTCTCATAAAATCTAGAATTTATTGATTTCTATGTGTTGGGCTTGGAGCCACGATTCCAATGGTACCAATTTTGTGTGATTTTGTTGAGAAATACAAATGTTCGCCTTCCGAGTGCAGGCAACTATTTTGGGTCCGGAAAGCATTTTCTATCATTTGACGGAATGGGCATTAACTAACTAGAGCTCGGAGTCAAAAGTTATGGCCGTTTGAAGTTTCAGGATTCAAACATTGACTTTTCTTTTGAGTTACGGATATTGCGGCAAAATCAGGTCTGCGTGTCCCGACTGTCCCGACACATTCTTCTGCATCGGCAGATTCGGGCCTCCTTATCCCCCTTTGCAACCTTTTCACCTTTGTGCATCTCATGCGTCCCACACGTACTTTTGTCCTGGCTATCTCGGATGAAAATCTCTCCACCGCCCTGTAATTGGTCGACTTACGGAAAATCAACCAATTCACGTCCCGCGTGTCATCGACGTCCCAAGCATCCCGTGGACCACCTAGGACAAAAATTTCTGACTTAGCTGATTTTCTTTGTATTTCGGCCATGAACTTGGTACGATGAACCTCGGTACGACCCGCACTGGTACGATCCGCACCCTTCAGACCGCAATGCTTTAAAACAATCCTGTGACCTTATTTTTTGCATTTTTTCAATTTTTTCTAACTCGTTGGGATTTTTTCTTGGATGGGAGAGTTAGAGAGAAGCTGAAGGGGCCCCAAAAACATGATTTTAGGCCTTGAATCAATCTACTTGCTTGGGACTGAAGAATTTGATGCATGTTATCAAAATTATCTTGAGGGGTGAATTTTGGATAACACTACCTCCTTATTTTCTTACTACAAGTGCTCTACCTCCTTGATGGTGTCCTCTTGATCTACAACTTTCTCACCATGGTTTCTCTCTTCCTCAAACATGAAGTTTTAAATATCAAAATTTTCTTCAACATCAGAGCTTGAAGGGGATAAAGTGGGAGGAATAACTTAAGGTTCCCTTGTAGCTTGCTCCACACTTAAAGCCTCTGAAACTGTATGGTCCTCCTCCATCATGGGTTCATCAATAAAATTAGGCCCTTGAAATGAAAGCAAAAAATCTTCAATGATGCCTTCTTCATTGAGTAGCCTCAACACTGATTTGATCTCTCCCAGTTTCTCCTCTTCAACGGGGCTTGGGACTGATTGTTCCTCCTCTTGTTATTGCTCTTCTTCTACTGCAAACTCAACCTCAACCACTAATGGTTATTCAATCTTGACCTCCTCTATTGGCTTGACCATCAAGGTGATCTTTGTAAAACCAAATTTGGCAGCCAAACTTTTAGATTATATATCATTTATTTTCTGTTAGGCTCCTCTTCTTACTATTCTCCTTGACTAGATTATTGAGTCTCATCTAAACATGGGCTTGGGAAAGCAAGAGGAGTGACAGTTGGTGTTCAACCATCTTTGCAATTGTTTTTGGTGGGAAGGGAGGTGAAAATTCTTGTTTTTTTATAGGGGATGATTGTTTGGAAGGGAAAAGGATAGAAGAACTGAGATGAGGTGGAAGACTAGGAGATGGAGAAATGAAATCAACACTTGGGGCAGCAAGTGAGGGGCTTGACTCTTTCCTCTGCTAAAATTATAAAGATTGAGGAAGAGACAATGAAATATAGGGAGATGGTGATTGACTTACCCATTGACAAGGTTTTCTCACACTTTGATCATAAGCTTTAATGTCCTCAATCCACTGTGTAAGTTGAGGCAACATTCCAATCATGAAGTCCAACTTCTCTTACGGGACATAATGTATTTGGAAAGGGCCTTCCCATGGACAAGGTACCCTACAACCAATCTTGAATGCCTTCATTTATGCTATGCCCCTTGAATGAACCATGCCAACCTCCATTTTTTAAATCTTCTCTAGTAGACCAACATCCTCTACATAACTATCGTCATCATATGCGTCCCCTTGTCCTTGATAAGCTTCATAGTCAAACTAGTTTTGACATTGCTTATATGTGTAAGCATAATGGTCCTCGGATCTGATTATAATGCCAATATGGAGGATTTGGGAAATACATTGGAGGTTGATTGTATTGATGTAATTGTGAGTTCCATGAAGGGAATGAAGTCATGATTGTACAACCTCATGAAATGAGATAAAATGGAAGAGATGTAATAGGAAAATAGATTAAAATGAGTGGAAATGGATGGAAAAGGTCTCGCAACTCGAGAGAATGAGTTTTTATCAAATGGAGTCACCAGAATTGCTTGTATGTGCCTCAAAAGGATGAGTCCCACCTGAAAACATCAACTTGATGGAATAATGTGAAGACCTATGGTCCCACCCGGTTGGAAAAAACTGTTAGTGCAAAATCATAACACCCCCAAATGAGTTCTAAAAATCTACTTTTCTAAGGCAGAGTCATTTGGTGTGATTGCATAACATTGAACTTTCCCCAAGGTGTGGGACCTTGCAAAAATGGAAAAGCTCTCTAGATTAAAGGTTGGTTCCTTATTCCTCTGTTCAGGTGCATAAATGAGGATTTGTGGAGGGTCTATCTCTATACCTAATCTAAAACTTTCCAAGGAGACCAAGGTAAAAGGAGTATAAGAAATAAGAAATGACTAAACTACCAGGTGATGCACTAAAGGAATGATGAACACTTATTTTGCCAATAGACACAAACCAACAAAATGCATACAATAAACAAGCATAGATAGCCAGATCTGTAATGGAAGACCAAATGAAAGCAAAAGAGACAAGAAAGGATCTAAGATCGATCTCAGACATTTTTATTTCTCTATGGATTGATATAGTTCATTAAAAAGTAGCCAAAAGGTAGAAACGTATTACAATTTTAATGGAAGGCTTGAACCCCACAAATCCCTTTTCTAGAAGGAGAAGGGAGCCTACAAAACAAAGAATGTCCAACCCTTTACAATGAATCATGTCCCCGTATTTATAGATTCAACCTTAAAGAAGAAAGAGAGAGAGAATATGGAAAATCAGGTCAAAGCTCAACCACTACTGCTAATGCTTCTAATAAAATCTACACCTAGATCTTTCTTTACAACATCAATCCTTGGTTTGATGCCGTGAAGGAAGAGGAAACAGTGAAATAGATCTAATCTTATTTGGTTGTTGAGGCAAGAATATCCTGCATTGAAATCCCAAAGATGTTTCCTCCATTTTCTTCACCTAACCTCCTTAAAATTAAAGTTTCAGGCCTCCATGGCATGGGCAAGGCCAAGATCTTTCCAATGGTGTCAGATTCGCAATATTTCAAGCCCGAAGTTGAAAGATATGCCGCTTTTAAGTTTGTATCAAGTCCGTACAAATGGATAGGAAAACCATTTGGAAAATGAGTCCCCCTTTTGATATGGGACATGTGGTAGCTAGATTAGAGAAAAAATAGGCTTATGGGTGTGCAATTTATCTTTTTACCCTTTTGTGCAAAAAACACAAAAATCAAAAACTCCCACAGACCTTGAACCTCTAACTGGACACGTGGCTCCTTTTGGTTGTTTGAGGAATGCACTCCCATCTTTATCTTTGTGCCTTTCGAACAAAAGGCAAATTTTCACCTTTTCCTTTGACTCCCTGCTTTAGCTTTGACTCAGGTTCACATGCTGACTTTTTCCTTGGGTAGAGTTGTGGGCCATTTTGCAAATTTTACCCCTTTTGAGATAACAAGGGGTAGAGAACCAATTTTTCTCCCGAAGGCCCACTTTCCCCTAGGATGCGCATCAGTATGACCCTCATTTGGAAACCTTTTCTCTATTGAACCATGAATCAGTGCCATTAAGACACTTGGTAGCCTCCACCGGCCTAACCTATGCATTGACTATTCAACTAAATCTACCCCTCTTCATATAACACGTGGAGGCACCACACTTTCTTGAAAACCTGGAACAAATTTTGCCTTTGGAGGAGTTTCGAGTTGACACTTGTCGGCCTCCAGTGATCTATAGACTTTTCAACGGTCCCTCTTACTTTTTATACTTTGGGCTACATGGTGAGCTTGCGCTCATTTGGGTCTCACCTTGGGACCAACTATTAGAGATGTGCCACACCGACACTTTGCATTATCCACTTACACTCTCATACTTAGCCAATTTTCAAGCCTTTTTGTTAGCCTTTTGACTTTGTTTGACCATTTTCTACATGAGGGACTCTGGCGCAACTTTCAGTCTCCACCATGGGCATCCTTTTTGGATCTGCATGCGAAAGCGATATCTAGCACCTTCCTTTTAGTTGAATAATTTTCAATGCCCCACAACTTATTTGGGTCTATGGAAGCGTGGAAGACTAGCATAAGTTTGGGTTCCCCTTTTGGATTCACCTTTGGAGTAGCGTCGTTAGGACACGTGGCTCATTCCGCTGCCCCCTCCATACTTCGTCATTTTTTAACCCTTTCCTAAACCATTTCAAGCCTAAGGACTTAAGATCTTCTTCATTTCTTCCCCTTCTTGTTTCTGGTTCCTTTCATGGCATCGCCCCTTCTTCTCGACCATGTTATCCTATAGTTGATTCAACCTATAACTTGAAGAATGGATTTTTGAAGTGGAAATGGCCTAACAGAGTCATTTCTTTTTCACAGGTCCTTAATTCTCTCTCGGCCTCCGCCACTCCATGGTTACTTCTATGCGGGGTTGTGGTGATCGATATTTGACCCAAAGTGGTGAAATAAAGATAATAGTTACTTTTTAGGGAATAGAGTAGTTAGTACAATGTTAGTGATAATATTGGTTTGATCAAACTATAGGTGTATACAACAAGTATAGTTACCAACTAGTACTTTTCTCCTGTAAGAAGCATATAAATAGTAGTATGTGATTAGGACCTAGTAATGTACCTAAGTACATGATGTCGTTTCTACATTTTCCCACTTTATGTTCATGAGAAGATAGTTTGGTAACATAAAGTAGATATAGATTTACACTTAATAGCCATGTAGATCAATGTAGAAGATTGTTACGAAAAAGAGAGCACGGAATGATAACAAGTGTGAAGCATGGATCATAAAATAAGAGGAACTAAAAAAAAAGTGATGATAATGACCCTAGGGTGGAAACACACGTGTATATTGTTGATGTTGTACCTCTTGTTGATGAAAATTCTTGTTATGTGTTGGTGTTGACTACCACTTCCCATATAGATGAACCTATTGTTGATGACGATAATTGTTGTGTGTTGATGTTGACTACACTTCCCATAAGGATGGACATGTAAAAGAGAAGAATAAAAAGTAGTCTAATATGTGTATATATATGTAAAAATTCGTGTAAAAGTGTGTATAATATTGAAAATGAGAAAAAGGAACACGTGCACTAATACGTGATGAGAAAAAGAGATAGAGAGAATCTAGAAGATGTCAAAGAAGAGATTTTTTTCAGGTGATCTCATGCCATGGAAAAAGTAGAGTAGGGAGAAATTTCTAGTGTGATTCTCTAACCTTTGAATGATTTCTGAAGTAAAAAAACTACAAATGCGATCAAATGTGATTTCCAAATACTGAAGGACTGCATGTAATGTGTAAATCATCTTTGACAATGTTGAAAACTATACTAAACTTTTTTTTTTGTATCTAGCCCGTATCGTATCGGACACAAGGAAGGAAAAATTTCCTATGCCCCCGAGTTTGATTATGGGATCTAGTATCTATGGTGAAGTAAGGACGCAAGTCTAATTCTCACCCTATATAATTCTTTAGACTATGTTGACTTTGTGTTTATCTTATCGAATCTGTGACTGTAGACTATTGAACCGTGATTGTATCTGAATGGGATGACTCATTCACCCAATATATTTCACCCCTCATTTGGGTTACATGCACCATTTCTAGGAGGAATCATCAAAAGACGACCCCATGTTGAGTTGATATAAGTATGTAGGAGGGGATGTGCTTGCTAGAAACCAAGGAACATGAAAACAATGGATAGAAGATAAGTGTTATTGTAGAAAATCATGCATATAGAAAACAATGTAAGTTACGAAGTAATAATACAATGTATATATAAAAATTGGGTTGCAAAAATGGAATAATAGTCATGATGACTCAAGAAAATCTAAACCCCAATGGCGAAAACATATGATGCGATGCAAGATAAGGCATAGGAAAATACCACAAACAAGAGTTAGTAAACATTAGATGACCATGGTGGAAAATAGTTCCTACAAGGCAAATGTTGCACACGAAGCACCCGTTAGCATGTTAGAAAGATATAAATTATTTCAACGCATGTATAATACTATATAATAATGTGTTATATACAATAATGAAACAATATTACCTAAAATATGTACGATTGTAATTATCTAAGCATCCATGCTACGTGTAGTGATCTGTGTACATTCTTATATCACAACTAGAAATTAACTGAATGTGTATGTATGTATGACAAAGATATTGAAATATAACATATTTATCAAGCATGTGTAATAAAGTGTACATGTAACCATAAATGATTAACAATTATGTGCAACCAAGATATGCGACATGATGTGGATGAGATTGAATGGAATGAAATATGAATGTGATAGAGGCAATGTGCCACCAAATTATGGATGTATGCATGCATGAATTGTCATTCATTTATAAAATTCTCCTTAGTAGTTAAGAATGAACCATCTAGCTGGAGTGCATCATAAGGAAATGGCCTGAACAATGTGTATGTAAGTGGGAAAGTTTCGAATATTATAGTGTGGATCATAAATTGTAGACTGATGTCGTGTGATCTCTAAGATGTAGGAATATGTGAATAAAATGTGAGAATGATTGACGATCTAGTGTAGACAATAAAATTTCTTAATACATGCTAGAAATTGAAGCTTTGAGTGTAAATTGTAGAATAGTGTCGCATTATGTGACAACTAGAAAGATTTATTTATTGTGAAGACCAAGCATCAAATGATGTAAATTTGATGAGGTGAGGTTAAATTCAGATTTAGACTCTCAAAGAATAAGGTATGGCCCATGAGAATATAGTGTGTCATCGTGTAGTGTGCACTAGAAAGGTTGAATCATGATGCACAGAGTGTAAAATAGAATAGTATGTTGTGTAAGTATAATATTCTAGAATGATGTAGATTATAAGTGTGTAGTAGGTTTTTGAGATTTCAAAACCAGAAAGATGTGTGTTGATTGTTCGAGTGTGAGGATGTGTAATGTACGGCGTAAGATGTATAGATTGTGTAAGTGTGGGAAGCGCAAAGCGTGTATGATGCATAGTAGAAGTAGGAAGATGATGTCAAAGATGTGGATAGTGTAAAATATGTAAAATGTGTAGTAGTAAAGTGTGTAGAATGTGTAGGTGTAGAAAGCACAAAGTGCATATAACATGTAATAAATGTAATAATGTGATGTCACAAATGTGTAGAGTGTGATATGTGTAGAAAAACTAAAGTGTATAGGATGTTAAATATTAATGTAAAAAGTAGGGTGTAGGAAGTGCACAATATGTATGACATGTAGGAAATAGAATATTTCATAGATGTGAAATGTGTAGTATGTGAGTTTCATGTGTATAGAATGCCCTCAATAGTAACATGTGAACCGTAACACAAGAGTACGGTGGTGATTATACTTAATGTATCAAGATATGTATGCTATATATAAGAGAATATATGTGAAATGATGAAAATATTATATGCATGACAATGTTATAAGGGTGGAGAAATACATAGTGTGGTAACCCCAAATGTTGTGATAACGAATGTGGTATCTAATGAAAGTGAAAGACGAGGGTCCTCCACTTGATGCTTAAGGAGATAAAGGCGTTTGAGCATGATCTAAGAGTGGTGGTATATGAAATAGACACCTTTGTGAGAGTGAATAAATCATATATGCATGCAACAAATGACTATACACTTGAGGTGGATTTCTTCTATGTGAAGAAAAGTGTTGAAGTGGTGTAGAAATTTGAGAACCAAAATGTGGAGGTAATGGAGACCTATGGAAAATATAATACAAAGGTGGTGGAAACCTATGTGAAACAAAATGCGGAGGTGGTGAATACCAAGGTGAAGGAGTTGTCTGAAAGGTGGACCTAGACTGATGTGATAGATAAGAAAACCTATGAGGGAGAGCATGTCACACACAAGTAAGAGAGATAGGATAATATAGTGCTTTACATTTAAGAAGTATAGGGAACTAAGATGCTCTAGCAAGTGTGAGGGTCACCTCAAGAGGAGGTTGAGGCCACAGTGTATATAGAGGGACACCTCAGATAGTGATAACTTGGTTGTTATGCATGAACTTAAGACACATATGAGGCATGGAAATAATTTCTTGAGCAACCATGACCCATGGAGAACCTAAAAGCATGTCATAATTATGGATGCTTGGTGCCACAAGGAAAGGCACAAACATGGTGAGAGGACAAACGATTACTTAGATCTTGACATAGCCATAAGATCTAGGCATTGGATATGAGATCTGCGAGAGGAGATAGCCGATAAAGACAAGTAAGGCAATAGAACATGTGTTTTGTTGAAATGATGGATCGATCATAGTGTTATTGATAGGAGTAGATCCAATATAATAACTTTTGTGCAAGTAATCGGTGGAGAATGTAGCATGGTGATCATAATATGAGAGTGTAAGGATATGTTTTAATGAATCAAAGTGTGAGAAAATATAAAATCAAGAGGTAATGAAGGAGGGGGATGACATGATATGCATGATTATCCGAGGATTCGACAACTTTATTTTCATGATTTGGAAGAGGGTTGTTAAATATTTTAAGATTTTTATTTTCATTTACTAGTGGAGAAGCTGATGGCTCAGGAAGCTCAATTTGATTGTTGTCTATGAGATCTTGAATGAGATGGCGCAATTTGAAACAATGATTAGTGGAATGTCCAATGCATTGGTGATAGTCACATCTAGAATTTTCATTGTAGTTGCGTCCCTTAGGGTGAGATGGATCCATAGTAAGTGGAGGAGGAAGCATAATTAGGTTATTGTCAATAAGTTTTGGTAATAAGATATGTGGAGCACATGTTAATTTTGTAAACATATACCATTGAGGTTGTAATTGAAGCTTCTCAGGAGGAGATACAACATTAATAGTGACCTTTTCTTTATTGACCTTAGTAGATGGTTTGAAAAGATATTTTCTTGGAAACTTGTTAGAAGAGGAGGTACATGTATCTTGATACTTGATTTTTCCCATAGTGAGAAGATTTCTTTCACAAAGCTTAATAGTGTATAGAAGGTGATGAAAGGAAGTAGAGGTTTTAAAGATGAAACTATCTTGTAATGGTGCTAAGATACTTTGAAATAATAGATCTTTTAATTTCAAGTTAGTAAGAACATTAGTCATTCTAGCAAGGTCATTTTGTAACACAAAACATAGACTACTAGGATCTCATTAGATCGTTCATTTACTTGTGCTAGTTGTGCATGTGATATCTTAGAACCAATGTTGATGGAGAAGTTATAAATGACAACATTAGCTAAATGTGTGAAATATGTTACCGAATAAACATTTAGATCATAAAATAAAAACATAGCATAGTCATGGAGACTCTAAGGAAAAATATTTGCTACTAGATTTTGATCATCCGGATAGTCTAGAAATGCCACATAAAATTATCTTGAGTCCATCACCATGACCATTGAAATTTTGGAGGTTAAAACTACAAAATTTTGAGGAAGTGCATATGTGTAAATGAAGGGTACAAAAATCGTGTGAAGAATTAAATTAGAACTAATTGTTAGAGAGGCATGAGAAGTATCTTGTTGTAGTTGATGAATTGGACTTGAAGATCTTGATAAAGAGATGCTAGAACATAAGTGGCATAAGTGGTCAATTTCTATGTATGCAAAGTGAGAGGCAAAGTGAAATGGTTTTTAGGAGTATGAATGGAGGCATGAATAGTGAAAGTAGGTTCAACAAACAAGGATTGAATGGGTAGTAATTGGAATGGAGGTAGTAAGAGTAGTACTTTAAGAAAGATCGGTGAAAGTAGTGGATTCCTCATGGGAAGTGATAAAATAATATCTAGATCTTGCAGATGCTCGTGATATGATCTTGAAGATAAAAAAATATGGGTGTCATTGAAGGGACCATAAGATTTATCTATGATGAACTTAGGGTCAAAAAGATGGGTTCAAGAAATGATTTTTAAAAAATAGATAAATGAGTAGATTAATTTGTTAAATTTTTTATGTATGGTACAAAAAGTAATATATGATAGTAAAGTACAAAAATGACTCAATCAAATATGTAAAATTAAGTAAAACCCTAAGCATAATAAGGATTTGGAACACTTAGCTTATTTCACAATAATATTTACAACATGCGGAGGTGGAAGAATAGCATAATAGGAACACAAGAGGTCATTGCCAAGCCCGGAAAAAGATAGAAGTGTAGGAGCAACGGGGACTAGGGTGCTTGAACTAGTATTGGGGCACTTGTGCATTAGGATACTTTCCTAGGTACTAGGGACTGCACAGAATCACTAGAAACAAATTTCACACGATTGTTGGTTGATCTAAAACCCTCACTACTTGTCTCTAGGTTGTCACACTACTCCCGTAGATGTTTCGATAACTGTAATAAAGAGATCACTTACAAAACCATCAAAATACCATCAAATACTGGAAAAAAATGCAATATGAGGGGTCAAAATGTCCTTAGATGCCAAACAAGTGATCTTATGACTGAGATTTGCACTACATTTAAGAACCAATATAGGTATTGTTATCCAAAATTCACCCCCAAGGTAAATTTTGATAACATGCATCAAATTCTTTAGTCTCAAGCAATTATATTGATTCAAGGCAAAGCATCATGTTCTTTGGGTCCCCTCAGAATTTTTCTAACTCCCCTGGCCAAGAAAGAAAGAGAAAGCTCTGAAAAAATGTGAAAAGGTTGCAGAAGACAGGCTCGGGCCAGGAAAAATCATGAAAAATGGCTAAGTCTTAGTCTCCGGGACAGCTGGGACAAAAGTACGCGAGGGACGCGTGGGACGCGAAAGCGCGGATCGCCCGAAGGAAGAGTTTTTCATTCGGGACAGCTGAGACAAAAGTACGTGAAGGACGCGTGGGACACAAAAGTGTGAATCACCCGAAGGAAGAGTTTTTCATCCGGGACAGCTGGGACAAAAGTACGTGAGGGACGCGAAAGCGCGGATCGCCCGAAGGAAGAGTTTTTCGTCCGGGACAGCCGGGACAAAAGTACGCGAGGGACGCGTGGGACGCGAAAGCGCGGATCACCCGAAGGAAGAGTTTTTCATCCGGGACAGCTGGGAAAAAAGTACGTGAGGGACACGTGGGACGCGAAAGCACGAAATGGGAGAAAAAAAGAGGAAAAGTCAACGTTTGACCTGCGAAACTTCAAACGGCCATAACTTTTGACTCCGAGCTCCGATTTTCACAAAATTAGACTTTCTGGAACGAGCACGATGTCCTCTATGCCACAGAAACTTGATTTATTATTTTTAATGAGGGTATATATATTTAATTAAGAGAAACATATTCGGCTCGATCGAGTTAATGTTCATTCCCGTCAAATGACAGAAACGCCCAGGACCCAAAATAGTTTGCCGCACTCGAGAAGGCCATAACTTTTTCATTTCTCAACAAAATTTCACAAAATTGGTACCGTTGGAATTGTGGATTTCGAGGCCGATGCATAGAAATCAAGAAATTCCAAATTCGATCAGAAATTGATTGAGATTTTTAAGAAAGCGTGATAGGTTTGAGCAGGTGTTTTATTTGGTAGTTTGGGAGTGCAATTAAGAGGCATGGTCATCATTATTTCTCTACTATAGCACATGGGACAGTATGGGGAGCCTTTTCAAGTAATATACAATCATTTCACTCAATTTAATACCTCTTATAGGTGGTTGAAGGACAGATTTCGGGATTTCCATTTTCCCTTCTCTTTTCCTTCTCTTTTTTCTATAAATTGGAGTGTTGGGCTCATTGTAAAAGGGAGAGTTTTTTGGTAGCAAAGCTCTGCCAAAATTGCTTTGTGAAGCCAGTGTGTTGCAGGCCCTTGTAGTGGATTCTTTGCATGGTGATCCAGGCCCTTATCTTGTAATAGACTGAACTGTGCATACCAGGAAGCAATAAAATACAAAGTTTGTGGATGTATCTTCCCCTACTGTGTTTTTTTTTTTGCATTCTTCTTGCCCCTTTTATCTTTCTACAAGAATATTGTGTCTATTGTTATGTTCTGCAAGAATCACTAACATTGTCTATGCTTGGAATATTGTTGTGAATGCATTTCGCTAGATTATGGTGAGTGTCATCACCTCTTCTAGTGTGCACTTTGCCTCTGTATTTCACACATTTGGAGATTACTCTCACACCCTCCTTTTCTGATGTATCACCGCTTTAGTGTAGGCTTTCATTTTATGTATTTTCTCTCCCTGGTCCCTTGGAAATTTAGATTAGAGCAGTTAGCTTATCCTGCATTAGAGTAGATTGTGGCGGGTAGTTTAGGAGCAAGAACCGACTTTCTCTGGAGGTCTATCTCAAGTAGCAAGTCCCATTACTTGGAGATAGTACCCATGTTATCCAATCACACCTGTGAGTTCAAATACATACGAAGGGTGCTTTGTGATTCGGTGATAATAGGTATATGATTTTTTGTATGAAATCATACCTAGGTGGCTATTGTGCATGTCACACATGATAAAGATAAAAGTAGCTATATGTAAAAATATGTAATAAATGTGTGTGTGGAATAAAATGAAATTCCATAATATGTGTGTGATGAAGAAACAAAACCCGTTTCCCTTATAATGACACTAAATAAATGTAAAGTTTCCTTTCAAATGTTGATGAGATGGAACCTTATGTGGTAGTATAAATAATTAGAGCTTAGTCCTTTAAATTGGTCACATAAATTTATATTTATATTATTCTCTTGTTCAACTTTTGTAATTGATCACTAAAATGTAAACCCCTAATAGATAAGGATATCCAATGTCTAGAAAGGACAAAAAAAGGAGTGACATAAATACAAATATGTATAGGGTGCCCACAGGGACAAGGGCACCTAGGCATTCACATCCTAGTTGGGCACTGATGTTTTGAGCTAAAAAATGTTAAATGTGAAGGGTCGGGATGGGAAGTGAGGTGTGGAAGGTCAAAAGGAAGACTAGAAGATAACTTAAGAGGCCAAGTATAGTAATCAACTTGTATTTCTCTCCCGTAAGAAGCATATAACCAATAATATGTGATTAGGACCTAGTAATATACCCAAGTGCATGATTTTGTGTCTATAGTCACCACCAAAGCTAACCCCACCTACACTATTTCTGCCACCGATCAACACTCTAGCCCGGTCGCTTTACCCCGAACATCAATCTCAATAAGGTTGTGTCCTCTGTCACTATCAAAGAGTTCATTTTTAGGGTTAGGGTTTTCTGTAAATTATTTCAAAGTAGTATTTCTTGAGTCATCGTGATATCGCTTCAATACTCTAATGCAAATATGAGTGTTCAAAAATAATTTTATGTAACATATATAAGAATCGAGAACCAATTATGGCCAATAAATGTAAAATCTATTTTAATATTTTACAAATTTGTGAGCTACTTTTAAATGTAAATTTGAAGCTATAAGAATTTGGATATCTAGTAAAAATAAAGACTCAAGAGAAATTTTTCATAGAACTCTCTATCTTTAAGGATTTGGAGCAAGTCCCAAATAAACACTCCTAGCATATATTTTTGTATAAATATAGATATGTAAGAATTCATAGATGGTCATAAATGAATACTTAAATCTGGTCAAAAATGAAGATTTTATATATACTCTTACCCATAACATTAAAGGTTTAAGACTTCAAATCCCATCATAAATAAAGGATTCCCTCTTTGCTCTAAAATTTCTTGTGAATTTATGCAAAAGATATTAAATTTATTTTTATGTGCATGGTGATTATGAAAAGCTGTGTAGTAAAATAATAAATATAAATCATGTGAATATTTAATGGAACTCAAAGTGTACATATTTACAACTCCGAATATTGATTTTTTTCTTCAATATTTCTATTTTCATTCATATTTCAATATATTATAATACATGTAATTTTTATATAACCCTTGTTTATTAGTACTAATTTGTTATGTTATTTACAAAATCTAAAAATAAATGAGAGCATAATTAAGACATATTTCCTCACAATATTCCTTTCTTATAATAATTCATTCAAAAAATTGGAACCATCATAGTAAACATTTTGATTTATATGTTTACATGGTACCCTTTATGTCGATAAGAGCCTTTCATAATTCCTTCTTAACCTTATTTCTATTCAATAAAAAGGGAAGCTGGATAATTAATATGCTGATTCAAATATTGATCATGATCAACTTTTAAAATAATACTATGACTTTGAATTGTGTGTATTCTATGAAATGTTGAAGAAATAATAGAAAGGTTTAAGTAAATAATTATAATGTTATCACTAAATGTCTTGCAAATATTCAAGTACCATCTTTAGTTTTATTAAAAAATAGATGCGACATAGTACAAATAACTTTACCACACCATATTAAAGGATGATAAATAAACTTTTATGCATTCTTCAAAAAGGGTTCTAGCGATATAAGATACTAGTGTACACACATCTCAATCATGATTCAAAATCATTTAGTAATTCATATAAGATGTAAAAACACAAACTTACTTAAGACATATTTATGACCATATTGAGAGAATCTAGAAAAGAGAATACTCCTTTTTCATCATGGTAATACAAGGTGTCCCTGTGTGGATAGATGTGGAAAGTTGTGCCACATCTATCCACATAATATAAAGAATTTCTTAATAATTACAATGTTATAACTAAATTGTTTGAAAATAATCAAGTACCATATTCAATTTCATTAAAGAAATAGAGGCAACATAGTAAAAATAACTTTACCATGGCATATTAAAGGATAATAAATCAACTTTTATGCATTCTTCAAAAGGGTTCAAGCAATATAAGCTACTAGTGTACACACATCTCAAGAATGATTCAAAATCATTTTGTAATTCATATAAGTTGGAAAAACACATAATTACTTAAGATTATATACGACCAAATTCGGAGAATCTATTAAAAGAGAATACTCCTTGTTTTATCATGGTAATACATGGTGTCCCTATGTGCATAGATGTGGAAATTTGGGCCACATTATTGGGAGTAAAATTAAGATGATAGTTTCCTAAGCTTATTAGATTTAAATAATAAACCTATAACTTTTCAATAATAATATCAAATACATGTTTAAGAGTAATGTGATCGGATGTTTTTTTTTGTAAAATAATATAAATTAAGAATAAGAGATTTCCTAACAAATTATAAGAGAAGCTATAGGAGGATGATTAATGAGGGAATGTAAGAAAATTAAGCCTTTTATCCAAAGATGGGGAAGAATTGAAATAAGGAATGAGTTCTATGGATTGTTTACAAAGAATTGATGGAAGGGGAAACACATTAAATTTGAGCATCTCTCTATGTTTGTTTGGAAAATTAGGGGTGAGTATTTTAGGAAAAAATATAACTAACTATGATTTTAATATTTTTCCTTTTATTATATTATTGTTTGAATATTTTGATGTCAAATTTCCACATTTATTTGTGATCTTTACTTGGACTTAGAATATTTGCTTTTAAAATAAAACGTATATACAATCCTCACAACCGTCTCTAACTTTTTCGTAGGAGGATTAACGAAAAGATCACATACACATGATGAGATATGTTGAATGAATAAAGATTCTATAATAAAATATCATCCTCTAATATTTCCATCAATCAGAATCAAAAACTAATGTTCGTATGTTGGTGTTTCCATTCACTTTCTTTATATTTTATGTAATTTGTTTCAACATTATAATTAAATTCTATCAGTTCTCTATTCTTGATTTTGTAATTAGTAAATAACATACCGTTGATCATAGTAAAGATCATATTGATTTACATAGACAAGTGCATTGTTTTGCTTTTTATGAGTTACTTATATTTGTGTTGAATTTTGTTGTAGGAGTAGAATAATCATCAATAACTTAAATATTATGTATTGCACTAACAATAAGAAAGTGATCATATGGGATAGGTTATGAAACCATTATTTTAAAAATAAGGATGTATTATCATAGAATATTAATATACAAATAACTATAATTTCCTCCTAAATTGCATCAATTTTATGTGCATAAGTCTGACAAAAAAATTAAATATATTATTTCTCTTTATGTAAAATTGGGAAATTTCCATCATTCATTATATATTTGATCAAAAATATCTATTTTATACGTTTTTGTTCTTTTGAAGTGTGTTTCTTGTACATTCTCAATTGACTCATTACAATTCAACTAAAATTGAGAATAATAATAAAAACTTCTTAATATGTAGGAGAAAAAAATTGAATCTCACAATGAAACCTATATTGAACATGAAAATAGTAAGAGAAATATGTTTCTAGAAAACAATAATATATGTGATATAGTTAAATGTGAAAGTTAACATTTTCTTGCTTCAATTAAAAACTATTTTTTTAATCTATTGATATGTAAACTCTTATGTTTCTATTTAAGAAAGAATACAATCAAATAATTATATTTACACTTCATAGAAACTTCTTGAAACTAGACAAAATTGTTCTTACTAGAACAAAACTAGTTATGTAGACTTGTAGAATAGTACTAGAAAAAAAAAAAGAACAAATAAAGTAGTCTACTTAGATAGAAAAATATTTATTTATACTATTTATTTTTTATCATCTCCTCAAGTGTCCTACAAATTATCTTCGGTATGTTATATGTGGCTCCCAATATCTTACATGAATATCATAAGTTGTTATAGGAAGGTATTAAGTATTCTACAAGAATTCTTTGAAGTTGGTACATGACTTATTCAATAAATCTATAAAATTATTTGAAAATCCATCCATTTCAACATTTATTTTCCTATATATATTATGAAAAGTTGTATGTGGACACTGTTTTTTAGAATTATTCAGCTAGCCAAGACTATGTGTGCCTTTCACCAAATTTTCCCATGGTGGATAAGCTTATAACTTAGTGGGGAAGTTGGTCCTCACCATGAATATAGAAAAGGATATTTCATATAGTTTGGTCCACCTTTGAGGAATCCCATCTTACACATTTTTTGTGGTGTGTTTCATCAAATCCTCCTTCTTTGAAAGAATTTGGTTTAACTTGTAGTGGTTGTGCCCAAATTCTCCTTATGTAGGCATCTCGGAAACCTTCTAACACCTCTTCTTTTTATTTTGAAAATCCCAAGAGGGCATGGGGTTGCATTCATTCATTATTATAACATTTCCATCTTGAGTGCTTCACTTGGCATCATGTTCTCTGGGAGACATTCCTTGAATTCTAAACAAGTTTTCCTAGATTTAGCATAATTTTTGAGGGGAAACGTTATTCTAGTAATGGAATGAAAGGAATGCTTGTTTTTTAGCTAATGTTAATGAATATCATCAGTTCCTTATTTATAAAAAGTATATGTTTTTGCCAATGTATTGCTATAGATACAAGTTCAACTAAATAAGGTGGTGCTCGAGGTTGAACATATTTAGATGCTTTTGCATTATTGGGGAAACACCACTGAAATGTTCCAAATGACTCATTGTCCCCTTCTTGCCACTCCATTCTACATGATAGTTCAGTATCGGTACCAATATTATGGGGGGGGTGGGGCCTCTCCTAGCATTTCTCATTTATTTTTTATCACAGCTCCCTTTGTACCTAATCTCATTGGAGAATCTTGTCTCTAATGCCTTGACTCACCACTAGTGTTGGAATATACCCCTTACGCCAAACCGCCATGGTTGGAGCTCGTAACCTACACTCGAGCCTCACTCTCGGGATGGATGGAGATTTCCTCTTTCGTTAGATAAGTTTCCAAGGCCGACACTTTCCATTTCACCTTCATGGGCCATTCTGAAGATATTGAAGAAGGATGCCAACTTGGCTCATGCTTTAGGATGTAATGGATCCCAAAAATATTTTTCGTATCTAAGCGACATTATCAAGACCCTTCTTTCTAGGAAAGTAATTTTAAGAAACAACTTAATTTTCTTTGTCTATGATGTCTTGGTATTTATTTCTCTCCCTCATTGCTTATGTTCATTGTCTAATGTTCTTTTACGACTTTGGGATGTGCTTCCATACCGCCAACTTAATTTTAATTGTGAATTATCTTGTCTTATTTTAATCTTCTTTACATTAATATAAGATCTTATTCCTAAAAAAATATAATTTTAACACTTGAATTTAATTAAATATGTTCTGATAGAAATGTGAATGATATCATACTATATAACTTTAGGTAGTAAAGTAAACATGTTTCTAGTACACCTATTTAGCAAAAATTCCCTTGAAAATTTAGTAAAAACAAAGGATTTTATATCATCAATAAAATATGGCATGGTAAGTATACTGAAATTAATCTCAAGTATGTGATATTTGTCTCTTTCATTATTTACTATAAATATATATTAATAAAAACAAACATCCAACAAAATAATGGTGGGTGATCAAGTGCACTTGATAAATTCTTTGAATTCAATAGAAAAAACAAAGAGAGAGAGAGAGAGAGAGAGAGAGAGAGAGAGAGAGTCAATTTAAATTATATTAATGTTTTTGTGACAGACATTGTAAAATTTGTAGTTATCCCGTACTTGGACAAGATATATGACTACACAAATTTATCTCAAAAATAGAAGTCCTTTGTATATTTGAGTGGTAGTATGAAAATTTATGAAACAAAAATCCTAAAAATGGATCGTTATAGACAAGGATAACTTTAAAATAATACTCTATAAGATATTAAATAATTTTTCTTTTAAATATAATTTCTTTCTTTCTTTGATAAAGTTATTCTTTTTAACCGAGATATTTTTAATACGATTCTTATAAAAATGCATGAAATTTATTTTTCATAATTATTTATTTTACCATAATATATATTATTAACAACTAAATTAATATAATGTTTTAAAACATTCTAATTGTAATATTTCATACATATAAAATTTGAATGTGTTTTATTAAAATTCTAGTTTTTTTCACAAAAATACCCTAATTCAAATATAATATAAACAAAATATATGGAACTTAACACCAATTTGTGATATAACAAAAAAATTTGATTAACAAAAATTACACAATGACAATAAGATGGATGATATATCACCAATTATCTATACTGATGGGCCCTAAAAGATCACCTCTGCAAACCCTATTTTAGAATGCATCTGCATCAATGTCTCGTAGAACCATTATCCTCATTCCCTTCTCGTAGATGTGGCGAGTTAGATCAACTCACGGAGGTGAGTCTAGTTCTACTTGCAAAGCAGTTTTGGATCCACTCACGGTGGAGGCGCAGAGAAACATCCTTTGTGAGCAGAATTTGCAGATCTACTTTGCATCCACCCTATAAATAGGGATTCCTGATCTTCTTGCTTCTAAAATCAATTATGAGTATATCAAAGGCTTATATTTAAATGATCATTTCAAGCAAATCTGGTTAGGGCTTGAGTTGATGGGGTGTTTCAGTAGGTTCCATGTGAACCCTTAAATACTTGCATCAAGATATTTTAGTGCCCTTTGGACAAGTGGTTATGGTTTTGTAACACCCATAAATACAATGCACTTGAGACCCAAGAAACACCCTAGGATTAGATAGGGGATTTATGGAATAATTTTTTTGTTTAAAATTATCTTCAACCGAGTTCAAGACAACAATTGTCACAAACAAGGTTCCAGTCAATACTAATTTACTAGATTATATTTGTTTTAACTAATAATTATTAAAGGTCACAAGGTCAAAATTTAGGGTTAGAAAGTTCAATTAGGTTAAGAGGGTAATTTCACACTACACCACTCTCTAACTAGCTTAAAATATTCAACTTGATTTTTATTAAATTAATGCCCTCAAAACTTCCCTAAAACATTCCCATTGGATAAGAAATTTTCTCACCTTTCCAATGATATAAATAACTCCTCCTAACTCCTCATATTTCTCAAGTTATGGGCTGGTGGACCTTGGGAGGGAAAATTTTCCCAAGAGAGGCCCTATGGGCCTAGAGAAGAAAATTTTCCCATGTGTGAGCCTTCAGATCAGGAAGAAAATTTGGCACATTTTCCTTCATCGGGGAAAAAGTATGATTTACCTCTCCGCGCCCGCTAGCCCGAAGAGGACACGTGTCGGCTTTACAACTCCCCGACGGAAAATAAGACCATCCAAGTGATTTAAGACATCATATGTTTTTGGCCAAAAAATGCTAGGGATCAAAAGGGCTCATGCCTCTGCTGATGCCCTAGGTGCCATGTGTCAAGCTCACGATTGGTTGCGGGTCATTGGTCCATTAGAGAAAAATTAGGAAATTTGATTTTTTTTTTAAATAATTTTTAAAGGTTTGAGAATCTTCACGCCTCCATCGACGCATCATGAAGACATGTGTCATCCATTCATTGGTTGCGGGCCGGTGGGGAGGTGGAGGAAACTTCAAAAAATTATCAAATTTTTTTGAAGCGCTAAGTTAAAAAGGATCCGCTCCTCCACCAACGCCTCATGGTGCCACATGGCAACCCATGATTGGCTATGCTGACAGGGCATAGGGAAAAATTAGGAAAATTTTCCCAAAAAATTTTAAAGGCTAAGTTTAATGTTGCGCACCCAAAAAAGACAACCAAAGGGAAAAAGTGGGGTGGCAGGTCCGCAGGAGAAATTTTTCCAAATTTTTTTCTTTTAGACTTAGGTAATTTTTGACCAAAAAGAGAGCCCTGCGGGTTAGCGGAGCGGTGGGGAAATTCATTCCTTTGGTGTTTTTTACCAAAAGCGCTAAGGTAAAATTTGGGCCCATGGGTCTGCCAAGGAAATTTTTCCCAAATTTTGTTTTTGACATTTAGAATCATTTTTGATGCCAAATGAAGAAAAACTTCATAAGGCCATAAGTATTGATAGAGATATTGGTTTTGGGAAAACGAGGACTTTCAAAAAAAAAACCTCTTAATTTCCTCTTTACACAAGAATCATTAAATTTTGATATTGATAAAGTTTAAGGAGTCAATTTCAAGAAAACGATCTGCACGCTTTTAAAAGGTAAGCTAGTAAATTTACGCTTATGAAATTTTAATCAATTGTCCTTGTTCCTCTCTCAATATGTCAATTAGACATGGAGAACTGTTCTTAGATGGATTTAGGATAGATTTGGAAGGTAATTTTTTTATTAACTCCCAATTTTAAAAAAATAACTTTGACAACAAAATAATAGCAAATTGGTTTGAGTCCAATATTGCTAAGTTTTCTAAGAAATTCCTTAAGTGTTTTTATCCAATTGATTATTTTAGGGCAAACTACATCAATTTAATTGTTTATTTTGTTATTTCATTGTTGGAGGTTCAAACTGTGCATTTTTGGATAAAGTATTTGCCAGTTTGAAAATACAAAACAAAGATAAACTTTTAAAGGATCTATTTGCCATTTTCATCTTTCCAAGTATCAGAATTCATTCCAATTCTAATCTAATACATTTAGTTGATTCAATTCAACTATTCAAAAGCTAAAATACATATTTGATTTCAAAATTTTAAATATTTCAAAAGACAGAGATTACACTTCATACGCATTAATTTCTTTCAAACAGAGATTACAACTCATTTTTAGATGATCAAATTCAATAAATGATACAATTTGAGGAAGGTAGTAAAATCCTTTATTGATTTCAAATACAACTTAATAAATTTTATTTCATTCCTCAAATTCCTTATACTGAGAATACAATTCTTTCACATTCCTTCAAACATTGAAAATAGAGTTTATCTCTTTCACATTATAATATACAACTTTTAAATCAATACATCATCTTTCCATTAAAAACATTTACAAGTGCATCCAATTCAAGTGGGAAAGGTTACAATACGGTTTCATTGCACAAGGAACTATCAAACTATCTTTTCTTAGCTCCAAAATAGCAACATGTAAATTTCACACTCTTCTAATTTGATCACAACAAGACCAAAGGGAAAGGAAACGCTCTCCACCAAACAAAGACATCAAATGAAAACGAGAAACCATCCTTATTCATTGGTCTCCGAGCCCTAACCAGAATGTAATAAAATATGTGGTCTAACTCATGGAAATAACAGGATTCCACAAACACACAAGTAGCCTTTTCATAATAAAAATATAGTCCAAAATAGAATGTAGTTTACAACTACATTAAAGCATAACAAAAATTAATGAGGCTTCATCAAGCAAGCCAAAGGAGAAATAAACTATGGGGGATACTTCTTATTCCTCCCAAAAGGGGAAATGGGTATCACCACCTGAATTACAAACCACAAAAATATAGTATATCAAAACCCTGACATTCCTTATACCTCCCCCATGTACCCCTTATCCCTCACATTTCCTTATGCCTCCCAAACCTCTTATGGCATTCCATAACGAGTAAAGAAATGCAAGTTATTTCTTTGTAAGGTGGAACCCAAATCCCAAATCCCTCCACCCTTATACCTCCCTAAAACACACTTATGCCTCCAACAAAATAAACCCCACAGTCTTCTCCTACACCATTCCTAGGTCATCTACCCAACAGCCCACAAACATGCCAAAACATTCACACATTAACATTTACATTCATAAAAGAAGATCATTTCAAGAGTCAATCTCTTACCTCTCCATGATGGAGTTTCCTAGGTTCAAACAACATTTGTTTCCGAGAAAACAATCCAAAAACCAGCCAAACAACAAGCATGCAACAATATTCAAACTTCTCCAAAAGTAAGAGCTCCTAAAATAGAAAGGAATTTTCCCAAGAATGAAGTCTCCAAAGTGAAGCAACTCAAAACAAGGCAAGGAATTCAAATTTTATAGAAGATGGAAGGGAAGAGGATGAAGTGGATCCATGTAGGATGCCACATCACACATCCTCAACCCCAACCCAAAATTCAACTTCATTCTCCAATGCATAATAAATAGGTGGGTGAATAATATGAAAATCTACTTACATACTCAAATCAAACCCACACCCCAAAGGACTGAAATTAAAACATGTAAGAAAAGTGCAATAAAAACATTCAACTTGACTTACAAAATGCGTAAAGAAGGGGTAAATTTAACTCTCCAACCATAGGTAAGGTTGGTATATAAATTTAAGAGGCATGGAACAATTTTATTTTGTCCCACAAGTATCCAAAATCAGCTTCCAAGGACAATTTCGAATTTCAAAGAAGATGGAGTGTTTCACACTCCAAAATCAACTTACACATCTCTTACACATCACTTACAAATTTCTTACAACACTTTAATTTTAAGCCAACTCCTCTAATAATTACTTTCTTATAACCCAATTTGATTACTTAATTTTTAACAATATGATTACTGACATTAATTAACACACCATTTAATAAATAAGGAAAGGGTTCAAAGCACCACAAAATAAACACATGCAACATTAAAACAAGGAAAATAAATAAAAGAAACATAAAACCCCTTAGTCACATTTGAAGGTGATCCCCCCCATGGGAATCCCTAACAACAATAAAACACACACAAACAAATAAAGTTGCCATGGTGACCTTGTTGAATTCATCTAGAATTCCAAAGTGGTTGGTCTCTAATCCCCGATGTGTGTTGTGATATTTTAACCTGCAAAACACAAATACCTCCTTCGGCCTTGTGGCCACATCAAAACATCCAAATGAATATAATATACTTCCAAAGTCATCAATATATATGTGAATCACAACAATCATCAAGCCAATCAACAATGTCACTTAAAATTTCATCAACAACTATATCATCATCAATTTTAATTCAATTTTCATTTTCTAGGTCTACTCAAAATATCCAAATATCACATGTCTAAACAACATATATAATGTAACCATGTCATAAATTATATCAACATTAATATATAAAATACCTCTAATAATCATCATGCATCATATATGAATTAGAGTTAGCAATAATCCATACTCTAACATCTAATCATCATACTAAATCACAACTATAACAATGTCGATGGTATAGTCAACAGTGTCATGATCAGTATCAAAAGGTGTCAAAGGGAAGTGGGCACTACATCCCCCCCCTTAGACTCAACTTCCCCCTAAAAGTAGCAGGAAAGAGAGATATGGAAAAATGCAACAAAAGGAACACTCCCATTATGGGATTTCTTGCTTCAAACAAGTGTGGGTCCACAGAATCCCAAGTTTAGTCCAATGCAATTCAACAAGAAAAAGGGAGATTATAAGGGATTAGTTCTAAAATTTCTGCATGTAAAGCTACAACATTTAAATCATAAGAGTAACATTACGCTATCAACCAAGATACAACACATAGCAATATAACATGAAGAGTTCAAAGGAGTATTAAGAGTAACCACCAAGTAGAGGAATAATAAGCAAAATTACATGAGATGAGAAAGATCACATAGTTTCCCAAGGAATACAAT
Organism: Taxus wallichiana var. yunnanensis; assembly: GCA_018340775.1. NCBI lineage: Eukaryota > Viridiplantae > Streptophyta > Pinopsida > Cupressales > Taxaceae > Taxus > Taxus wallichiana. The sequence goes on along the minus strand of CM031237.1, from coordinate 179,806,118 downwards.
ATACTACAAGAACAAACAATTAAGGTTTCCACTAGGATTAAATTATGCTTTCATAATTCGTTGTTTAGGAAAAGCTAGCAGATTCAACCAAGGCCAAAATTTTGTACTAAAGACATGTTTACTCAAGTTCCCACAATTTGAGGTCACACAAGATGAGGTTAATCAACAAGGAAGGACACCTAAGTCAACAAGCATTTACAATCGAGGAACTATTTATGGAAAACACTTCTATAACTCGAGAGGGTACAGTTAAATTTTCATGGTAATATTAAGAAATTTCATGACCACAAGGTTTCCTATATTCTGATTTTTACACTTTTGTTTTGAGAATTGAACACACCACACCAACCAAATCTAGAGACATCAACCATTTAGCAAAAGAAAAATATATATATCTCCCCTAGCAACTAACATATCAATACAAGAAGTACCATTCAAAATAACACAATGGGATTCATTTATCTTATTTCTTGATCAATCTTAGAATAACCATAAAGAGAGCACAAGAAACACAAAGGACCACTCAAGGTCACTAGGGAGAATAACAAGTAACACGAGGTCCAACTACAATCCAAGGATACATCGTATCAAAAGCGAATAACATCATCTTGCACTTTCCATAGTAATGGAAAAGGGGCAACAATAAAAAGGTGACCCAAGAAAATATTAATAAAAGAAGACTTCCCAAAGTTATTTTATATACTTAACATATGTTGCCTTAAAATTACAATAACTTATGTTTCTAAGGATAAGAAAAAGGAAAGGAGGTTGCTTCTTAAACAACAAATAATTCTCAATCCAAAAGGACCACAACTCACACTCATTGATCTACGAGATGATAAGGGTATGATGACCCAAAACTCCCACAATAAAGGAACATACATGTATTTGATCAGTCCCACAAGCTTCTTCCTCTTCAATACCTAGATTTCTTCCTCTTGAGAACCGTTGAATTTCTTCATCTTGATTCTGAATTAGGGAAAACTGGGATAAAGGATGATGGAAGGGATTGACTATTGGTTGATGTAAAATCGTCAGGATCAAATACAAGGGAAATTTCCTCTTGATGGGGGATTATTTATTTCAACAGTTTGCAAGTTGGAAGAAACATTGGTTGGTTCAATTGGTAAAGAGGACAAGGCATCGTAGTCGATCAAAACATCTTTGTAGTAAGGGTTGTTTACAATTTTGAACTGGAGAGCATCCCAAACAAGTGATCTGCTGACATAGAAATCATAATTTGTTTGGTTATGTTCTTTTCTTTGTAAAAGCAAGATGTCCACTTTGCCTAGACATCATGGAAGGTATTTAACAATAGATTCAATATTTTGTGGGAAACTGATAGTGTGGCCAGTGTATTTGTATTGTTCCCCACGAACTTGGATAACTTGTAAGATTGGATTGACTCTTACAATAAGCATTTCCTCCACTTGTGTAAGGCATTTAAGAATTGTAGGTTGATGGCACGGGTTCATGTTGTTCCATGCAGAAGTGGTGACCTTTTTTCTTGGCGAAGCATCTATTGCATACATACTTACTGCTCTCTCATTTTCTCGGTGATTCCTGGGTAGCTTTCCATATAGACATAGCAAGTATCCATGTTTGTAAAGGTTTATATTCTTTTACGGAAAGATCATTGTTCTTGCTTAAAGGAAGGAAATTCCAATGGTATTTTGGGTGTGTTAGAAGGTGAGGAATTATATGCGAAATGTTAGTGGCTAAAGTGGAAGTGGAGGTGTAGCACGGGAAAGATTATGGACGGGAACTACAACTAGCATCCAAATCATTTATGCGATGTAGAATGGGGCAAGGCGGGCTGGAATAGGAAGTGGAAGCAAAAATACTTGGCAGGGTTACTTGAATTTGTGGTTGGTGTGAAGGAAGGGAGGTTTGAGGGTACCCACTAGCACTGTGAGTGTGGTATACGAGATGTTGTTACTCAGTGATATGTAACTTTTTTTCTTGCGTAATACACTCCCTTGTTGAGGAGGGAAACATTTAGATGTTACGAAATTGAATGTTGGAGTTTTATGCAAGAAATTTGAAAAGCAATAAGTAATTAGTGTATAACTAATTATTGAAATGTAAATATAAATGTGCATGCATGATAAGATGTAAACATTAAATTTTGGTCAAGAAGATAGTAATAAATGCAACTATACACATGGGCAATGATAACAAACAATTGATTTTGTAGAAAAGCAACGTGAAATAATTTCATCCATAATCATATATGACGGAGATATGACAAATACTGCAAAGGAATTACAATTTAGTGGACGACCGTAGTTGATTTATGCAAATAATATTATCTTTTTATATTGTTGGAATACATACAGTATTCAAGTTACAATATTCTTTTTAAAAAGATGAACTTGGAAAAGGTATTATGGGAAAAAAGGAATGTAAAAAGAGTGTTGTTGTGAAGGGAGGATTTGTGCATTAACAAAATGTAGAACACCCATACAATGGAGTTTGGATGATATGTCATATTGTCTTTAACTTAAGAATAACACATTTTAACTATGTTTTTCCATTGTATGTTTCCTTTTTAAGAGAAAGAGTGAAGAGGAAAGCATGTCCAATGACATGATCAAAAATCTCATGTGTTGCATCATCATCAATGCATAGAAATTGCAAGTCTGTAGCTGAAATCCCCATTATCATTTTGGCAGTGTCGTCAAAAGCAATAACCCCTTTCAGTTCTCCTATAGCATCTTTCAAATCCATACGTAGAGTGTACTTGTAATTACAATTTTGAACATGAATATTGAATTTTTGCAAAACCATTTACCATCTATTTGTTCTCTGAACCTTTTTTCTACATTGTTTGTCATTGATTGTTGTTGGGCAATCCATGTAGAAGAAATTATCCATGTTGATGTTTGATACTTCAGCTTCAATAGTTACCCACTCATTGGTTTCAAGATTTCCCATCTCTAAAATTTGTAACAAAGTAGCATTAGCAACCATAGATTGTGGAGGCCCATCTTTGTTGGTGACAGATGGGCATGGAACATGTGAATTTGGTGAAGATATCCAATCATGGAGAGCTTGTGTTTCAGAAATCGGAGGGTTGATGTAGCATTTTGAAGTGGAAATGGTGTCAACAATTGTGCCATTGAAATCTGAAACACGGCCATATTTTATTGCCAAGATTGGAAAATCTGGAACCGAGAGTATCTCTGATAACTCTTCACAAAGATCATGTAAATGTTGGCCCCATAAGGTTATGGAGATACTAAAGTCGGACATATCTCACATTAACAATGTTCTCCTTATAGCCTCAGAATTGTATCTATGACGAATGGTTAAGCAAGGAGAAATGGCCATCACAACACCAATTAAGTCCACCATTGAGCGTGTAGTCATGGATGGTATATCTTTTATGTCTTTGAAGTGGAAGTGATGGAGGGGAACATCGTTTTATATTTCAATTGCAGGAGTGACAGTAGATGAGGGAAGCAAGAAAATTTCTAATTCATTATTTAAATGGTTGTAAGAATGATTTTCTTTACCCACTCTGCCATTAGATATACTGTATAGTCCTGCATTTTCTATTTGTGCATAGAATTGTTTTGCAACATCATTGAAAGATGTGATTCTTATTTCTCAACCTTTTTGTCCATGAAATCAAGGCAAAGATGATGCCACTAATCCTTGTATTTCAAAGTACTCTCGAGAGTTATTTTAGCAATATCCCTTCCTTCTATAGTCCATATAAAGTCAAACCAAAAATGTACGGCAATTGTTTTCACTATTTGGAGTAGTGTATCTATCGCAGGTGGGTGTGTTTGGAGACATTTGAGTGTGTGTAGGGGGTGTTGATTCACATATTTTTCTTTATCTCGTAAAATATGTTTAGGGACAGAACAGTGTTCCTTGCCTTGGCTAGGTTGATATAATATTGTCCATGTTATTAATAAGAATTGTCCTATAACACAGGGAAAGAATAGTCAACATTACAAAATCAGAAAATAAGACTTTACAAAACTCAAACAATGACGAAGATGCAACTTATAGATCTTTATTATAATTTCTGTAGACATATTTTCGGAGTAGCACAATGGACCCTTCCTGCAATATTTTTTCGAGTACATGGCCTGCAAACTTAGAGGGAAGCAGGGCAGGGTGAATATGATTTCCATCTGACAGGTCCACTTAGTGTTGAACTACAGAGTTGAACAATGAATGTAACGGTGACAAGTTTAGTAGTTGTAGTGTCAAGCCATTATGCGGGGATTCTTTAATGATACTTAGTACACCTCCTTTAGTCAAGTTTATCTCCATTATGTGTAAGACTGTTTAGCTTTTCGGAAATGTTGCAATCCTATTTGAAAATTTGTTGATCTATTCTCAGTCCCTTTTTTTGATGTTGTCATATGGCTTTTCAGTTTATTTGTCTAGAGTATTTAATTTTAATCAATGTGCATATTAGTATTATTTGGTACATATTTTTTACTTTTATCTTCACTATAGTTATGTAATGGACATTAATGGAATATATATCGAAAAGAAATGAAGAGTTCTATTTTGTTAAATGCAAGTTTGAGCTTTCCTAGCAATTTGAAATATGGGGGCCCGTTATAATTCAGCGACAGAATGGGATGAAAACATAAACTACCTTTAATGACCTTAGAAGATGATGTGACGTTTCATAACCTTAGAAAGTTACCTTTTACAAAGTGCAAGTGATTTGAGAATAAATGAAATAGTGTTTGGCCTAATCAAAGATGTATTATGCAAGCACTGAAACCAACAAATGCAATTAATGTAAGTCGTTAATGTATTTTCTTCGAGCTTGCAAATTTTGAGTTACATTATATGTATTAAGGCAGCGAACAATGTAGAAGATATAGCGCACAGGTCAATGTAGTTATAAACCCTCAAAAAATTTAAATTACCTCAATCCAGGAAAATGACGTAATAGATCCACTTCAATTAGTTTTGTAGCAGTTGTTATCGTCAATGAAACAGCCTACGCAACAATTGTTTCTACGAGAAAAACTTGCTAAATATTAGATGAGTTTTTTGTGCCTTAAACTTTAAAAATGCAGAAATAAAACATTTAGGATTCCTTTTTAAAATTAAAATAGAATTAGCTATATGCATACAAATCCAAAATGGCACAAGGAAAAAAACATGTATCGCAAGCAAGAAATTGAGGTTTTGCAATAAACTTTAACTTGTAAATATGTTATTGAATTGTGGGTGAACTCTTAAAATAAGATAATGAATATAACTAGTAAGAATAAAAGAATAAACTATAATAACAAAGGGATAGTAAGTTGTCTTTGGTTTCTAATGAGGAAATGAATTGACAATTGAAAGCCTCGGCTATAAAACATCTAGGTAAGTAAAATCCTTTAATGCAGTTGTTTGAATAGATTTGTTATGCCAGAAAATTATACTAAACTTTTAATTGTTAGAATAACATTTTCACTAAAAAATGTGAGTCCAACGATTTTCAATTTGAATGCAGGGCATCCTCAAAAGAAAGACCAGATACATGTCGTTTCATATAAATTTTAACTGCCATACCTTGTTTTGGAAACCAACCCATATACGTTGGCAGTATAATATAACTAAAATGGAATTTATCTAGTAGTATAACACATGGAATCTCAGAGAACATAAAGAAATGCAATCTTGGCAATGTGTGGATATAACCTTGGAAGCCGTTGAGAGAATTTTGTGAAGTAGATTTCCTAAGGAAAGAAACAGAAGCATTTCAGAAATCTTTTAGGTGTAAATTTGAGAAATATTTTGTATTCAATTTACTGCAAGTTATAGATGAATTTGACAGAATAGATACCTTAAAGTGTTGATATCTGAGCCAAAGGCTTTGTGCCCCTAAATTTAAACTGTTTTGATTTTTTTCTATCAGAGTGTAGAGATGCAAGGGTGGAATGTGCTCTGAGCAATGCACAGTTGAAGGATGGCTATGTGGCACACCCATGGGAGAGGAAAATGCAGAAGTTTTTGATGGTTCTAAGGTCTGGATGCTTCTTTTCACTATTGATTGTTCCACATAACTCAGACTGTGGCCTTCAGTAGTACAATGACTTGGAGGATACCTTGGCGAGAGCATATGTTGACATGTACACTTTGTGGTCTGTAAGTTGGGTTTTCATATCACCTGTTGTATAAGGGGAATTCTAATGACAGTTATGAATCCTCGTAGTGTAAGTACATTTAAGAAATCTTAATTGGGCTTAAGCAACTTTCAGAGTTAAATTTATGTTCTGTTTTGAAAAAAATGCATCCTTTTTCTGGTAGAACGTAATATTCAAGGAATCATATATTTTTCAGCAGAAAGCATTGAAAAAATCCTTGATAAACCATTACCTAAATCTTTCAAGGTTTTAAAAATACTTAGATCTGCTCTGGAAATCCTAAGACATTATCTGAACTGTCAAGCAGGGCAACTTGAATCTCTCCCCATAATCTAGCTCTGTAACTCTGGTCTCAACCGTCTTAATCGAAGTCTCAATATTAACAATGAACTCCAATTGATCATTATAGGGGAACCCTAGTACTCTGTTCAAGATGGATCAAAATAGGGGAATCCTGTTACTTCATTAGTAATATATTGTGGCAATTTTTGGGGATGCTGATCCATCATTCCCACAACTGTTGGTGAAAGGAATTTGAAACTGGGTTGTAAGAATGTGATGATTTAGTAAAGAGGATGTAATGATTAAAACTTTTAACTGTCCTAATTTTGATCATCATGGAGTTGTCATCTTTTTATATGGACAAGCTCCTTTAGCCTAGCTGAAAACTAACACAAGAAAATACTTTTAGTTCTGATAAAAAATCTTTGGGTAGATAATTTCATAATGATTCTCTTGAATTTCTCTTCAGAACTTGTATGTTCTGTTTCCAGCCCCCAATACCAATTTCATTACCAGCTATTGGAAGTACCGTTTGATGCCTTATTCATGTTTCTCCTTATCTATTCAATGTAGGGAGTCCTTCCTGATGGCACCGAAGTGGCGAGTAAACAAACTATCTCCCAAATCAGTTCAAGGAAACCATGAATTTTTCAACGAGATTTCTTTCATTAGTAATGTGCAGCATCAGAACCTTGTTGTATTAAAAGGTTGGCGTGTGAAGAAAAAAGAGAGACTATTAGTATATGAATTCCTTGAGAACCGAAGCCTATTTCAAGCTTTATTGGGTAAGAAACCACATTCTTCACTATTGGATGTTAGCTGTTATGGCAAGATTTTTTAATGTTCATGGTCACTAATCCCCTATTTCTATGTTTTGCAGATAAGAGGACTGTTATTCCTTTAGATTGGGCCACAAGAATGAAAATTATCACTGGGGCAACTCGTGGTTTGACATATCTACATGAGGGTTCTCGGCCAAGAATTATACACCGAGATATCAAAGCTAGAAATATTTTGCTAGACAAACATATGAATCCAAAAATTGCAGACTTTGGCTTGGCAAAAAGTTTCCCTAAGGACCAGACACACGTCACTACACGAATTGCTGGAACAATGTAAGCTCATTTTCTTCTATAGTATTGAACTTGCAAAGGATGTTTTGAAGAATTGTTGTCTTTTTCTTGTCAATATTGGAGGAAGTTTGCTAGAAATATTTATTATATTGATTGTTCATCATTGTCGATTCACCTAAGATAAATTTTCTTCCATTTAGAGGATTGTGAAGCATCTTCATCTTACCTTATCTATTGATGCCATTGTTCCTTCCATGCATTCATATTTTGCTTGAACCCTCAATTGTTGCTACTTTTTACAACGTTTCCTTCACCATGAGATCTACCATTCTTCCTTCAATGGGTCTATAGTCCTTATTCTGCAATTCAAGGAAACATGTACTGGATTTTCAAAATAGAAGCACTTGCCTTGAAATTTTGTTTTTCACTTATTAAACCTCTATTGGTTTTGGTGTTGCATATAAAAAAATTGTTCTAGCAATGTCATATACATATCAGCACTTTGTTTCCTCCTTTCCAATTCAAGGAGACTTTCTACCATTCTATGTAGTATGTAGAATGTTAGGTTCCCAAGAGTAAAGATGACACGACCGCTGATTGCTAACTATTTTGGTTGACTATTTTGAGAAAGACCTGAAACATATTGTTGAAGCTCCCCTAAGAAGTGTCAGCCGGATTGTTGCTATAATGAAGTGTAGCAGCTTTATCAAAAGGGAAAAGCAAGGCAAGGTAATGAAAACAATTTGAACATAACCAAAGCCTATCAAGAATTTGTAGACTAAATCCTTGTCATCAGATTAGCAGCAACAATTGTTTTCACAGTATAAAACTGCAACACACAGTTCATGAAGCTGCATATCATAGTTGATATAGGTCAAATGGCACCAAACATTTTACACAGCTTCCAATGTGTTAATATCTGTATCAATATGAAGTCAAACATTGTCCTCTTAATCCAGACAATCAGAACCATATGAGATGACATGCACAACACAGTAACAGAGAAAGAAAATCACAAAATGATTTGGAATCTTCTTCCTCTAATGAACAGAGCTGAAGAAAGCGAGATAGACCAGCCAATTTGTAGAAAACACTAATATAGAAATGCCCAGCTTAACTTTTTCAATTATATTCGATAAAACAATTGAAGAAAATTTGAAAAACAAAAAATAGCCCTATGCAAGATCTGCTGCTCCAAGTAATAAATGTATAAATGAAACTATATAATCTTTTCCACAGAATATTCAGCGGCTAAAAACATACTAAACCAACTGGCAAAAAGAAACAACTAAATCGACAACCCACATTATAGACTATTCTTGGGCATTTTGATTTGGGTATACAACGAATGCAAACTCCTACAGTCCCACATGGAAACAGAATAAATTCCCCCAAATCAAGTCGGCATACTAGGCTAGCAAGTAATGTTTTGGGTATGCAAGAAATGGGAAAATAAATTCCCTATAGCAAACACTTGTTGTATCACCTTTGTTGTTTTTACTAACATATCTTAAAAACAAATAATTGAGTTTACATACATGATTGTATTTAACCATTTAATTGGGAGTTGTGATTTGGGTATGCAACGAATGCAAACTCCTACAACCCCACATGGAAACAGAATAAAATTCCCCCAAATCAAGTTGGCATACTGGGCTAGCAAGTGATGTTTTGGGTATGCAAGGAATGGGAAAATCAATTCCCTGTATTGAGCTAGCAAACACTGTTGTATCACACTGTTGTTTTTACTAACATATCTTAAAAACAATTAATTGAGTTTACATACATGATTGTATTTAACCATTTAATTGGGAGTTGTGATTTGGGTATGCAACAAATGCAAACTCCTACAATTGCATAAAAACAATTAAAAACATTGATCATAGTTCAATCAAAACAAAAATTTGATCATTAGATAAATTTTATTTCAAACTTAATTGAAGTTAAATGCATTATTATTAACATATAATTTATCAAAAAATTGCTTCTCTTAGCTTCGAGAAATCTATTCTCTACTAACAAGGCCAACCTCCAATAGCATACAATGTTGTCAAATGGGGACACTTCTGAAACTTTAGATGGAGTTTACTTTCATGGTAAGCAATTGTACCAACATGCAAAGACTTCACAATGAAGTAAGAATTAAGTGAGAAACATATAAGTTATCTTCGTGGGAATGTGAGCAATACTAAATGTTGTGTCTATTATTTTTTATTGTTGACTACAGCAATATTAAGACTAAACCTGGAGGTTCAATAGATTTTTTGACAACATAAGTATATTGCAATGCATAAAAACCCATTTCAGCATGCAAGTTAGTTGAGATATTGCAATTTTGGCTTGTTTTTCACATTATAAGAGTTAAATTAGCAATTTTTATCAGAACAAATGATAAAAGCGTAGTTTACATTTCATTTTAAAACAGGCATATTCTTGTGTTAATATAAAACCACATATACTCTTGATGTCTAAACAATGTGCACATGAATCAAAACATACTATAGCAGGTTAAATTTCACAGAGGCAGAACATTGTGCTTTTCCTTTAAACTTTATGATATATGAATCTAAACAGTGTGCACATGAATGGAAACATACTATAGCAGGTTAAATTTCAAAGAGGCAGAACATTGTGTTTTTGCTTTAAAATTGATGATATATGAACGGAAATAGAAATGTAAAAAGCAATATATTTATGCTGGAAAACTTCACTTAAAATTTGAAATATTATATAGGTAAGTAGATAATGAAGAAATGCAAACTACGGCACAATGTTTGCATTGTGTATTTCCAACTTGCCAAAAAACTAACCAACGGTAATTAGAGTATGATATTTATATAAAGTAATTTCGAAGCAAAAAAATAGCATGCACAATGCAAAACATAAGCTTTAATTACAACATGATATATATATCAAGTATTTTCAAAGTCAAAAAGGAACATGCCCAATGCGTAACATCATTTTTTTTTTCTGAAAAGCTTTTTGCTGCACATAGGGGATTTTCTTGGCACGGTCATCTTTTTTAAATGTTGTTTTCCCCTTCTTAACAAAGACACCCATCTTCTTCAATTTGTAGGGGGGCTCATACTTCTCTGCATCAGCAGTTGTGTCGTACGCCAGCCCAAAACCTTTTGATAATGAATCCACCGTCTGAAATTTTGAAAGATAGATGACAGATTCCACCGGTAAGTGAAGGCGTGCCTTCACAATTTCTGCAATCTATGGTTTTTCTGGGCATGATTGTTTAGGATGGAACACATTGACTACAAACTGAGTTCTTTTAAATTCTTCATGCCTTCGTAGTTGTGGTGTTGTGACAGTAATACCAACAGGGGGGATGCAAATTTGACTTCGTGTTTTCATTAGTGCAATCTAAGAGGAAACAATAAAACGTTAGGTACCGTAATGGCAAGCAAAGGAGGTTAAAAATACTGAAGACAGGTAGCTTAAATAGCCCTACCAAAGCGTAGTCTAATGCCCTACATGGGGCATATTGATTTTGCCTCCCAAAGAAATAGAATCTCTTAGCACACTCCAATTCGTGACTTCTGTAGGGCACATGCCCCTATATGTCCATCTAGGTTTAACAAAACCGCAAGGCATGGTAATTTATATAATCTTTACAAAATTCATACTATTATTCTTGACAGAATAAAAAAGAATTCAAGCAAAAACAATATAGAACATACTTTTTCCAGCAAGTATAAAATTTGAAAACATTATTCTAAGGATTTTTAAAAATAGAAATATCTAAAAATTAATCAACCTAAACAATTTGAAAAGAGAAAAAAATTCCATTTTGTGTATTTGGTTTAGGATACACTTCTTTCTTTCACTAAGTAAATGTTATATGCTTGTTTTCTCAAGATATGTAATGAACTATTTTATGCAGGAAAAGGGAAGATATAGTCATGTCTATAGAAAAATGTAGATTTTTGTACAAGAAAAATATCAACTAATAACTGACAATTGCAGATAAACAACTTTAAAAGGATAGCCCATATTCTTGTAACAGAGGTTTGGAAGGCTTGGCAATAACAAATTTCACTAATGAAATGATAATGAAACACATTTTTTGAAAAGGTTATAATCCAGTTGAAGTTCAGCTTCAAATAATGCCACAGGGTGTAAATCACCGAGTGAGGTAAACCAGCTTACCTTCCAATTTGATTAACTACAAAACAACGAACATGTGTGTTGAAAGAGAGGGGGAACATTTTGTAAATCTCAAGTAAGTAAAAACCCTTTGTCAAACAAACCGTTTCCTAATGCCTATAGTTACAATGATATTCTGTGGACTGTATTTTTGCTTTAAATTTTATTCTAGTGCTTTACTCTGCAAGCCATCCACCATTTAAGATACTCTTTTGGCTCTTTATCCTTCATGCAAAATTTCAAAGTGACATTCTTTGCAAAATCTCCTTCAAAATTCACCCTCCTAGCTTCAAATTAGGCCTTAAGGCTCCTAACCACGACTGTAGTTGTTCCTTAGCCAAAAATTTGAGATTTATTGATAGTTCTTGCAACTTTCTTCTGAATTCACTTTCCTCATCCTATTACAGACCTACAGTACCAATTTTGAGGTATTATCTCCCTCTAGAAGTGTATCAACTCCAAAAGCCTCTCTTCTTCTAAGTCTCTCTCCTAACTGTCTTCCACCAACTCTGTCATGAACAGTAGTAAAAGGATGAAATGTCAAGCTTTCAAATATTCTTTAACAGTGAGGGGAAGGTACTTAGGTTGTTATTATCATTCATTCCAGAAGGTCTGAATCAAGAAACTAAGCCTCTAACCCTGAATAATCATTTGAATTAATATATGTCAGGCATCCTTGTTGTTCTCAATGAGTCTTCCTTCACTGTGCACCTGCAAACAGTCACCATCTAGCAAAAAAATAGAGTATGACAACTAATATCCCCTGTTCCTTGATAACTCTAAACCCCCTTAAAATAAGTCCCTGTTCCTTGATAACAGCAGGCCATGACACCACATTCTTAAAAAACATACAAAAGACCTTCTGTGATAGCAGGGTGTGCACGAATGGGATTTTGTTGAAAAGGCTTTAAAAAACATTGAAACAAATGCAATTGGAGGCTTTAGCACAGGGTATGAACATGCAACAAATTATAATGGAACTTGGGATTTTTTGTTATATGTTTAGTTGCAAACACCCTGATAGATATATATGTAAAACGTACAAGCATATACATGTACATGGATTGTTTGGCAAAATGCGCAAAAACAATTTGAATTCACAGACTCCTACAATTTCAAACTAGTTATATCCCCATCCCTGATATTTTGGTACTTCTTCCCCGTTCATTTCCAATCCACCATTTGTCAAAGAAACTGATTCCTAATGCCTATAGTTACAATGATATTGTGGACCATAAATAGGGATAAGCCCTAATATTCACAAGAAGCTCAGAAGCAAATTACTGCTTTAAAGTTAATTTTTATAGCTACATGTGTTCTATTGTAACAGCAAAATTAAAATTTATAAGCAAACAAGACCAAAGAGATTTCATTGTACATATTCTGATAATTTCTTACGATGGGTAAGATAAAATTGAATAAAACATAGCAGATGTACAGATGACATACCTTTGAATACCTTGCAGAGAATATGCCCCCCACAAAAACCACCTACACAACACACCATACATTGTTTAAGCAAGAACCCACCTACGGGAAAGACCTCGGAAGCAAGTTAAAGGTGAAACACAACTTTGACTGGTTGTTAGTGAAAAGATACAACCGAGACAACTTACCAGAAGAATGCAAGACGAATCCAAACCAGCATGAAAAGATACCCTCAGGAATGCAAACAACAGGCATTTATAGGCACCCAAACCTTCTCCACATGCAAACCCCCTCTCATATTTCTGCCACGCACAACATAATCCTTCCATTTCCAAAGAAGAGGCGCTTATTCCAGAGCTATTCGGCCCCTACTACGAAGTGCAATGATGAACAACCGTCGAAGCAGTGTAGGCATTAACAACCCATGCAATCTTCCAACAACCCTTACAACCTGAAATCCAGTGCTTCCTCCACGCGAATGAAATCCAAGGCTTCCTCCATGCAAGCTTCCTCCACACAAATGAAATCTAGGGATTCCTCCGTTGTTGGATTTCAACGACCCCGAAAGAGAGTCTTCCGATGCCCAAAACCTGTCAAGAAATATAGGTCGTGACCCATAACAAGAAGACGTCATAGCGTAATAAGAGGGTGAAACAAATAAGTATTGTAGAGACTCTTGCATATGGGGCCAACTAGGTATCATTATCCTCTACAATAAACTTCCTCAATATGGATTGGAATGTGGGAATGGAGATTTTAGATCATTAATCAACGTCCAAATATTTTTCACTAATTTAAGGGAGGTTGATGGGTTCAAAAGATAAATATTTTGTTGGGGTATTATAGGAAATATGATGGGGGAGTAGTATGGGATGGATATTATAAATAGTTATATGTTGAAAATATGATAGGTATTGGATGTCAAATGTATATTTTATTTCCATGAAATCATTTTATGATTATCTTTGTTCGAGAAAAGAGTAAGAAGGTGGTTTATGAGAACGTGCAATTTGTTCTTGAAGAGTATGAATATTGTGCTTAAACCATTGAAAGAAATATTATTCATTAAGATTGTGGATCTACATGTGATGAATTTCTTGGTTTTATTTTTAGTTTTTCTTTTAAAACATGGGAAATTTGTTATTATAATATAGTTAGAAATTTTTGTAGTTAAATACATTTCCTTCCATCCTAAGTTTACTTGGTGCAATCCTAGAAATGTATTTGAGGATGAAATTCTAATTGGATGTGAAAAATCCATTGGTTTGATTTCTTCAATGACCATTCCATTGGGAGGTTATTAATAATAAGGTAGAGTATGATTCTGTGATTATTGGATGAGCCCTTTATTTTAAAAGAGGTATTATTGGGGAGGCACAATGGTGGTTAAAATCATTAAGAAGAATGTGGATATGGTTAGGAATTTTTTTTGTACAAAAAGATGATTTTTAGTCAAATCACTTGTAAATAATATGGGTTGATAAAAATAAAGTAATTCTTATCTTTTTGCATTGAATTGAGGCATATTCTTTTATCCTTCTCTCGAAAGGGATATTTCATATTTTTTTACGAATGCCATAAAACATGAATTTATTTTAATAGGAAAGGGGTGGATATGAGGTAGTTCATGGTAGTGATTATGCCTTTGGATTGAAAGTTTTCAATACTTAACAATGTTTAAATACATTACATGTTGTATCCTCAAGTATATTTAAATGTTGGAAGGGTAAAATTTTAAGGAACATGGGAAAATAAAAATTTTATTTTGTTAAATTGGTTCCAAGAATGAAATACTTGAATTTGAAAGTTTTTCCACTAATAATGTTACTTGTTGATCTCGACAAACCCGTAATTAATCAAATATTTGGTTTTGTTATATTATCCACTCTTCAACAAAAAATTAGTAATGATGAACAGTTTGGCGGTTAGGGAAATGTTATAGGTCGATATTTCATTAGGATTTAAGAGAATGTATTTTCCATAGTGTCCGATTTAATGTGAGTATAGAGGTCGAAGGGTTTTTGTATAATACATATATGAAATTGGATTCCCTTATGTAGGATGATATGGATGGGGAAACGATTGTTGCAGATGGGATTAGCGAGGGGAATACGGAGAGTGGTTCTTAAAGAATAAATATCTACAGTGCTATCGAAGATGGGATTGTGATAGAGTTTCTATCGGTGAAAATGGAAAATTGTATGGAATGGATTATTTGGATTTGACCTCACCTAGGGTCTATCGATGCTAGTATTGAGAGAGACCTAATAATTTTAAACATTGTCACTGAAGGGATGTTTATAAACGTTTATAATTCTGTTATTGGAATGTAGCATATTCCTTTGATATCTGCGAAGGATGATTTGCTTCTTCCTCATAATAATACGGTTTCTTCTCATTTTTGGTTTTCGAGTGGGGAGGTTTTGAGATCTAATGATGATGTTAATTCTTAGAATTATAGATGGTGTTTAGGATACCTGTAGAAATATAAGTGGACTTTAGAAATGGTTGTGTGATTATGAAGGTGGGTTAGGTAAACAACAGATTATTATAGATCATGTCATTCTAGAGGGTGGGATTGACGTGCATTATATGGAATGTGAGATGACAGGGAAGGATGGGGAATTAAATTTATATCATGGAAGGTTTGACTCTTACATAGAGAAGGCATAAAAATAGGTTGAAATACATAGAGATTCCCCGTGGTTAGTCTACTTAGAAGGATACACCTTATTCACCGTGGGGAAAAATCACCGTAATAAGCTACTAACGATATTTTCATGAAATACGAGGGGCATGAATTTCTCTAGAAAGGCCACTTGGGACAATCAAAATTATAAATGAGAACAAAGGATATTAGTTTTTCATCAGAAAATATATTAAGAGGATGAAATGAATTTATTATTTGATTCTTATCAGAATTTCTGGAGCAATCTGCTGAGTGATTTAGGAGGTATTTTAAGGGCGTTATTATACTTTTTAATAAGAGATTGATTCAACAGATAATTCTCAACAAAGTGGGTAATCTGGCTGGATAGGGGTTTGTATTGTTTCAAAAATATTAAATATTTACACTTGGTAAGTATACATAGAAAAATAGTAGAGGTTGAAAAATATTACTAAAATATTGGATTGAGTTCTTATCATACCCCACTTTGGCTAACTTTGTCAATAGATGAGAGTCCTACAATGTGTTAGTTTAATTTTTAACTTGCCTAGTTAAGTCATCATGAGTTCAAGGAGAGTTTGAAGAGGTGGTGGAAGGAGTATTGAAATAGAATAGGGAATGGTATGTTTAGGAGGTACTAAAAATTGAGAAAATTAAAAGAGAGGTTGTGGAATAGGATAAAATAGTGTAAGAAAATATATTTGATGACAAAAATAGTCTAGATATGGATCTAGAAGTCATTAATGCATGCACAATATATTATGAATGTGGAAAACCTACATGAGGAATATTTTTTTTGTGATAATTTATTGATATTTATCTTAGATAAGAAATATATTGGAAGCATAAATCATGAAAATCATGGATAAAGGAGGGTGAACTAAAAAATACTTTCCATAAACCATTGTAGCAATAATGCAAGTTAATAAGTTTTCTATGATTAATAATGATGTTAATGTGAATATAAATGAAACCAATAGAAATAAAACTTGAGGATATAATTTATATCTAGGAGTGGAATCTTAATAAGTATAGTAGTGTGTATTTTAGTTTTTCCATTGCAAACATCATTTCTAAGGGATAAAATATGGATTTAATTTATCATGTTATAGAAGAGCACGTAATTATACCATTCAAACTCATGGTTTCGACTAAGGCATTAGGACCAAATTGTTTTCTCATAGTAGTACTTAAGAATAATGGCCTTTAAAATCATTATTTTGAATAATGAATCCTATATCTAAAGGTGTTTTATGGAATTTGAAATTCTAATACATTTTTTCACCCTTGAAGGAAGTTTTCTTGATACATATGTTGGTATTTTCCATATATCAAAGTGTAATACAATTTATGACATAATTTCTAGAGTTGTTATAGAGAGAACAAAGTTATTATTAGCATATATTGTTTGAGAATAATACGGATGGTTTTTTTAATAATAAGGATATCCTTAATGGGATGATAATGTCATATGAAATCCTCCATTCTTTGAAATCAAATGGTAGATCAAATATGTTTGTCAAACTAGATATTGTAAAATCCTATGATAGAGTGTGTTGGTATTTCTGGACAAGGTATTTCTTCATTTTTGTTTTCCAAAGGATTAGGTGTCTTATGTTTTGGGTTGTGTTATTGATTATTTTTCTTATGGTGAATGGAATCCCTCATGGAATTTTGCAAAAACTAGATAGATTTAGAAATTTGATATTGTTCCACCTTACCTCTTGATTATTATGGATAAGTTGTTGGGTAGGGTGCATGGAAATCATAATAAGCATGGTGATATTATGGGTCTATGTGCAAATTACAACACATAACATATAAACCATATATGGTTTATATAGATAGAAAAATATTTTTGTCTTTTATAAATGAAGGATTTTTTTCGAACAATTATTCAAACTTCAAAATTAGATATTCAACTATGACAAGCTAAAAGCTATTAGCCCAAGCTTGAGGATTATATAAGAGAAAAGAAGATAAAACAATCATGATATACAACTGTGATTTAGGATGAGTTTTATATCCTTCGAATCTTATTAGAACACCATGGAGGATCCATCCATAAAAAAGTAGGTCCTTGTTTTCAAGAGCTTAGTTAGCAAGTCCATCAACAACTTTATTCCTATAATGGAGAATGCGAATGAATTGAATCTCTTGGAATTTACATTTTAGTTGTTTTAGTTTCCATTCCTCTTTACAATTATGCTAATTAGGAGGGGAGTGCCCTCTATTATTAGAAAGTAGGTGAATAATAATTTTTGAATCTAATTCAACCTAGACTTTCTACCATCCAATTTTAAAGGCATCTTGCATGCCCTTGTAAATAAGTTTCAATTCAGCTAGATTATTGGTGTTAATGAAAAGATTCTCTACAAAAAGGAATTGCATCTCACCTTCAACATCCCTACCAATACGACATAGTATCTTTTCCGGGATTACCTCTAAAATCCACATCCGTATTTAACTTACCATATCGTGGAGGAGGATATTTCAATGGACATATTTGAGGAGTTTGTTTTTTCTATGCATCCTACGGCAAGAAGCACCATAAGGATAATATTCGAGTTTCTTACAAAAGTCTTCTCATCCTAGGATGTATCCCAATGTGAAGATATATTATGTTTCAAGCTTTCTATTATGTTAATTTTTGTCTTCTCCCACATGAAAGAGTTATCTTTGCTAATTTTCTGAACATTCTACTATTTCTTTCCTTCCAAATGTTCCAAAGGACAAGAGAAATCTTGCTCCATAGCATAGGAAGAATATTTTTCCCTGTAGGGAGGGAATGTTGCCAAGATCTGAAAATCTTCTCTAGAGAGTCAAATTTGATCCATTGTATCTTAAATAAATAAGTAAGATGTCACCATAACACAAGAACTGATGGACATGAGAAAAGAGAGGAGTGAATGAATCTTCCGCATGAAGGCATAATTCACATCTAAACGGGCCATACAAACCTATCTTTCTAAGACTTTCACCTATCAAAGCTCTTTTGTGCATGAGAAGGAACAAATAAAACTAACATTAGGCCACATAATAAAATGTCAAATGTGTTTAAAAAGATCTTGAGGAGGATGGGGATCTTCATTCACCAAAGATGTATAGCCAACAACAACAAAATAAGTTCTAGTAGCATCCTTTCCCCACGCCAAATTTTCAAGATTTGGGGAGAGGATAAAGATATGAGGAATCAAAACCTGCACCTATTGATCCATGGAAATTGGCCATTCCTCGGCAAGAATCTAGGATTTCACAATCTCCCATAATTGGTTAGATTGTTTACCATAATAAGAAACACTTATCCATCACGATTTTGCATCTGTTCCATTATAGGTTTGACTAGGGATATGGATGGATGATAGTGGTTTTCCCATCCCATGAATCAATCAATAATTTGGCACATTTCCCATTGTTAACAATCTAAAATAGATGTTTTTAATCATATCTTCTCCCGCTTTGATGAACTTCGGGTGGGAGATCCCTTAGTGGGCGGGGTAGATCTAATAATTTTCTCAAGAGTATTATTCTTAGCAAACTTAGCTCTTAACATGACAGCCCATAAATAATTAGGATGAAGTTGCATCCTCCAATATAACTTGGTTTTAAGAGCCTTAATTTTCTTAAGTGAAGACCTGTATCCCAAACCTCATAGCATTTTTGGCCGAAAAATAATATCTCATCTAACCAATGACCATTTTTTCTTATTTTGAATTCCACTCCACAAGAATTTTAGGAAAATAGTATCAACGTATTTCAAAATAACACTAGGGATGTTGAGGAGTGAGACCACATAGTTTGGCATAACTTGAAAGATGGAATTAATAAAAGTCATCCTTCCTCTAAGGGAAATAAATTTATTAGGCCACTTACTTAATTTGTGTTCAACCTTCTTGATTAACCGGTTCAATATCTTAACTTATTGGAAGATAAAGGAACCCCTAGATATTGACATAACATCCTACCTTTCTAAAACTGATATATAAGTAGAATTTGTTCCTCCTGTCTTTCAAAATAATGAAAAATTAATATATTATATTTTATATGATATATAGTATGACTAGTTGAGTGAAGAAATTGTGAAGAGCTTTGTGAAATTTTTAGCTTCATGTTGAGTAATCCTTCCCATCATCTGGAATCATTAACAAATTAAAGATGAGAAAGCGAGATGAGTATTTTTGGCGAATTGAATACCATATATTTTTTTCTCCTAACGGGTTGTACAAGCCAATCTTCCTAAACAATAAGCCATAATAATGACTAGAAAGGGAGATAAGGGGTATCCTTACCTAATACCTAGAGAAGCTCCAAAGAAAGTTGAGGAGATCCATTCACCAACAAAAAAAGATATTGAAGAGAAACAAGCCTTCACCCATTGAATCCATCTCATAGAAACCCCAAATGTCTCCAAGATTCTAGAAAAGAATATCAAATCCACTCTATCATAAGCTTTGAAAAGATGCAATATAATACACATATTTGGAGCTTTTTAGACCTCCATGGAATATAGAATTTCCTAAGCTAACACAATCTCATCATGGATATTCGACCAGGAATAAATATCCCCTTCTCGAGTGGTATAATCTTTTGCACAATGTGTTGATTTTAAACAACACATTACATAAGGCTATAGGTTGGTATTCGAGACATCTTCCACCTTATTATCCTTAGTGATCGGGAAATGTAAGTTTCATTAATGTAATCAAGCACATTATTAATCATTCTAAATTCTTCAAACACCTGTAACAAGTCTCCTTTAATAACTTCCTAAAAATTATGAAAGAACTCAATAGGAAAGCCATCCGGACTAGGGGTCTTACCCTTCTTCATTTTGGAGACAATTCCTTATAGCTATCCTTCATAATCGATTCAAGAAAATATTCATTATCCCGCTATGAAACCAGATTAGGAGAACATTTATAAGTTGTGGTTACAAGTCCATATCAAATGATTGAGAAGTAAACAACTTATGGAAGTACCGAGAACCAATCATTAAATCCCACGCATGGAGTGAAAATTTCATCCATCATCCTTAGAAAAGGAATGTATATAATTATGGGCCCTTCTAGATAAAACCAATTTATGGAAAAAGGAAGAGTTTTTTCACCTTCCTTCACCCATGAATCCTAGCTTTTTGTTTCCACATTATTTCTTCCCTAGTTTCCCATTCCTGTAATTAATCCTTTAGAATGCATTCTTTCTTGAAGAGATCGGGAGATAACCCAAAATGTTTATGTGCCACATTAATATCTTCCCATTACAATAGAATCATTTTATTTTGCTATTTAATATCACAAATATCATTCTAGTTTCAAGCCTTAATCTTGAATTTAACAAAAGTGATCCTATAAAAATTTTTACATAGGATTACTAGATCTAGGGCTTCCTTTTATCCACCACTACTAAACATATCTATCAATGTTTTTATGATGTAGCCAAATCAATTTAAATCTAAATGGGGTATTACATGGGCTTGTTCTTCTCATTTCCAGAACACAATCCAATGGTGCAAATGATTATTATTAAGAATCCTACCTTGAGGAAAAAAAAAAATTAACCACCAATCTTTTGAGACGAGAAATTCGTGCAATTTTTCTAAGATGTATTCCTAACTCTGCCTTTGGTTAAACCATGTCATCATACTGCTTGAATTAAGAACATGCACCAAGTGATGGTTCTAAGTAAAGTGGGACATAAAATCCAAGTTAACATCAATATAAGGATTCCGTCCTTGTTTCACTTGAATTCTTTAGATTTTATTAGAGTCTCCACCTAAGATAATGGGTATTTGAGAAAAAAACTGTACAATAGAGGAAATATTCTACCATTGCTACCTTTTTTCCTCCATGAGTAACATGGCATAAGTATTAAGCACCAAAAAGTATTGATCCTCTAATATAAAATAAACATGAAAGCATAACACACCTTTACTCACAGAGGATCTAAGGACATATATAATTCTATAATCCCAAAGAGAAACAATCCCCCTTACACTCTTTGTGAGATTAATGAAAGGTGTTCAACTTTAGGTAAAATATTTCTAATCATCGCTGACATGTGATCAATGGAACCATTGGTATCTTGGATACACAAAATAAAAGGATGGTATGAATCAATCATTATATTGAGCTCTTTGAATTTTCATGGGATCCTTTCGGCCTCCTATATTCAATGTAATGTCTCTCATTAGGACTATTTTTATTTAAAAATAGATACATCCCTATCTTTTCCCATCTTACCCATTCTCGGCCTTCCCATTGAATCTTATCTTGATTCATCTTGCTACCACTCTTCAAATTGCAATCGATTTTATGTTTATTTTCCCTCCTTGATTTATGCCAAAGACTAAATTTATCTATTCAATCATACAGAATCTCTAATAATAATCTTTATCTAACCCTTCTATTTCATTTTTTTCTCCTTGAATTTATCATGAAGATTTTACTTACACCGATAACTCTTCACTCGGTTATTGTTTTTAGTCTTATTGGGTTGGGCCTAGAAAATAACCATATTTTATTTTCTTATTTTTTCTATTGTTTTAGAATTTGTAGGTGTTTATCCATTTGTGTTTTTGGAACCTATGAATCCATGTGTTCCTCCTTATCCTCTTCCTTTAATCTATAATGCATCAAATTTGTTTGTATTGCTAGAGTTAGCTGTTCTTTTCTATTTTTTTGGCTTCTGTTTTTCTATAGAATAAAGTCATCCTTTTATTTTATTCTCCTTGTTGTTTTGGTACTTTATGCTTGCATTTGTGTGCCATATGTCCATAATCATGAGACAATTAGAATATGAAAGGAAAATTTTAATAATCCATCCCATGATCACATTTTTCATCATCTATCACCGAAGATATTTTCAAAGGTAAAGATTTATTAAGATCCATAAAAACATATATCCTCATATAAATAATTTGTTCTAACTATAAGGAGGAATCTATGGTTAGCATGTAAGATCCCAAAGCATTTCTAATGGCCATAAAAATGTTCTAGTTCAAATATTCAACTAGGAGACAAAAAAATGACCCATATCGGTCTGTGCAAGAGAAAATTCTTTAGTTGGTTTGAACATAGGATGTCATGGTTTCATGAAAAGTCACACCCTTCCCATAAACCATGGACCTCTTTGAAAAATGAATTCTCGATTAGATGCAAATGAAAATAAAATCAAGAAATACCCATTAAAGAACACAAAAACCAAGAACTCACCTTTGGTCATCCATGTCTTTTGTGCCCAATCCATAGAAACCCCTAGTGAAGGTGGAATCCAAGAAATCGAGACTATGAGACAAAAAGTTTGCAAATTAGTAATAATTCTCTAGATATCATGTAACACCCACTAAAAATGCTTGCATGAGACCCAAGAACAACCTAGGTTTAGTTAGAAAAATTAAGGAATAATTTAATTTTTTGAAAAGCGTGCCCACAAAAGTTTTCGAAAAATGACAGTTACCACATTAATGTCTCTAAGGCAATGACACAAATAAAAATAATATTCCATGATAACACAATATTTAAAATCTACATTATGCTTTAGTACATTGTTTTGACTAAGCAAGTTTAATCTCCCTAAGGATTATTTAAATAATAAATTAATTCCTACTAAGTTGAATAATTCCCCCAGGGGTGTCAAGGGTAAAAGTGGCCAATGAAATTAAATACCAAGGTTATTTAATTTCTATAATGTTGAAACAACTAGCAAGGTCCCATATTAAAAGTTGGGTTTGGAATAATAGACCCTTCATTACCCCATAAAGTGACCCCTTAAAAAGTCAACCCATATTTTGAAATTAAAATATTTAAATTAATAAGGGTAATTTCCACTCATCATCTCCATCTACTTTTTGTAAGGATGAATCTCATCCCTTGGATGGATTCAATTTGGGCCCTTGATGTGGAAAAATGCAAAATAACCTAAAAGAATGCTTGTGAAGTCGCCTTTCTCATTTCATTTGTGTCGTTATTTCTATTTTGTTTTGCAGGTTATTAGAGAAGGAAGGGAATCCATTAGAGGCCATTACAAGCATAGGGAGGAGCTTAAAATTTTCATTTACTTTCTCATTTTCTTATACCCTCTCTTAGGGTTTCAAAACATTTGTATAATTTTATTTAGCTTAGTTTCCTTTGTTTTGCCCAAATGGGCTTGTGGGTGATTACCTATTTTATTTATAAAGCCATATTGTATTTATATTCTTTATTTCATTTTATTTTGAGCATGTATATATACATATATATGTATATATACTCTTAAATACTAATGTAATAATTATTTATTTTAAAAGAAAATCATTCATTGCTTCTCTCTTCTTTTTTTATAATGGGTTAAAAGAAAACTCATATTCAAAATATGATCAGGAATGTGTGTGTGTGTGTGTGTGTGTGTGTGTGTGTGTGTGTGTGTGTGTCCAACATAGTGAAGGCCATGGGGAAACAAGTGCATACGAGCCGAGAGTGAGTTTTGCGCATGTTACAGTCGGTGTACGAGCCGCCGCATTGGGTAGGGCTAGGTTTTTTGTTATATGGGAGTGACAGTGTTTGGGGGTGGGAGGGTCGGTGATCCCAACCCTCACCCCATTTAATATTAAATGGGGTGGGGTTGGGGTCACCGAACCTCCCCACCCCAATCCATATATATAAAATACGACCCCTACGGTATAAGCCGCAACCCCCATACGACTTCTCTCTCTTTTTTTAAATTCAGCTTTCAATTTAATTAAAATTTGTTTTATGTAATACGTATAAGTGTGTGTGTGTGTGTGTGTGTGTGTGTACACACACACACACACACACACACACACACATAAAGTAACATTTGAAAATTACATTGGATCAAAGAGAACTCTTATTAATATAATAAGGTTAATAATTTGTTAATGAATTAAAAACAATAGTATATTATTATAATAATATTAATAGGACATTAACATTAATATTATTTTTTTAAAAAAAAAATGGCTCATTCTAATAAATATTTCCTGTCAATAACATTTAAAATATTACTAACCCTACCACTTAATAATAAATTTTTAGGTAATAGTGTTAACAAGTTGAGTTTCAAATATACATATTTTTTGTACACTAAAGCTTTCTTCTTTAACAATTTGATTAGTTTGTATGAAAGGTAGAGGAGGACTAAATTTCTTTTCCCCTTACTAGTATTACGAATTTTCTATATTTTGTAAATCAACCAAGTAACAATTTAAAATTTAAGTTCTTCCCATCCACTTGAAATAAAGCTCAACTTTCCTACAACAATATAAGGAAATGCAAGAAGATAGTTTACTTTTCAATGCATGAACTTTAATATTTCTTCATTCTCATCTCTAATAATACAAATACAACAATGAAGGCAACTTTCCTTTCCTACAATACAACTTTCAAACAAGGTAATGAACTTTCTTTCCCATTTCACAAAACTAACTTTACAACACAAATCTTTCTTCTTCTTTTTAATATATAATACAACTTTCATAACCAACAATGGAATGCAATTTTCCTTCACAAGTTCAATATAATGTCCTCCACTTAAAGTGGGAAAACATACAATAATATAAGCTAAAAGTAAAATGCAATATTACAAGTTCCTCCACTCTAAGTGGGAATAACACAAGAAAGTTTTGTTACAAGAAGGATCTTCTTAGGGACTCCACCAAAAGCTCCAAACTTCACAACACCAACAAGATATCTCCTCCAAGATTTTTTTGATTCACAAAAAAATGAGGGAAAGGAAACACTCTCCACCCACCACGATATCCAATGAAGAGGAGAAGCCACCCTCTCCATTGGCCCCCGAGTCCCAACCACATTACAATGGGAGATAATTCCAAAACATGGAAACAACAAGCTTCCACAACACAAACAAATATTTCAAAACCATTTCAACCACATTAAACTCAATAACAACACA
This sequence comes from Taxus wallichiana var. yunnanensis, assembly GCA_018340775.1. NCBI lineage: Eukaryota > Viridiplantae > Streptophyta > Pinopsida > Cupressales > Taxaceae > Taxus > Taxus wallichiana. Next base: position 179,780,487 of record CM031237.1, on the reverse strand, counting down.
AGAAAGAAGAACAACAAAACAACAAAAACAAGGCTTAAAATGAAAGCCAAAGGAGAAAGACCTATGGGGAGGCCACTTATGCCTCCCAATGGGAATGGATGCCCACCTTAAATCCTCCAATGCATATCTCAAGTCCCCTACATAGTCTTATGCCTCCCTCAAGTACCACTTATGCCTCCCTCAAGTACCCCTTATGCCTCCCACATACTCTTATGCATCCCCCAATGTCTTATTCCTCCCTCATAAAAGAACCAAGAAGGAAATGCAAGCATTCCTTGTATAAGGTGGGGCATCTAACCCAAACTCCCTCCAAACAAAAAGGTAAACTCTTATGCCTCCCTACATGAAATATCCCCATAGTCTCCTCCTACTCCAAACTTAGGCAATCTACCCACACCCACAAGCATTTCAAAGGAAACAATACTCACATAAGCATATAAACAAAAAAATAAAGCATAACATAAACAAGGTAAAGCTCCTACCTTTCCATAGTAGATCTTGTTCCAAAAGTAAGTCTCAAAGCTCCTCAAAACAAATAAAGCATCCACAAGCTCCAAAAATCCACAAGCTCTCCTAAAAATGCTCTAACTCTCCAAAAATACAAGAGCACAAAAATAATGAAGTAACCCCAAACAAGGAAATTAACTTCAAGAAATAGAAAAGGGAGAGAGGAGGATGATGGGGCTCCTAGTAGGATGCCACCTCATTTCCTCTCCACTCCACATCACCTTAGTCACTTCATATCCCAATGCACTATTAATAAGTGGTTGAAGGAATGACATTATAGTTACTCACAGAATCTATTCTCACACCCCCTAAGGAAAAAAATTATTACTTGAAAGAAAGTGCAATAAACATCATACATTTTTATCTTCCCAAAACACCTAATAGGGTCTAATTTTTACCCCCAACCCATAGGTAGGGTTGGCATAGTAATTTAAGAGGTGTGAGACAAGTTTGACTTGTCCCACAAGCTTCTAAATTTTGAGGGTAGAGTGTACAACACTCAAGATCTCAAGCATTCAACACACAACAAAAAATCTAAGAAAAATTCAAGTCTAATAAATGAACTCCTTTTTGGTCACATCTTTTATTAGTTTAGGATAAGGTTAAAATATCTTTAAAAGACACTACAACCCATTAATAATAAAGGGGTAAACATGCATCTGAAATCTAAATAATTACAACAAGTAAATTACATTACTAAAAGAAACACATACTAACATTTATAAAAGGAACTAATAATAAAAGAAAACACATGATGCCTTGATCACAATTTTCCCTAACCAAATTTAAAACACACACACACAATTACATGTTTCTATGGTGACCCTAGTTGAATTCATCTATAATTCAAATATGGTTGGTCTTCAATCCCCCGATGTTTGTTGTGAATAATTTTAGCTCCAAAACACATAAATACCCTCTTTGGCTTCGTGGCTGCATTAAAAACATCTATGATAAAATATAGAATGAAAATCCAAAATCATTTATATACGAATCAAATATCATCTAGGCAATTATGATATTATTTATAATTTCTAACAACATTTCTATTCCACATTTCATCCATGCTGAAATGATCACAACATTAATCCAATTATCAAAGGTCTACTCAATATCAAAAATATATCACATGTTAGAAATATATATAATTAACCATGTCCAGAATATCGAGTATCAATATGAATCAAATCAACAACAGTCTAGTATTTCTAACATCTAACATCATACTAAATCAAAAATCCATAATCATATCCATAAGAGTAGTCGACAGTATTGAAATCAATAATACGAAAAAAGTGTCGAAGGGAAGTGGGCACTACATATCATATTTTTGAAGATGAAGGAATGGAGTTCCATCTCGTATCCCTCAAGCAACCATTTTAATTTTTCTTGGGGTCCCACATAGGTATTTGAAGAGGAAGCTTCTGAGGGTTTATGCTAGGTGGATGATTAATCATGGATCCACAAAGGGCTTCCCTAAATGATGCTTTATCACCCTCTAACCCTGCACTCACAGATCCACTTTTCATATATGTTTTCATGCCTCAAGATAATACGGAAAAGTAAAAATCTAAAATCAAAAACCACCGAAAGCGGTGAAGAAGACCAGGGACAGTTCGATACCAATGTCAACAAAATTGAGAAAAATAAAATGACAAGGGAAAGAAAGTAAAAGGTAAAAAACCCTTGTAATAACCAAAACTGAACCACAACAAATCAAGAGACCAAGTTGTCGCGGGATACTCCGACACAAAAACTAATCTTGCAGTGAAAAACATGACACTAAAGACGTTGTAAAATATTTCATGACACACAGACCATAAAATCAAAGAAAAAAATGCACTCAAAAGGATCGAACAACAGAGAATGACCATTGGTAAACCCTCAAGTCGACTATCATAATCACTTTTACAAGTTTTCATCACTCATTGCACAATAGATATTGAGTTTGGAATTTTCAAAATGAAGGAATATTTGGTTTCATTAGAATTGTATAAGATTACGAGGGTGCTTCGGGATATAATATAAGGTTTGATAATTCTTTATATTTTATTATTTATGTGCCATGGGGGAGACAAACAAAAATTATTGATTGTATATGGATTCTCATTGGGTATTTTTCTTGTAAATACATGGGTATTCCATTATTTTATCTGGAGGTGAAAGACAGGTTATGGGAGGATTGATTAAAAATTTATAGTGTATGCTATAATTTTTAAGGATAAAATACTCATCTTTTCCGAAATAAATATTTTGATTAAATTGATACTTCAAAAAAATCTATTTTATATGTTTCTTTATGTTATTGGTGTAAACATAAGTTTTCAATAGATTAAATATACTAGTCTTTTATTTCCTTTCACGTGGAAAGGATTTATTAAAAAGAAAATTGTTGATTCGGAATTTGATTTTGGCCAAGTAAATGGTTTGCATGAGATAAAAAACTTACAGTTTCAGAATAGTATCTTTGAGACATGTTAGCATGGTACATTTATCAAGAGTATGAAAAACCATGGTATGGAATTGTTAGAAGGAAATACCTTAAAAAGACTCCTTGAGAGTATTTATATTATAGAACATCTTGTTATGACCTCTAACATTTGTAATTTTAATTCAATCTCTAGGACAATAATTATTGTTATCACACAAGGGAAATTGGGAATAATAATGACTCTTATTTGTTGTGTCCCTTAATTTGTCTCTAGATCAAATATGTAATAGTTATATGTGGCCTTTGAATGTTTATGGAATCTCAAAGTGAAACACTACAACATAAATTTTACATTGGGTGGGTACTTTTACGAAGTGGGGAAAAATAACATATGTGGACTATCCTAAGGAGGAAATTTGGTAACTTATGCATATCCTAAAGTATTTGTTAATTATAATTAATTATCTAAGAGGATCAGTTTTATTTTTAATAGATTTTTATGTCACTATCTATGATCTTAATTTTCCCGATGGAAGTCACATATAGTTAGGGAAGATTTCCTATTGACAATTTGATGTTAATTTACAATTAAGAGGGGTAGTTACCCTATATGATGGGGTTTTAGGTTATTCATGCTATTAACCCAAAAAAAAATGTAAACAAAACTAGGAAGGAAAAATAAGGAGAAATAAGATGGATAAATTTAGAGATCTACAACATAATCGACTCATAGAACTATTGATATTTAGCAAACACAAATATAACATAAAATCACCTCTCTCTCTATCGGATGCACATGAATGGAAAATTGAATGAAAAATACATAATAAGAATTAAATAGTACTCATGACCCATCAACTATACAAATATGGAAAAAAATCCATGTAGCTAGAAGCTACACACAAAATATGAATGCTTAAAGCATCACATAAAATAAGGGAGAAAAAATATTAACTGGATCATTCAATTATACAATACAAAGGAAGAATTTTATGATTAAATATAATTAACCCTATAGAGAGAAAAAACATATCATAATTACATTCATAAATTTGTGTAATTCAAAAATATGTGCACACAAAGTTCAACAAAAATTCTCCATCATTCGGAGAGGAAAACAAATAGAGAGTCTAGTCTTTAACTTTTACACTTTTTGTTAATAACTTTATAGGAACATGATTTAATATAAGTTGAATTAAATATAATTAAAAAGTAACTACTACGAGTTTATAATATACAAATGCTAAATTTACAAAGTAAAGACATAAGTAATGAAACATGTACAATATAAAACCCTAACCAAGACGGAGAGGTATAAGTACTTATCTGATTTCTACGTAAACTAGAAGTGGCATGGGTAGGTGCCTAGCTTGAAAATACTATATAAAAAATCGTTAGTGCTTACCTAAGGTTATGAGAAACGAAACTATACATGACAAAAGCATTCGAAGGAGGATAGGATCATCGAGTGCTAATGATTGGATCTCGGCGCTAGTGTCACCCAAATTTATAGATTCATATTCTTCATGTGTAAGAGGATATTCGCTATTGGTCCTTGTTTGTATCTACGATTTCACTTCTTGATTGAAGAATTTACCTATAACCTGAAAAACAAGTTTTCTACCTTGTATTTCCATAAACCACATTAAATCTAATTAAAAATATGCAAAATGTGGAGTTAGACTTACCCGACGATCGCAAAAGAGTGAACATAGTACCAAGAGCTGCACTACATTTCAAAATCCATTTAGTACTATTTTTTAAATATGTGTAATGATACCACAGGATTCACTTGTGTAAATTGCATTAAGATACCATACTATATTTGGAATGCTCCAGGATGTAAATATATGTAATGAATGTAATAAAATATCCTCTCTATGTTGTGTATGCGAGAAAGATATATCCCTTGTCCCTTGAGTGAATGTGCTAAACGGATGCTTTGATATATACTTCGTGCATTTATATGCAAGCTTAGGTGATAATAGATAATTTTAGTTCTTGGTCCCTTATTTAAGAGATATAGTTGTGCATATATAGGATTTCCTTGTTTTAATTTCGTAATTGAGAACTAAAAATCCAACCCAAAAAGTATTAAAGATACCCAAGATGTAATAGAAACCCAAAAGAGTGAGAAAATTGGAGAAAAGGTCAAGAGCACCTAGAAGGGATAAGATCACTTAGGTATTAGTATAATAATAGAGAGCTAGTGTTCACTGACCATAAAAGATAAATCGAGTCAATTTTTATAGGGTTTAGGGTGTGAAAAGTCAATAAAATTATTAAAAACAAAGGAAAAGGCCCAAAATACATTTTAAATTAATAGTTTTATTTCTAATGAATCATATATATTAGCATGCTCTAGGACTTAGAAATGCACCCAAGTGCATAAATTTTATGTCTACATTTTTTCCCGACTTTATGATGTTGAGTGAATACTTGATAGCATAAAGTACATAAACTATTTGTACCTTGTGATCTAGTCAAGAAGAATGTATCTAATCGCATCCCAAATTCCCAAATGAAGTGCAAAATGATCCCAATGTGAAGCATGGAGGCTAGAAGAGGGCATTTTACCCTAGTAATGAAGTGTACACATAGTAGCATGTTGTATTTTCTGATGTGAGTTGCTGATTGTTGCATATTAATGAAAAAGTTGTAAAACATGAGTGAGAAAGAATTCAAAGTTCCCTATATGATAAATCAAAGTAACATGCATATAAGTAAGGAAAAGTGTGAAAGTATATAAAAGAAAATTATTCACCTTATGTATAAGAGTGTGAGAGATGGAAAATTATCTTGATTTTCTTGGAGCTACTAATTTAAATCATGATGGCAAGTTTTTCTAAAAATATCATGCCAAGTGTGACTTTTTAGGGAGATATCATGTGAAGAGTGATTTTTTGGGTGATCTCATATAAATTACTATTTTTGGGAAATCTCACACCAAGAAAAGAGCATCGGGAGGGAGGTATATTTTTCTCCTTTCATGATAAATCCCAAATAAGAACCACAACAGATATTACATCTTGATTTCTTCCAATTTTTAGATTAGTCTCGATTGTTTTTATTATAACTAAAATGCACTTATAAACTGAATTATGTAACTGGAGGTAGGTGCCTGCTACAATGGAATTGTTCTGAAAGCTACTCTAAACTGTGATGAACTAAGAAAATGAATTTTTTTCTTCCTAGGAAACAAACACCCATGGGAGAAAAAAGTTCCCGCTGCTATTTTCTATGTTTGGGCACTAGTGTCCACTTTTTCTATGGACATAGCTCTTTTTCTGGATCAATCTATGAATGTGTGGTTATGTTATTCTTGTAGTATGTTATTTTATACTATAGCTCTATTTTTTTATAGGGGTGAATTTTTCACCCAATAGATGCCCCCTTGTTTTGGGTATATGTGTTAGCTGTAGGATAATTTGGTTCAAAGTGATGACCCAATACTAATATCAAGTAGATACATATTGGAGGTAGGGGATGTGCATGGTAGAAAAAATTAGATGTAAATAATTTAGGCAAGTACAAGTGTTAATATAAGAGATAGAATGTAAAAGAAGACAATGTAACAAGCAATTTTGAAGATGAGATGGTCCATGAAAAGTGGGTTTCATACATGGGACATCAATCATGATATCACAATACAATCAATGCTGAAGTGGAAAATAGTAGACAATGATCACCTAATACATAGGGCATAGCCCAAAAATAATAGAAAAAATACAAAACAAGAAGTGAAATATATCCATGGTTATATATATCTTGCAAATAAAATGATACACATGAATCACCCATTAACATGTTAGAATGATAAATAATATGTTGAAGCATGTGTAAATAAGAAAATACTAAAGTAATAGTGCAAAAGTAGTAAATATTATAACAATATAATATATGGAGTGTACATAGTATGAGAATAACAAAGGTAGACGCCCTTAAGATCCTAAGTGGGAGTGGTAAAGAGCTCTGTAGATCATCTTGCATTGAGTATGAATTTGTTATAGGTCACCTCAAGATAGTAAGTGAACTTCCATGTGTATATAGAAAAGGATAATGATATACTAAGAATCAAGTCAACATAGGAAAAAAATTTAACATGTAAAAAGAATAAGCTATCAAGAGTAGATGTAACCAAGATATGTAAAAGTTGTATGAGTGTGATGGGATGATATGTGATGTGTAAATTTGACAGGAGAAACATTGTTCCTAATCTAATGTATATGAGATAAATTTAATTTGTAAATACTCCTCAATAGTAGAAAATGAACCATAGAACAAGAGTGTGTCATCGCGAAATGAGTGTATTGTGTGAGAGTAGATGATAGAAATATATTTCATGAAGCACATAAAGAAGCATAGATAATATGAATTCCATGGAAGAATTTTTCCCTCAACACTCAAGTGTGAACTTGTTATCAGCGAATCATAGCACCCTTATGTTTATACAAGTGCATATACTTGAACTCATAGTGTGATTAGATAACATGCTTACTATCTCCAAGTTGTGGGACTTTCTACTTGAGATAGACCTCCAGAGAAAGTTGGTTCTTACTCCTAAACTACCTACCACAATCTACTCTAATGCATGGTAAACTAACTATTCTAACTTTCCAAGGGACCAAGGAGAGAGAATGCACAAAATGAAAGCCTACACTAAATCGGTGATACACAAAAAAAAGGAGGGTGTGAGAGTAGTCTTCCAATGTGTGAAAACTAGGAGTGAAGTTCATACTAGAAGAGGTGGTACAGTTCTCCATAATCTAAAAATGTATTCACAACAATGTTTCATACATACACAATAATAATGGATCCTTGCAAGAGTATAAAGATAGACATAATAAAACTTGTAATCAAGGTTGAAGGAGCAAGAAGAATGAAAGAAAACACAACAGGGGAAGATACATCCACAAATTATATTTTATTGCTTCATGATATGCTGAGTTCAATCATTCTAAGATAAGGGCCTGGATCACCATGCAAGGAGTCCAAAACAAGGTCCTATAGAACATTGGCTTCCCAAAGAAATTTTGGGAGATATTTTCTACTAGAAAACTCTCTCCCTTACAATGAGCCCAACACTCCAATTTATAAGAAAATGGGAAGAGAGAGAAGGGAAAAATGGAAATCCCAAAATCTGTCCTTCAACCACTTGTAAGAGGAACTAAATGGAGTGAAATGATTGTATGTTACTTGAAAAATTCTCCCCATATTGTCCCAGGTGCTGCAATAGAGAAGGAATGATGACCATCCCTCTTAATTGCACTCCCAACTACCAAATAAAACATTGTTATGAACCCGGCCACGTTTTATGAAAAAATCCCCACCTATTTCTCATCAAATTCGGGACTTATTGATATTTGTGTGTTGTGCTTGGAGCCATGATTCCAATGGTACCAATTTTTGCTATTTCATTGAGAAATGTAAAAGTTATGACCTTAAGTGCGGCGATTGTTTTAGGTCTTACTGGGCATTTTTCGACATTTGACTGGAATCGGCATTAAGCCGACTAGGGATGAATATGTTTCTTTTATTTAAATATATCTACCCTAAATAATATTAAGGTAGAGGACATCTCGCTCATTCAAGAAAGTCCATTTTTTTGAAAATCGGAGCTTAGAGTCAAAAGTTATGGCCATTTGAAGTTTGGGAGTCAAACGTTGACTTTTCCTTTGAATTGCGGATATTGCGGCTAAATTGGGTCCATGTGTCCTGGATGTCCCAAACACATTATTCCACATCAGCCGATTCGGGCTTCCTTGTCTCCTTTTGTAGCCTTTTCACCTTTGCGCATCCCGCGTACTTTTGTCCCGATTGTCCCAGATGAAAACCTCCACACCTCCCATGATTGACTAAATTGCGAGAAAATCAATCGATTCACGTCCCATGCGTGCATTTCGAGCGTCCCAACTATCCGTGGACTGCCTAGGACAAAAATGACTGACTTAGCTTATTTTTTTGTATTTTGTCCCCAAACTTGGTACGATGAACCTCGGCACAACCCGCACTGGAATGACTCACGGCCTTGAAACCCACAATGCATTAACACAAGCTGCGACTTCATTTTTGCATTTTTGCATTTTTTCTAACTTGGTATTTTTCCTTGGATGGGAGAGTTAGAGAGAAGCCGAAGGACCCCAAAAACATGATTTTGGGCATTGAATCAATCTACTTGCTTGAGGAGAAGAATCGATGCATGTTATCAAAATTACCTTGAGAGGTAAATTTTGGATAATGAAACTTAACACAAGAATGTGTCATCAAGAAATGATTGTGTTGTGTGAGTGTAGATACTAGAAAATATATATTGTGAAGCTTTGAACATGAAGTCTAAAAACCTTATATGATGTGGGGTTCATTGATGAAGTGTGCCCTTAACACCGTAAAATTAGAGTGTAAAATCAAGAAATAATTATACAATGTGTGTACCAAATATGTAGGAGTGTTTGGAAAGATTAATCATGAATTACAAAGCATGAAGTGTGGTATTAGATACTAGAAACAAATAATAGTTTTGGAAGAGTGGGGGGGAAAGAGTGATTCTACCCAAGTGTGTGGTGGTGAAGAATCACATTAACTCATCTAGGAGACTATTAGTGTCATGGTCATAGTCGATAGGATCTGGATTGGAAACCGATATGTAATAGTCTTAGGTTGATCATAGAAATACCTTTATGCAACATAAACTGTACATAACCATAACATATTCTTCATCAGTAAAAGGAGGTTGTGGACAATCATATGCGTACCGGTGGTGAAATTATCTATATAAAGAAGGAATTAATTATTACATATAATGAAAATACCAAACAACATAGGAAACATGATATTATTATGACTAGGATCAAGAGTGTCGCTGATATAATTGAGCCAATAATGTATGTTGTGAGTGAAGAGGAGCGGTGCTTATATGCAAGGAGGACCGATAAATGGAAGACAAAGAGTCCATATGTAGCAACAATGATGAGTACATATCCATTATACAAAATGACAAGAGTGATTTGGGGGAGGAGATTAGTGAGTTTTAATGTTAACTCTGTTAATCCTTTGTGTGTAAAAATATTGAGAGAAAGTTGGGTTAGATGGGATATACGGCCAATTAGAGTTATTTATGAAAATATTTCGTGTAAATGGTTTGAATTGCTACGAGTTATACTTTGGGATATGAAGAAGGTTGTATGATATCGAATATATAGATGGTCACTTGGAAAGGTATCATGGAAGTAGTGGAAGGGGGAGATTTCCTAAATTGATATCCACTACGGCCATTAGAAGCAAAAGTGTGTTGGAAGTAGGCTTCATCTATTTCAAGGGGAGTAGAATTAAGGTTTCCCAAATTGTCATCAGTGAGCTCTATGACATCAACTTCATCATCAAAATCATTATTGTTAGCATTATCTTGTTGGATAGAATCATCAAGTATATTGGGAGTAGAGATAAATGTAAGGTTGGGAGGAGTTGTGATAGGTGGGGTAGTAGTAGTCTTTGTGAGAAGATGGGGTGGGTGATATAAGGTTGGTGGTATGTGTTGGGAGGTAGTTGAAGTTATGGGAAACTAATTTTCCTTACATATTATGTATTGATTTCATGATATGGAATATGATGTAATGGGGGAATGGGCATGGCGGTGACTAAATATATTTGATATAACTTGAATGGGTTGGGGTTAGTAGAAATGTTATGCTTATATCCATCATGTAAAAATTTAACGCACCGATGAACTTATAGAAGGAAAATCATGCATGGCACGAATCCATATTCTTCCAAGTAACTAATTAAATTTAAATGATGTGTCGATGACATAGAACATAGTGAGAAGGATTTTAGGTCTAATTTTGAATGGTAAGGTTTTGGTGATAATGTAAAGGTGTAGGAATATCACTAGTGTTAATATGTTGGATATCTTTATCACTTAAGGATATGGCATGTGGTAAGTTTTTATGAGATTAAATATATGGGTAAATGCAAAAAGGTGAATTAAGAATTTCAATATGTATGAGGTGTATTGTGGTCTCTAAGGAATGAAATAAATATGGAGCAGTTCATAAAATATCATAAAGATATATTTTGGTCAATGTATTATTGAGTTTTTCAATGATTTCATATCTTATAAAAATGGAGGTAGGAAGTGAAGATTTAATAGTTACTTGATGGATACAAGTTTTCTTTGTATGTGGTGGTTGTAGCGAGTGATAAATACATTGATAGTTGGATCGGGAACTTGAGGGGTGAAGCAAGGAGAATGTAGAGTACAAAATTGCATAAAATTAGAAGCAATGAAAACCATGGCAGAACCTTGGTTGAATAATATGATGGATAACAAGATTTATCCATGAATTCAAAAGAAGGAGATAAAATCCTGTACATCCTCATAAGGAAGGGTTTGAACAATGAGGTTAACCAAGTGATTTAGTATAAATTGAATTAAATATAATTGTGGAGTAACTAGTGTACATTATGATATACAAATTCTAAATGTATAGTAAAGAGCGCAAGTAAAGTAATGGATATAATATGAAACCATTAGTAATAAGGAGAGATAGAGGGACTTAGATGATTTATAAGGAAACTATAAGTCATATAGGTAGGTGAATAACTAGAATAGATTGTAGATGATGTCTCTAATTCACGTTGGAGCTTCTAATACACGAAACTATATAGGATAGAATTGCCCATAAGAGGATAAGAGTTCTTGGGTAATAGTGACTTGATCTAGGCACGATGTCTACCTAAATGTCTAGGTTATAATTCTTACTATGAAGGATGAAATTCGTTATTAGCCCATGTTTGACACTTTGATTTCAAAATCTTGATCACCGAATGCACCTATAACTTGAAAAAATGTTACTTACACTGCACATGTCCATAAACACCATAAAATCTAATAAAAATATGTATAATGTGGAGTCATAATGACCACAAAGGTCACCCAAAATGTTAAATTATTATTGAGCATTGCACTATGTTTAAGACTCCATGTAGTTACGTGTGTAAGTGTGTGTAATGATGTCATATGATTCCCTTGTGTAAGTTATACTAATATAACGTTCTAGATGTAGAATGCTCAGAGATGCAAATGTGTGTACCGGAAAAGAATAAACTTCCCCTTGTATGTTGTGTATGTATAATAATGCATCCCTTGTCCCTTGATTTAATGTGCGAGATGGATTATTTGATATTCACTTTGTTCCTTTGGATACAATCTTAGGTGGTAGCCTAGAATGCTTAATACTTGGTCCCTTATTTGAGAGCTACAACTCTGTACTATATATATATATATATATGATTCCCTTCTGTATTTCATAACTTGCATTTGAAAGGACAACCCAAAAAGTATTAAATATTCCCAATATGTAAAAGAGACCAAAAATAGTGATAAAAGGGGAGAAAGGTCTAGGAGCACCCAAAAGATTCGAGTCCACCCAAGTGCTAGTGTCATAACTAGGCACTAGTGTCCGAGACCATAGAGGATAAATCAATCAAATACCAATATATTTTTAGGGTAAGAAAGGTAAATAAAAGTATAAGAAACAAAGAAAAATTCCCAAAAGACATTGTTAATTACTATTTTTCTTTCTTATGAATCATGTACATATTAGCATGCTCTATGACCTATAAATGTACCCAAGTGCATATATTTTGTGTCTACAAAATATTTGTGAAAATATTCTTTCATAAATTATTTACAACTTAACCCTATTTTAACTTAACTTGTCATAAATTTAATTCAAAATTATTTCCATAATTATTTTATTTAATTAATTCATTAATTTAATTAATGAATTACATATTATGACATTTCATTGTGACACTCAAACATTTTCTCATAAAATATATTAAAACACATCAGATAGCTTTAATCATTGAGGATGAAGTCATAAGAGTTCATTGTCACACATTACAATGCTCTAAATCAAGATTTTAGTAATGAGGAAGAAGCTTCACTACAAACAAGAGATACTTAGCCATATCCGGCCTCTTAGGAGTAAATGGGAAAAATATCTATATTTACTCAATTTATATCACTAAGTCATAAAACAAGAATCTTATGACTCCACCCATATACATATTCCATCATTTTTAATCATTTAATATGATACAATGATCAGCTCATGGTTTGAGAAAATTTTTAAATGAACATGAACATATTATTTTTTCGGCCCTCCCAAGCTTACTTAGACTCACATATTCATTTTTATTGATAATGAAAAACTTGAATATGTTATATAAAGCCACATTTTTAAAGCGGAATTTTATTAAATAGTCCATGTGAATTCATTGTACATTCACATTTTGGTTCCACCTAAAAGTTAAGCATCATCATGCATCTTTATTTATAATTTTACTCTTTTCATCTCGTGTGTATGTATAGATGAGGTTGTTAATATAATTATACATGCATTCAAGTATATTTTGTTATCCATACACTTTCATGCCACATGATAGCTAGTGGTTCCTCAAACATAACAAAATTCCCATGTAAATATTTTTATTTTTTCTCTTGTTGTATCCCATTTCATATCACCAAATGGATTTAGCTTCATAGATTTTATAGAAGAAGTTAAAATTTGATCAAAGTAATTTGAATCCATATTGAGTGATCACTACATGAACTACTAGAATTAGTACTAATAATACTTCTATTAATTATGCTTATCTTAAATCAACAGCATATTTTCCATCTTCATTAACATCTTACATTCCCCAAATGCCTTGAGAAACTTTTTGTATTTTTTTATGATTAGGAAATGAAAGATCGAACATAATTGATTTTGAAGTATGTTCGAGGAATGCGGTGTACCACACATCAAAGAAAACTTATATAGTTTTTTAGAACAATAATTCTCAAATCATCATATGTTCATTATTCTTGTATTATAACAATACTTGAATTTGATTCTAAGAGATGTGATTGTTATAGCATGTAGCATAGAAGAACTAAATTTAGATTTATTTTTCCCCTTAAATTGGAACTTTATGTTGTGAATAAGGATTTATCAACTATATTGCTATTAAGAGGAAAACATGGAGCGATGGAACTATTATGGAGTAACTCATGCAAGATGATCACATGATGAATTATTTTTTCTTTCCAATGATTTGACTTATGGGGTCATAAGATATGGTAAGGAACACGAGAACAATTCAGAAGGTTCTCATGATGACTATCATAGCCAACATAATATAAAATATATCCTCCTAATTTATATCCATTAGCCACATCATGCATATAGGTAATTCATAGTAATCACATATCAAGTGCACATTCCCTTAGTTATTACCATTATTTTATCCAATGAATACTTAGAATTACGTAAATTTTAAAACATGGTTTCATAGTCATATTTTGGGATATTAGCATCATCACAAAATTTAGAATGGATAATTCAATTAAAGATTAAAATGGGTGAAGAAAGTCTTCATGGAGCATTGATTTCAAAAGATTCATTAATATTTTCAATTGCATTTGGAAAATATTGGGTAGTTGTGTTAGATGAATTAATTCATAACAATCTAATTTATATAGCATTACAAGATATAAAATAGATTCTCAAAAAAACATTCGGGATTTGATGACTAAGCATAGTGATGAAAATCAAAAGGTTTAATATTGTTCCCAGGAAAAAAATAAAATTGATGAAAATGAATTCTTGGTGATGAAGTGTTTATAAGTATAATTTGTTTTTTTGGGTGGTTTTAACATAATAAACCGAAAATTAGAAAATTTTAGATGCTCGTTTTTTCATGATCAAATTAAGATGTTTTTAGGGAAATGGATTAGATTGGTCAAAGAAAAAACAAGGTGTATCCAAATGTATAGTTTCTTTTTTAACACATACTAGTGCCTTATCCATTAGAAGATAAATTGATGTTCAACATAAAAAACACAACAAATCACTCTCTCTCTCTCATACATTTATTGAAAAATACACATGAACACATATAAAAAAAAGGGGGAAAAAAATCAAAAATAGAGAAAATATGTATAAAGGATAAGGATATATTTACATAGGAAGGGAGGGAAAAAATTATTCAAACTAAACAACACGTTGAGATAATTGGGTACTCTTACAAATTAATGGACTAGATGTATGAATTTTTTGTTTGGTTTTTTTAGAGTTCTTACACATTTATCCAATAAGGGATCAACCGAGAACCCAAGTGCACAATAAATTGTTATCCATGGTATGAGTTAGAATGCGATTTAGTATTTCTCCCATACTGATAACTTAACGTGGACATAGTTTTCCACACCATTTTATATTTTATGAAACAAAAGGTATCCCATAGCACTTAACACAACCAACATGAACAATAATGCATTTCTATGAAAAAAGTAGGATGACATGCCTTCTCATTTAATACATCGTCATTAATAGTACAACTTATGAAATTAATAATTCATACATTAATTAATGCAAATGGATTCTAGAAAATCATCTTAAATGGCTAAACATCACCAAAAAGTAGTATGGTTCACAATATACTATGATAACCTTTTCATTCACAATGAATTCACCCACTATATCATCTAACATTGATTAATATTAACAATTGAGATAACCATAAAAACCCTTATTCTAGGTTTAATAAACACATTTATACATGATTTATAATTCAAATTAAAAATATATTAAGATTAATTTAGATGGATGTCATTACTTAAATTGGTTAGAAGTCACTAATAGGTTTTGAAGAGAGTGACGTAATTTTATAAACAACACCCATTACAAGCCAAATTTTAGGTAAGGAGAATATTTGATCCTATGTGATATATGTTAATGAGTCATGATCCAGGAGCATTATTTCATTTTCCATAAAAAAATTGTTTTCATTAGTGCGTTAGGCTTAATAAGTATTCCTAGGTGTTTTTGAATGGATCCTAATCTAGATGGGTCCCTTTAGGATTATAATCTTTGGGATTTTAGAATTTCCCTCCAAAACCACCATTTGTAATATTTGAATTACATAAGTTCTATTTTGTGGTATAGGTGAAAAGTGTAGACAAAAAATCATGCACTTGGGTACATTTCTAGGTCCTAAAAGCATACTTTAACTTATATGATTCCTAAGAAAGAAAAATAGTGGTTGAAAACTATATTTGGCCTATTTTTTTTTTTCTTGTTTTCTCTTTCGTCTTACACATCGTATGACCTAGTCAAAATTTTACTTATTTATCCTTCATGGATTCAGACACCAGCGCTATCAACGACAACAACACCTAGGTTATCATGTCACCTCTTCGCGCCCTTGACGCTTTATCATCATACTCACTCTTTTTAGGTATCCTTTATATTTTGGACATATTTTTCACTAATGGTTTTTCCTTTCGGTTGTCAATTAAAAAATTAAAATATGTGAATCATATAAATCCATGATTATGTGTTCAAAATAAAGTAACAATCACTAAGCATTACTATTATCACCTAAAGCTTATATTCAAAAGGAACCTAAGGCACTTCACGGAATAAATCTAACATCAATTCAAGGGATAAGGGACTGCATACTCTCCATACACAACATAGGAAGGGGAAGTCTATTCTATTCCATACACACATACTATTACATTGCTACATTCTAGCTAACCCGCTATAAAGTGTAACTTGCACAAGGTCATCCTAGGGACCAATTTTTACACACACTCCCAAGAACTACATGGAGTCTGTGATGTAGTGTAGAAATTGGTTATAAATTAACTCTTGGGGTGACCACTAGATTGATTCTAACTCCCCATTGTACATTTTTATTTTGTAGGTTTGATGTGGTTTGTTGGCTGGTGCAAATGAATTTCTATTTTGTAGGTTACAAGTACCTTCGACGATCATAGTGTGAGCATTCTTGATCAACGACTAGGACAAGCTGTGAAAACCATATGACATAACATAAACTAAATACAGAGTTGTTACGGAATCACGGGAGTCAAAACCTATTTGTTAGTGCTAGTGCATTTGTATTTAGACAAGAACCTCTTTCCATCATTGTTCATGAGTTGCATAATTTACAAAGATCAATTACAATTTTTGAATCTTTTTCATCACTTCTCCCTTCCCCGATCACTTCTCATGCATTTGGAAATAAATGAAGTGTATCTATTTCCATCTATTGCTTTACAATTTAAAATTTCAATCTTATTTTTCTTTTGTCATTACTATATTTCAGCATTTATACATCATTTATTTTATCGATTACTATAAAATATTTAGATGATTAGCTAAAATGATGATATTATAGTGTAATATAATATTATGCACAAGAATAAATGAAATCTAATTAAATAAAGAAAGTAACCTGAGACCCTAAGAAAATATAAATGTGAAATCCTAATGAACAAATAGGGTTATGAAGAGCTTAACTAATTCATAGATATGTCGAGACTATGTCAATGATAAGAAAAGATTAAAAATGCAAGAACAATCACTCAAAAGCTCTAAGAAGAATAAATTTTTAACGAGAATGTTAGAGTTGGGGTTGGTAGAGAACTCGGTCTCATCTCTTGGTGAATTAGTGTGAAAAACCTTTGCAAACCTACTCCAAGGTGTCGCTAAATTAATGCATGCCTTCTCTTCTGTCATGTGTATGTCGTTTGATTGCACTAGATGTCGTTGTAAATAAAAATGAAGGAAACAATTGTGAAAACCCAAAACCAAACATCAAACCCAAAAAAATATGCACATGAAGGGTAAGACTTTCCTCGTGGTTACAATTGTGGTCTTACTAAATGAGCATTTTACTACATATCAGATCCAATGTAGTTCTAGTTGTGTGTGTGAATATCATTCCCTAGGTATACTTTGGGAAAGTAGCAAGCAATAACTAGATGTATAAATGCAATAAAATGGTGGATACAATAGAATAGACTTCCCTCCTATGTAGTGTGATGCAAATGAACCATCCTTGTCCATTGTGAAGGAGCTAGATGGATGAAAATGGATCCTTTATGGATGTAACCTTAGGAGAAGATAATAGTGCATAGTTCTTGGTCACTCATTATGGTCTTATAAATTTATATTTATATGGTTATGTTAATATAATTTCGTGATTAACCCGAAAAATCCAATCACTATAAATATCGAAAGATCAACCGAATATAATGTTACCAAAAGATGGAGGTAAATTTGGAAAAGGAATAGGGTTCTCTCGAATTGTACCACGCCACCTAAGGCACCCAAGATCTTGGGTTGGGAACCCGATCAAGGATAATATGACAAAAATTGTCATAAGTGACTAGGAGAGTACATGCGGGAGGTCGAAATGATGATGGAAAGAGAATAAAAATGGGCAAAGGACATGGGTTAATTAGTAATATCTTCACTCAAAACCATATGAATAATAGTATGAGACCAAGACTAAATAATCTTTGAAAGTGTGTAATTTTGTGTCTACATTATATTTCATTCAACTTAAATTAAATCAACAAGTTATGTTGAATAAATAATGTAAATGGATTGAAAGGAGTATTAATAATTCTAATACATGGGTTTAAATCCTTGTTTGTTGGTTTCACTAACTATGGTAACTCTCACCATAGTTAGCTTATGTAAAATAGTAACATAACTACCTTCATTTGATCATTTAGAGAATTTTTCTTATGAGAAAGATAGGTACAGTTTAGAGGAAGTAAGAGAAAGTTTTGAAGATAAAATAAGCATAAGAATGATTTAATAGTCCATTAAAGACATCAAAGAGAGGACATATTGAGAATAATTTAATGAAAATGTTATTAATATGTGTATGGTGAATGAATAATCAATTTGTTTTCATGCAAAATGACTAGCTTAAAAATTCAAATTTTAAAAAACATGAGAACTAAGCCCATAGTGCAAAATTTGGCTTCCGAACATGTCTCCAGTGATATCCTCCCCTTGGCCCTAAATAATGTCCTAATATATTTCTAAAATATTTCATAGTGGGTAAGGAAGTGTGGTAAATTTTATAGAAAAATTTAGCGAGTTTTAGTGAAAGAGAAGTTCTCTTAGAGGAATGAAAAGTCTTATTTTCATTGTTTTGAACCCTATATTCATCCTACCAAAGTGGTTTAGAAATATACAAAACATTTGAAGGTGATGTAGGGGATCCTTGAAGGTTTTGGAAAAACATTAGGAACATTTAGAAAGTAATTGCACATTCGGAAAAATATTTTCAACATCATATTTTCTAGGCACATAAAATAATCATTCTAGTGGGGAAAAGAGACTCTTACGAGATGATTTTGGAAGCTCCATAAAGAGTTAGACAGAAAAAAATTAGGAAATGGAAATGTATTGAAATTACCTATAACGTGGTCATGATCCAAAGAATTTTTTTGGGCGTTTCAATTCTCTAGGCAACTATAATGTAGACCACGATAATGAGCATCCACAGGACCTTTCTAATGGAATGTATAACTTAAGAAAATAGATTCTCGTATAATGTTTTTGTCATTGGTCAAAGATGAGTTCCTAAACATGTCAACATGGGACAAAAAATGGACCGAAAAATGTGACACGTGGCACTAGGCAAGAAATAAAAAAGGGTTGCTTGATATTGTTTTAGGCCTTGAGTCTTCAACTCACATTATGGCTCAAAGATAACAATAGGCTCAATTTTTGTAATAGAGGGGAGCCGGACACCATGGGAGCTATATTCCATTCGCCAAAGTGGTCGGCCCTCAACCCACCATGTGGCTTACCACCACATGGTTTCAAACCACGTGGCTTGCCACCACATTGCTTGCCACCATGTGGCTTTCCACCATGTGGCTAGCCACCACGAGATAAATTTTGCATTACATGTCTTTGAGCTCGACATTTCTATTACATCTTAATGAGATATTATTTTTAGCTCGGTGGGGTGATCAAATCCCCACCGAGTTGAACTTTTTTATCTCCACATTTCTCATATGGATCATGTTTATACCACAATGTTCAAGATTTATATTATCCAATAAAACATTGATGGGGCTTATGACTATATTTTGCATTACTAGTCTTTGAGATCAAAATTTCTATTATAGCTTGATGAGCAATTATTTTTAGCTCGGTGGGGTGATCAACTCCCCACCGAATTGATATTTGGTATCTCCACATTGCTCATATGGATTGAGTTTATACAAAATGTTAGGGATTTATATCATCTAATTGAACATTTTTTGGGGTTATGACTATATTAATCGGGATCTATTTTATCCCATTAAACTCGGCGCATCATTGGCGTATGGCTCAGAACCTAATTGGCATAGTCAATAGTTCACAATGCTCATGGCCCTATCTACATGGGAAGTTCAGTGTTTATCTTGGTGTATATAGCTAGTGCGATAAAGAATGGTTTGAACAACAACAAAACCAGTGAGTACATAACTCGACACAATGGCCACATAACTTGACCATTATTTTATTAAGCAAAAAAGGTGAAAAAAGTGGCCTAAGTCACGTCATAAAAGGTTAGGGTGGCCTAATTTTAAATTCAAATCCCTTCCTTCATGGTATGCATGTGGGATGTTATCCCAAGAAAAGTAAATCCCAAATAAAGCGGGTGGCTTAAATGGAAGACCCGATTATCCCTAAACCCATGAATTCCACTCCCTAAGACCCATCCGCCAACCAACTAAACCAAGGGGGTTTGGTGGAAAATAATTGGGAGATATATTATTTAAATACCTTTGAGACGGGGTATGGGAATGGACAATAACAAGGAAATAGACTTGAAGCTCGATTTGGACACTTCTTGTTTGATTTAGGACTTGATGTAAAAATTAAAAATTTCTCATAATTACCTATAGTTTCCTGAAATGTAAACCTTTTTCCTATATTTTTGTACATTTCAAGTTGTAGGAAGTTTTTATATTGATTTGTAGAGGAAACTTTCCAGGACATCACTTTGTAGGAGCCATGGATCATTCTTGTGACATATTCTGCTATTTTTAGAGTTCCTTAGCACATAGATCAGCTCATTTGCACGTATAAATATTTTTTAGTCATTATTGAAGGGTTTATAGTACTTAATTCGATGTTGAATAGATCGATTCTCTTTTTGATAATCCAAAGACGTAGCCTTCGAGTGAACTCTTTTATAAATATTGTGTTGTGAATGTTTAATTTTGTTTTGAATGAAGATTTTGATTATATAAAAATTAGTTGAGTGGATTTTAATTATTTGATTAATCAATCATCATTACAAATGGGAAAATTGACTTAAGATAATTTTAGTATCCATAATCCACAATTGCACATTTCAGTGTGGTGAATGAAATTCAAACCGAGGTGAAAATAAAACAAAGCAATTAATCAATGTTGGGGTGATTGAAGCAATAAATTGATGTTGAGTTTGTAATATCCAAAACTTTGAAAAGTACAAAAAAAATAGTACAATTTTTGGATTAGCTAATGTATTTTTTTTCCAAGGACTATAGGTTTCATGAAACATTTAAAAACATTACAGTTTCCCCTCGCAATTATGTTAACAAAAGTACTTAATTTTTGCACTTTAGGAAGAGTAAAGTCTTGAAAATAGTTCCATTTATTGTATAATGTGTATTGGATTCAAAATCAGATATGATTTTACCCCAAAGACTTTCCTCAACTCTCGAGGTGGAAAAATATCTCCAGATGTCCCCCATGGAAATCTTGAATCCCATACTTAGTCAGTTTTCAGCTTGCCACATGTCGCCACCTTTCTCCAACTCACCATTTGTATTCCTTGTTGTCCCTTGTTTCACATTATCACACTTTTCACCAATGCAACTCAAGATCTTGTGGGCATACTTGATCAAATTTATTCCTCTCGTGATTTTTGTAAGTACTACCAATCCATTGTATGATTATATATCTTATTTATTGACCTACGTATACTTCTCTCTCAACATATATCAATACAAAATAATGAATATTTTTTTAGGGTAGAAAAATATGTCATCCGGGAGGATGCTCTGTATATAAAATGATTGGATGACACATTCCCAAAATATATTAAAGAAGTTGAGTAGAATATTTTTTCTAACTAGATCATGAACAAAAATGTGGAGGTAACTTCTCTACAATGGTTACAACCCACAAGATCCTTAAAGGTGTCTTTTACTAGCCTCAATTTTTCTAGGATGCATATAAATTGGTCATAAATGTGATCCATGGAAACAATTCATGGTAATACCCAAGATTAATTCTCTCCCCTTTGACATATGATCAATTAAGAACCTTATCAATAGTGGGGTTTGTACTTCATCTATCTATTGAATATATACTCTAGTTTGAGCCACGTGTATATTCTTACTTCTAGAGACTACTTCAAAAATTTAATATAAGCCATTCCAATAAAGCATGCCAACATTGAGAGGCTATGAAACTTCTTGAAAGAGAATATCATTGTCATATTCGGGTACCAAGTAAGATAGTGATGGATAATGTAACGTAGTTTTCTTCAAGTGAGCTGATGGAATTTTTCTACAATCATGGTATTTCCATGTCTCATTCATTTGATTACTATACACAAGTAAATGGAAAAGTGAAATATATTAATAAATAAAATTCTCTATTGTTAAGTAAATTAGTGGATGTTAATAAAAGATATTGGCATACAAAATTATATGATTCCTTATGGGCTAACCATATCATGCCCTAGAAAGCTAATGGAACCTCTCTTTTCCATCTACTATACAAACTTGAGCCTCAAATCCCAATCTCTCAAGAGTTACATTCCTCATAAGCGCTAAATGGAGAATATTCATATGCTCTTGACAAGAGGATTTTCTACTTGGATAAGTTTAACAAAGACGTGTTACTAGAAATGTATACACTAAGAAGACATTAATATAAGGTGAAAATTATATTTGAGAATAAAATAGGATATTGAAGCTTACAAATAGGATATCTTGTCCTCCTTTAGGACAAAAGGAGAGATTCTAAGGAAGCAACTGGAATTTCGATTCACTCTTGATAGGACCATTCAAGGTAAAGAAATTTCTTGAGAGAGCACATACTACCTAGCTTACCTTTACGATACTCCATTAGAATTTCATCCCAATGAAAAATAGATAAAACTATACAAGGAATGATGTTGGTTTTATCAAAACAATTGTACCATAATTTACCTTTAAGTTATGGGTGTATTTCCTTTAAAAATTTAATTTGTTTCCCATCAATTTTGTGTTTTTTTCCTTTCCCTCATTTTTTCACTCAATTTCAATAAGGGACTATATTTCCCAATTGGTAAAAAAATCTCTAACCACCCATGAGATGGTTGAGGTTATTTGTTTCCCTTTAACACCACCTTAGACACACACAAAGAAAAATAAATAAAATAATGGATAACTTTTTTGGACTTAATTGAAGTTTATACAACACCACAGGTGATCTCAATGGGCTACAACCAACTCATGATATGCATAAAACCATACTAGACCACAAGAGAAACAAGGGAACATGAAACCCATCATGAACAAATCACTCTTCTTTTTGACAAGGCACAACATAATAGTCCAACCACAGAAAAAATTATACTTAGGGTCCTCCTAGGTGTAAAATTTAGGATACACATTTGATATAATAAAATTTAAATTCTTAACTTAAGTTATAGAACACTCATGTTATGATTAGCACAATTCTTCTTATAAAGCTAGATTTATTTTTTCTTTTATACTATTGAGCATTTAGCTAAGGGTAAAATTTCATGAATGAGGATCATCTTTAATATGAAAATTATTTGTTTAATTTGATATTAGATTAACGATGAAGGGGGCTAAACCAATTCCCATAAGGCTATTTAATCAAGCACAAGATATTGAATCTTGTTTCAACCTCCATTACACAAGGAGATGAGTGTAGGTTTCAATTAAGGTAGACTATCATTTAGGTTCGGAACTATAACCTCCTTTGTGCAAGGATCAACGTTTAACAACACTTAAGAGATGATTACATAGTACCTTGGAAAAATTCAGAGGAAGAAGGTGAAATTGAATTCATCTTCATGATCTCATTAGTTATTAACTAGCCTTTTATTAAGGCTAAGGAATTTATCTGAATTAGCTAAAAGGTACATTTAGTTTCTCTTGATTAAGTTCAACAAAATAATACATATTAGGTTTCAAAAAATATGAGTTATTTTTAATGGTTCCTTAATCAATTTCCTCCTACTTACGATGACCTATATATTCCTAAAATTTAATCAATGATTACACTTTAATATCATGTTACGTCCCACAACAATAAGGATAATGTTTATTATCACTATTTAGGGGTAGGAGGTAATTTCTTTATAACCCAAGAAGGTAACTCCCTTTACTTCCACTTAAGGAAACTTGATTTTATCTAGAAGATCACAACTTCACTAGTTTATTTATTTATATACTTTTTATTAACATTTAAAAGGATTGCTAACCCACTAATTATACCTAGAATTGCATTATTTCCATGACCTAGAAGAGTTTACTACACAAAAATATAACTCGAAAGTTTATCATTACCCTTTTGGGAAAAATAAACATGGTTACAACATTTCTACCCAACACAATACACAATCCACATTTGGCAAAAGATTCTATTTAACTTTGACTTGGGAACAAAAAAGTAAACAAAATTGGTCAAAGAACGCTATACTATTTTTCAAGATTGCTATAATATAATAAAAATACTCATAAAAATGCAGTGATCAATTTATATCTTCCACAGTAGTATTTACAAGTTTTAGTTTCAATCTGGTTACGACAACATTACTCCATAATACATATTACTAAAGCATTGAGCCCCTTCTTAAATTTCATCAAAAACCATTCCAGAGTCTTACAACACATTAATCATTCGAAAAAAATAACTTCATAAGAAAAATGGAAGCAAATTTATGTAAGTCTTTCCCTTTTCTACTGATAAGAGCCATCTGGACATTTATTAGGCTGAGTCAGTTCATGAGAACTAAGCATGTTAAGGACTACACAATAAAAAATTATGCTACTATTAACAATATCGTGAAAGGAAAACCTCCATTTCAAGAAATGGATCAAATCTCTAACCACTAATCAACTTCTAAAGTGAACAAGAAAATTTTCACCATGCCAACTAAGAAGGAAGTCATATGCTTTATTTATGAATAAATTATGTAAAACAACAAAATTTAACAACTAATAAAGTAGGAAAAATTACCTTGAAGTTAGAAAAAAATGTCAAGTGTATTGGAATTTCAATTACATAATATTATAGATTATATAATTGAAATCCAATACTCAAACTTTCAATCTTTAATTTCCTAGAGGAAACAAATATAGCAGCTACGATCATTGTCTCTAAGACAACAATAGTTTAACAATAATTCAATAAGGGACCATTGCCCTTATAAGTCAAACACATTTTACGAGTGCATTAGGATTTCAATCCTGTAATCATATAGATTATATGATTGAAATATTATACTCCAACCATCCTCAACAATTTCATTGTGACCCCACAAATTAATAAAGATAAACAAGAGAAACTAAGGCTAACAAAATATCTAAAATAGGCATTTCCTACAAGCTAATTTACTTGACATAACCTAGGGAAAAAAATGACAAGACTCAAAAACTACCCAATTCCTTCATGAAAGTTAGTAATCTAAACATCCATCCAAGTTTAATAATAATTGAGATTCATAACCTTCCTTATTTAATTTATAATTTCGGTTTATAAAAGAATAGGTCACCACTTTCTCATCACAAGTTCTTTTAAGGTAACCATAATTACCACACTCAATTCCATTAACTATCTTACTAATAGATTCCAACATAAGTCAATGAGATATACACATATATACCACTAAATGTCATTAAAAATCTTAATGAAAGTTTTCATCATAGATAAAAAATGTATCTAAACATATACATACCACCAAAAGTCATCCCGTATTAGAATCAAGCAAGGGTAGTTCGATTAACAACTGAATAATTATACAAAATGAGCATATGTATCTTTAAATCTCGGTGGCTATATGCATTTACCATTCAAGATTTATAAGGAACGGTAAATATGCCTATTAAGGAAAACCTTAAACATATTGAACCTATATTGACGATCATCGGTAACTATATATTTATATATAAATCTTGAATCAAAATAAATTATATAGTAATATTCATGATGATTATACTAAGTAGCGAGCACTAATAGTCTCGTGGTATTTCCTCCAAACTCAAATCTAATCGTCACGATCTTGCCACACATATTGTTTTTAAACATGCAAGATGGTTTTGAATACCAATAGGACAACTTATGTAGTCCATAAGAAATGAGAACATGGAGGTCCAACAGACCTCAACAAACTCACCACTCAAGGTTAAGTGACAACAAGGAAAGAAGCTGTTATTTTTTCCATTGATTGACACAACCAAAAAGGGTGATTAAGTGCCCAAATAAAACAATAGTCTCTCCTAACCCGGATCGAGGTTTGAACCTATATTTGTTCAATAACCCTAGTGAGGGAATACCAGAATAACTAAAATTATTTTATAGGATTTTTATGGAAGCTCGAACGGTCATTAGAACGCCCTAAATGCATATAGCCAAAAATGGGTAATGGGTAAATTGTCCTTCAGATAGAAAACAGTAAGTCGAGCACACATAGGTCATAAGAACAACTCTAATAACATTTCCATAATAAAAATCCAGAGCTTACCTAAACCCTTTAAAAGCTTTTAGAGCACACCAAAATGAAAATATTCCTCTTTCGATCAACAAAAAACCTAGAAGATAAAAACCTATTTATTTACCGAAAAAAACCACTTTGTAAGCTCAACCAAGTCAAAACACTAAGCCATCGGATATAGATGCCATAAAAGTCTTTGTTTGATTATTTTAAAAGAAAAAACTAGTAAAATTACATTCCATACCTAGTTCGATACCACACAATATTACGAAGCCCATTTAAACAAATATTAACCAAAAATAAATCGATAAGAGGGAATTAAGGCCCATGTAAAATACCATTTCAGAAAAAAATAGATCATTTCATTTCAAGAGATTAATAATACTAGAAAATGATAAAGTGAGTAGAGATTAACATGCCTGTAAAATGCTTCCAACCTGAAACCATGTCCTACAAGGCCCCCGAACAACAACACAAAGCAACATTTGGCGATCTTCCACAAATTTGCTTGTTGGGCGTCAAATTTCAGCTCCATACATGTTTTGATAGAACTAGGAGTATGTGGAAAGAGTAGTGGTGAGGGTATTAACACCCATAAAAAAAAATTATTGCAAGATTCAATCTTAAACACCCACGAACCTACACAAAAGCAGGCCCTAACAGATCCATACTGAATGACCACATGAATTGGTATTTCACCCTCACATAACACGAGCCCACAACAACATTTTAACAATCCAACATGTTAGGTTGTGGAGCCTATTTTCGTGTGAGAAAGAGTTGAAGACTATACACTAAGAGTATTGTACGCTTTCCACATTTGTAGGGGTTTGGGGACGAGCCCCCAAAAAAATGGCCTTAAAATGTGCCCAATATATCGAGAAACGTGATTTTCTCATATGGTCGGGTTTTTAACCCATAGGTTTATGGGACGATTTTGGACCATGGTTTTAATACCCACAGTTTTGTAAAATTGCTTAAGTAGTTGTCTATTTATATGGTTTTGTGCATATGGTAGACATAATGTAAACATTGCAGATGTGTTTTGAATTCAGCTATGAATTCTGTAGAGTTTGTTGAGCATAGCTCCAAATGGATCTGGGTATTATATTGAGAGAGTGGTGGCTTGTAATAAAATCTGAGCAAGTGATTCTTTGTGGACGTAGCCCAAATTGGGTGAACCATGTTAAATACTATCTCTTTGTGTTGTGTTATTTTATTTTGCACTTTTATTTGAGATCTGTAATATTTTCTGCATATTAGTTTCTACTGTTGTGATTTTGTGAGGGATTATTCCACATATTTTATCCCTTATTTCCTAACAATTGGTATCAGAGCTGGTTTGGTTTGCTGAAGTGTTGAATTGCAGGGAAATTTTTATCTTGAGTGGGAGTTATGGCAGATGATGAAAGATCTAGGGTTGATAAATTTAATGGGTAGAATTTTAGTCTTTGGAAGATGCAGATGGAATATTACCTTTATTAGAAGGAACTTTATATTCTGCTACTGAGAGAGAAGGCGAACAAACCCTTGAACATGATAGATGCGGAATGGGATTTTTGGATAGGAAGGTACTTGGGACAATCCATTTGTGTCTTGCATCTTTGGCATTATTTAATGTTTCAAAGGAAAAGACTACAAAAGAAGCGATAGATGCATTAGGAAGTTATATGAAAAACCATTTGCCTCTAATAATATATTTTTAATGAAAAATTTGTTTAATATGAAGATTTCTAAGAATGGTTGAGCGAGATCATCTAAATGATTTTAATATGGTTGTAAATATACTAGCTTCGGTTATAATAGAATTTGATGAAGAAGTTAGGGCTTTCTTAGTTCTATTTTATTTACCCGAGAATTGGAATAGCCTAGTAATGGCGGTAAGCAACTCGATTCCAACTAACTCAAAGTTGAAGTTTGAGGATGTTGTAGGGGTGATTCTAAGTGAGGAAATGCGAAGAAAAATATCTGGTGAATCTTCTACTTTAGGGAATGCTTTGACAGTGGAAACGAGAGGGAGACAAAAGAATAGAGGAAACTGTGGAAAATAAAATGATCGAGCAAGGTCAAAATCCAAAAGCAAGATAGTATGTTGGCACTATGGAAAGTTTGGGCATGCAAATAAGGACTATTGGGAGCTTCGGGACAAGAAGAAACAATAGGAAGAAAACAAGGAGGTAAATGTGGCAATGGGTAATGTATGTTAGGATGCTTTGATTCTTTCTTTGCACAATATTACTGAATCTTGGGTTTTAGATTTGGGGGCTTCTTTCCATGCTTCTCCACATAGGCATTATTTTGTTGATTATGTTCAAGGAGATTTTGGGCATGTTTTTCTTAGTGATGATGAGCCTTGCAGCATAGTTGGAAAAGGTTTTGTTCGGGTTAAGATACAAAATGGGAATACTTGGCTATTGAAGGATGTCAGACATGTTCCTACATTAAGATGAAATTTGATATCGGTAGGGTAGTTGGGAAGTGATGGTTGTACTATGATATTTACAGCTGACTCTTGGAAGGTTACCAAGGGTTATCTTGTGGTGGTAAGAGGTAAGAAGGTTGGAACCTTGTATTTAACCACTTATAGCACTAATTTTTGTAATCTTGTGGCTTTGGAAGTAGATAAAACATTGTGGCACTATAGGCTTGGTCATATTAGCCATAACGGTATGGAGATCACAAAGAAGGATTTTCTGGATATACATAAACATGTTTAGATTTCTCTCAGGACTGCATATATGAGAAACAAAAGCAAGTAAGGTTTCTTAAGGTTGGACCTCCAAAGAAAGAGAGTAAGTTAGAGCTAGTGCATTCGATGTATGGGGCGGCGGGTATCATCTCTTAGGGTTAAAGTTATTATGTTACTTTTATTCATGATGCAACAAGGAAAGTTTGGGTTTATTGTATTAGAAACAAATTTGATGTATTTGACACTTTTATTAAATGGAAAGCCTTAGTAGAGAATGAAACTGGTCTTAAGCTAAAATGTCTCAGGTCGACAATGAAGGGGAATATTGCAGCAATGAATTTGATTATTATTGTTCTAAGAATGGAATCCACAAGCAGAAGACGGTTCCAGGAACTCCGCAACATAATGGGGTGTCAGAAAGGATGAACAAAATAATAATGGAATGTGCTAGGAGCATGAGGTTATATGTAGGACTACCTCTTTCTTTTTGGGCAGAAGCGGTGAGCATAGCTATGTACTTGATAAACAGAGGACCCTCAAGTTCCTTGGATGGAGGCATACCTAAGGAGGCTTGGTATGGTAAGAAAGTTGATTATTCATTTCTTAGAGTCTTTGGATGTGAGGTGTTTGTCCATATAGAAAAGGATGATAGGACCAAGCTAGAGGCTAAATCAGAAAAATTTACTTTCATTAGTTATGGTGGTGATGACTTTGGATATAAATGTTGGAGTATTAAGGACAAGAAAATCATTCGATCTAGGGATGTGGTCTTTAATGAGAAATTCATGTATAAGTAGCAGTTACAGGAAAATAGGGAAGAATCCAAGAAAGAATATGCATCAGTAGAGGATCTTCCGGATGGGAAAGTGGCACATGAATCAGCTCAAGAACCTCCTCAATAGGAAACCCAAACTCTTATATTGAGGAGGTCTTCTAGGGTAAGAAGAGAACCTGAACTTTTTTCTCCTTCTCTTTATTATTTATTACTCACTGATAGTGGAGATCCAGAGAGATTTGATGAAGCAATGAAGGTAGATGCTAGGAAGAAGTGGGAGCAATCCATGGATGAGGAGCATTAGGATGTCATGGAGAACCGGACATGGGATTTGGTGAAGCTACCTCAAGGTAAAAGAGCATTACGAGAATAAGTGGGTGTCCAGGAGTCA
The DNA here is from genome assembly GCA_018340775.1 of Taxus wallichiana var. yunnanensis. Lineage (NCBI taxonomy): Eukaryota > Viridiplantae > Streptophyta > Pinopsida > Cupressales > Taxaceae > Taxus > Taxus wallichiana. The sequence goes on along the minus strand of CM031237.1, from coordinate 179,750,111 downwards.
AAGAGGAAGAAGAAGGAAAGAAAAGATACAAGGCGAGGTTGGTGGTCAAGGGGTTTGCATAGAAATCAGGGATAGATTTTGATGAGATTTTTTCTCCTATAGTAAAAATGACTTCTATTAGAACAGTTCTAGGAATAGTTGTAGCAAAATACTTGCACTTAGAATAGCTTGATGTAAATACTACATTTCTCCATTGTGATTTGGAGGAGGAACTATATATGCAACAACAAGACGGCTATGAGGTCAAAGGTAAAGAGGATATTGTGTGCAAAGCGAAGAAGAGCTTGTATAACAAAGAGATGATGGAGCAAGGTTATATTAGATGTCATTCGACCATTACGTGTATACAAAGAAATTTGAGCATGGCAATTATATTATATATTGTCTATATGTGGATGACTTTGTTGGTTGTAGGTAAAAACATGGAGGAAATAAAAGTAATCAAGAAGGAACTAAGTGAATCGTTTATTATGAAGGATTTTGGGGCATCCAAACAAATCCTTTGTATGAGGATATCTCGGGATAGGAAGGAACGAAAGTTGACTTTATCTTAAGAAGGTCTTGGAGATGTTTAATATGCAGGATGATAAATCGGTTGGGACTCCTTTGGCAGGCCATTTCAAGTTATCAAAGGAACAGTGTCCTAAGACAGAGTAAGAGAGAAACCAGATATCCAAGGTACCTTACTCATTAGCGGTTGGTAGTTTAATGTATGCCATGGTGTGCACTAGGCCTAATATTGCCCATATAGTGGGATTGGTGAGTAAATTTATGAGTGATCTAGGTAGAGATCACTAGTAGGTAGTAAAGTGGATCCTTTTGTATTTGACAGGGACCATGGGGACAATTTTGTGCTACAGTGGATCAAACACCACTTTGTGTCATTATGTAGATTAAGATATGGCTGGAGATGTAGATAGTAGGAAGAGAACAATAGGTTATATTTACACTGTAGGTGGAGCAACAATAATCTAGATTTCACGACTACAGAAGTTGGTGGCTTTGTCAACCACGGAGGCTGAGTATGTTTCTACCAGAGAAGTAAGCAAGGAAATGATTTGGTTATAACAATTACTTGAGGAGTTGGGACATAAATAGGATGAAGGAAAGTTGCATAGTGATAGTCAAAATGCTATACACCTAGCTTAGAAATCTACTTTACACTCTAGGATGAAGCATATATAGTTTAGGTACCATTTCAACGGGATAGCTTTGGAGGAAGAGAAGTTGAATGGATAAGATTCATACCAATCGAGAATCCCTGCAGACATGATGACCAAGGTTGTCATAAGGGAAAAATTGACGTTGTTTTCAGCTTTGGTTGGTCTTCACAAAAACTAGTGAAGGGTTGAGAAGCTTGCTCGAGAGGAGAACAAGTCTCTAAGTGGGAGATTGTTAGGTTGTGGAGCTTATTTTCATGTGAGAAAGTGTGGAAGACTCTACACTAAGAGTATTGTACACTTTCCACGATGTCTTTCCGGGGTTGTAATAAAATCTAAACAAGTGATTCTTTGTGGATGTAGCCCAAATTGGGTGAACCACATTAAATATTATCTCTTTATGTTGTGTTATTTTATTCGCACTTTTATGTGAGATCTGTAATATTTTTGGATATTAGTTTCTATTTGTTACGATTCTCGTAAGGGATTATTCCACATATTTTATCCCTTATTTCCTAACACAACACAAAATAATATTTACTATAATTTTTTGCAACCCCGTGTTCTTATGTGCTCTATAGGGGTACTATCCAAACACATCTAGACAAGGACCACAAGTTTAATTGGTGTGTTGATGGTAAAGTTTAGAGTTTCCTTAGATAGCCAAAGACAACAAAGAACGTTAACTAAATGAGATAAAAAAACTCAGTTCTAGCAATTATGTCGTTGAAGTAATCACAACCCTTTTCCATTAAACCTTCATCGGTGAAACTATCAAAAAAATGAAGGTTACATGGTCATGGCATGTACCATTAGACCACATCTCTTGATGTGTTTTGGAGAACATAAGACTTACCTTGCGTCACGAATCCCCATTTTGTGTACATTACTACTGTGCACTTGAAAATATGTAATAAATGCTTCCTCTTGCCTATACACTATGTTGGAAGATCAAACCTTGCTCCAACAATCACTTTTTTGGTTTACATAGGTCGGGAGATTGCATCAATGGAAGGAGCCTCTACACATATGAGTCCATTTACATGAATGCTTCAAATCCTTTTTTTTGAAAAAAAAAAACATACAATACTCCACCAAAGTAATTCACGTAGCTAGACATGGCATAAGAACCAACAAGACATATCCAAGCATGTTAACAAAAGAAAATGAAGGAAAAGGCAGTGGTCTCGAGGCTAATTTCGTCCATGCGGCCCAAAATTTTAACATAGAGTTAACATAACATAATCTAATGCATTTTTTCATTTATTATCATTTAAGAAATGACAGGAGTTCACCACCTCCACCCTCTCACCAGCCTAGGGGACCAAATGAAGCATTAGGTAGTTACTTATACCAAAATCCAGCTAATAATTTTTTTGGTAAATGCCACGCACGGAGGTCAGTGTTTTTGCCATGGTGGGTTGGTGGTTGAATTATTTAATGTAACCATTGATCAACCAATCTACTTCATAGATAATAGAACCACCAAATAAGACTCCCCCTGCTCTTTCACACAAGACAAGACAAGGCCTAAGTAGGAGATTAACACTTAAAGGGGCCATTACATTCTCCTCCCCTTAAGAAAGCATTTTCCTTGATATGACACAATGCAAAAGAAAACAAAAGAGATAAGCAATAGAGAAAAGACAAAGACAAGAGTTCTTCCTGCTGTTAATTAATCTATTTTCCCTCACATTATTCCTAACTCAAGTCCTTAAGATTTCATTGTTGAAAATTTTTAGTTTATTCATTCTTGTTGGTGCCCAAAAAGAACCGCTATCACAAAACAATAGCATGGTCATATGAAACATTAATGATTCATAGGAAAATTTCACATACTATCATGACCATACCACATCACAAGAGTTTAACAAAACCATGGAAGGAACATGCATGATCCACATAACATAGTACTCATCAAACAGATGAATGATATAAAGACACATAGACATAAGGGTGTTATAACCACCTAAAATAACCACAATTTGAAAGATGAAGATTTCACACAACTCATAACAATATATTGAGATACATAGAGTCAAGAAGTGGATCAAAATTGTATTAAAAATATCATAAAACATATCCAACTCACATGAGCAACACATAAATAACAACACCACTCCCAAAGTATCACAACAACTCAAAGCATATCTCCCAAAGCTTGAATCACACACACAGAAATCTCTTATGCCTCCCTCAAGTCTCTTATGCCTCCCTCAAATATCTTATGCCTCCCTCAAGTAGTAATAAATAAATAAATTTTCCTTTTCGATCCCCAAAGAGGTCGGTCATTGTATTGGCCTAGGCACATAGAGTCTAGACACCCCTAACCCAAGTGACATAATAACTTGTGGTTCGACAACCCACTATTTATCTATAAATCCTTGGGGCATACCCCCATACAATGAAGTGGGTCCATAGGTTCAACCATCCCATGGTGCTTCCCATGACCCTGTTCAACACATCACGACAATAGAACCGGCATAGCAATTTGATTCAAAGACCAAGTGTCTAAATACTAGCCTTGAGATAGGCTATAAAAATTTTAAATTCAAGAGAAGATACAAATACAAGAAAAAAGGATAAATAGCCATAGTCAGAGAAAGAAAAATCTGCATGTTATTACCACAACCAAGGAAATGCCCAAAATGTAAAACATATCAATCAAGAAAACTGATAGTCCTTGCGAAAAATAAAATGAAAGAAAAAGTTCAATTTACAAATAAAATACATATATAGAAGTATCACATTACGATGACTATGTGACCTTATGCGATCACCAAAGGGGTACTCAATGAGTTATCGACACTCGGAACATCGAGCCTCATTTCTGTAAAATAACATATCAATAATATAATTGTCAATATCTCTATTTGAATCATCCCGCCACCACTTCGACAAGGCTAAGCATAGTCATAGCTTCACCTATATTGAATCCACATGATAACCATAAGGAGAGAGAGAAAGAGGAGCATAGGTCATCATCTATTGAGCTTAAGGTTGTCTCGAGTTAATGGCCCATGGTACACATTCCCTAACTCCAAACATACACTTTTACCTATTTCCCTCATGGTTGGTTAGCGTAAGGACTACAACAATATAACACCTAACTACATCACTAATAAAATGGTGGTTCACGCATATTAACCCTAACGTATTATGCATGGTACTGATACATGGCATATCATAACAATTAAATTCATGGGTTACATTACATCACATTACCATGAACACCACCCAAAGTGCAACACTATATAATAGGGATCCTATTATCACTACATGTCCCTAAATCACGACATGAACCAATTCCCACAAGGTTATTTAATCAATCACAAGATATGAATCTTGTTTTAACCTCCATTGCACTGAGGAGATGAGTGTAAGTTCTAATTGAGGTGGACTACTGTTTAGGTTTGGAACTCTAACCCTCTTTGTGCAAGGATCGATGTTTAACAACACTTAATATATGATTACATAGTACCTTGGAAAAATTTAGAGGAGGAAGATGAAATTGAAGTCATCTTCATGATCTCATTAGTTATTAACTATCCTTTTATTGAGGCTAAGGAATTTTCCTGAATTGGGTAAAATCTTCATTGAGTTTTCTCTTGATTAAGTTCAACAAAATAATACACATTAGGTTTCAAAGAATATGAGTTAGTTTTAATGGTTCCTTAATCAATTTCCGCCTACTTACGATACCCTAGATATTCCCAAAATATAATCAATGATTACACTTTAATATGATGTTACATCCCACAACAATAAGGATAATGTTTATTAGCACCTTTTAGGGGTAGGAGGTAATTTATTTATAACCCAAGAAGGTAACTCCCTTATCTTCCACTTAAGGAAACTTGATTTTATGTAGAAGATCACAACTTCACTATTTTATTTATTTATTTATTTTCTATTAGCTTTTAAAAGGATTGCCAACCCACTATTTATACCTAGTATTGTATAATTTCCATGACCTAGAAGAGTTTACTTCACAAAAATATAACTCAAAAGTTTATCATCACCCTTTTGTGAAAAATAAACATGGTTATACCATTTCTACATGGTACATAATCAACATGTGGCAAAAGATTCTATTGAACTTTGACTTGGGAAAAAAGGTAAACAAAATTGGTCAAGCAACATTATACTATTTTCAAGATTGTTATAACACAATAAAAATACTCATAAAAATATGGTGATTAATTTATATATTCTAGAGTAGTATTTACAAGTTTTAGTTTAAGATGGTTATGAAAACATTACTCCACAATCTGATTAATAAAGCATTGAGCCCCTTCTTAAATTTCATCAAAAACCATTCCTGATTCTTACAACACATTAATTATTAAAAAAATAGCTTCATAAGCAAAATTGATGCAACTTTATATAATTATTTCCCTTCAGACTTGTGACAAGAGTCATCTACACATTTAGTAGGTTGAGTCAGTTCATGAGAACTGAGCATATTAAGGACTACACAATATAAAATTATGCTACTATTAACAATATCATGAAAGGAAAACCTCCATTTTAATAAATGGATCAAATCTCTAACAACTAAAAACTTATAAAGTCAAAAATGAAATTTCCACCATGACAACTAAGAAGAAATTCACATGCTTCATTTATGAACAAAGTATGTAAAACAACAAAAGTTAACAACCAATCAAGTAGGAAAAAATACCTTATAAGTTAGAAAAAAATGTCGAGTGTATTGGAATTTCAATCATGTAATCCTATAGATTATATGATTGAAATCCAATACTCAAACTATCAATCTTTAATTTCTTAGAGGAGCCAAATATACCAGTTATGATCATTGTCTCTAAGATGACAATAGTTTAACAATCATTCAATAAGGGACCATTGGCCTTATAAGTCAAACATGGGTTGACGAGTGCATTAGGATTTAAATCATGTAATCATATAGATTATATGATTGAAATCTAATACTCCAACCATCCACCATAATTTCATTATGACCCAAAAATTAATAATGATAAACAAGAGAAATTAAGGCTAACAAAATATAAAATAGGAATTCCCTAGAAGATAATTTACTTGACATAACCAAGTAGGGAAAAATGACAAGACTCAAAAAGTACCCAAGTCCTTCATGCAAATTAGTATTCTAAAAATCCATTAAAGTTTCATAGTACTTTAGATTCATAATCTTCCTTATTTAATTTATAATTTCAGTCTATAAAAGAATAGATCACCCCTTTCTCATCACAATTTATTTTAAGGTAGCCATCGTTACCGCACTCAATTCAATTCTTAGATATGCATTTATATGAAACACAACAAATCCATTAACTATCTTACCAACCATTTCAACATAAATCAGTGAGATATATACATATATATACCACCGAATGTCATTAACAATCTTAACGACAATTTTCATCATAGATCAACAAGGTATCTACATATATACATACCACCAACAATCATCCCGTATTAGAATTAAGAAAGGGTAGTTCTAATAATAACTGAATACTTATACAAAATGAACATATGTATCTTCAAATCTTGGTGGCTATATGCAGTTATGGTTCAAGCTTTATAAGGAACGGTCAATGTGCCCGTTAAGGAAAACCTTAAATGTCTTGAACCTATATTAACGATCATCGAGGTAATTATATATTTATATATAAATCTCGCATCAAAATCATTCTATAGTTAGTAGTCGGGCACTAATAGTCTCATGGTATTTCCTCCAAACTCAAATCTAATCATCGTAGTCCGCCACACATATTGTTTTGAAACATGTAGGATGGTTTTGAATACCAATAGGAAAACTTACTTAGTCCATAAGAAATGAGAAAATGGAGGTCCAATAGACTTCGATAAAATCACCACTCAAGGTTTGGTGACAATAAGGAAAGAACCATTATTTTTCCATTGATTGACATAACCCAAAAGGGTGATTAAGTGCCCAAAGAAAATAATAGTCTCTCCCAACCTAGATCGGGGTTCGAACCAAGAACTATTTGATAATCCGGTGAGGGAATATTAGAATAAATAAAATTATTTTTAGGTATTTTATGCAATCTCGAACGGTCTTTAGATCGCCCTAAACACATATAGCCAAAAATGGGTAAGGGGTAAATTGTCCTTTAGACAAAAATAGTAAGTCGACCACACATAGGTCATAAGAACAACTCTAATACCATTTCCATCATCATAAAGCCGAGGTTACCCTATCCCTTTAAATAGTTTGAGCACACCACAACGGAAATATTCCTCTTTCGATCAACAAAAATCTAGAAGAGAAAAATCTATTTATTTACCTAAAACAAATCACTTCGCAAGCTCAACCAGTCATAAAACACCAAGTCATCGAGATAAAAATTGCATCAAATTCTCTCGATTAATTATTTTGAAATGAAAAACTAGTAAAATTACATTCCATACCTAGTTCTATACCACACAATATTACAAAAATCCAATTAAACAAATATTAAACAAAAATAAATCGATAAGAGGAAATAAGGCCCATGTAAAATACCATTTCAAAAAAAAGAGAGCATTTTTTTAGGAGATTGATAATACTAGAAAATTTTAAAGTGAGTAGAGCTTAACATGTCTATCAAATGATTCCAACCTAAAACCACATCCTATCAGGCCCCTGAAGAACAAGACGAGGAAACATCTGACAAACTTCCTCAAATTTGTTTGTTGGGCATCAAAGTTCAGCTCCAGGCCTATTTTGACACAACTTGTAGTATGTGCAAAGAGTATTGGGGAGGAATTAACACCTGAAAAAAAAAATTGCTTACAAGATTCAATCTTAAACACCCACAAACCTGCACAAAACCAGGTCCCTAGAATTCCACACAGCCAGCCACACTAATTGGTATTTCACCCTCACATTACATGACTTGAAAGCAAAATTTTAATGATTCAACACTGGATAAGAGTTACTGTAATTTATTGTAACTCTGTGTTATTATGTGCTCTATAGGGGTACTATCCGAACACGTCCACACAAGCACCACAGTTTTAATTAGTGTCTTGACAGTAAAGTTTAGAGTTTCCACATATAGCCAGCACAACAAAGAATGTCAACCAAGTAGACAAAAAAATCAATATCAACACTTATGTTGTTGAAGTAATCGCAACGCTTTTCCATTAAACCTCTGTGCTAGAAAAAAGCATTAAAAATGAAGCTTACATGGTCATGGCATGTTCCATTAGATCACATATCTTGATGCGTTTTGGAGAACATAAAACTTACCTTACATATGCATCCCCATTTTGTGTACTTCACTACCAAGAACTTGAAAATATTTCAGAAACGCTTCCGCTTTCCTGTACGCTATGCTAGAAGATCAAACATTGCTCTATCAATCTCTTTTTTATTTTACACAGGCAGGGAGAATGCGGCAACGGAAGGAGCCTCTACACATATGAGTGCATTTGCATGAAAGTTTCAAAGCGTTTTTGACAAAAACCAACGTAGAATACTCCACTGAAGTAATTCACGTGGCTAGACATCGCGTAAGGACCAACAAGACATATCCAAACATGTTAACAAAAGACAATGAAGGAAAAGGTAGGGTCTAAGGCTAATGCTGTCCAAGCAGCCAAAATTTTAGCATATAGTCAACATAACAGAAACAAATGCGTGTTTTCCATTACTATCATTTAAGAAATGGTAGGAGGCCACCAAATCCACCCTCTTTCCAACTAGGGGACTGTATGAATCATTAGGTAGTTACTTATACTAAAATATTTGTTTGGTAAATTCCACGCATGGAGGCTATGTCACTGCCAAGGTGGGCTGGTGGTTGAATTCTTTAATCCAACCATTGATCAACCAATCTACTTCCTAGATAATGACACAACCAAATAAGACTCTCCCCTTTTTCACACAAGACAAGACCAGGCCTAAGTAGGAGATCAACACTTAAAGGGGCCATTACATTCTCCTCCCCTTAATAAATCATCGTCCTTGATGTGACATAATGCCAAATAAAACAAAAGAGCTAAGCAATATAGAACAGATAAAGAAAAGAGTTCTTCCTCCTATTAAATTTATTTTTGTTAGAGCATGACCTGAGGGTAGACTATAAAAATTAGAAAACTATTTAACTTTTAATGTTTTGTGAAGATTTTAAGTTCTCTCACATTTCATTACTTAATTAATCTATTTTCTTTCACATTATTCCTAACTCAAGTCCTTAAAATTTAATTGTTGAAATTTTTTTGTTTATTAATTCTTGTGGGCACCCAAGAAGAACCGATATCACAAAACCATACCAAGGTCATATGAAACACTAATGATTCATAGGAAAATTTCACATACAATCACGACCATACCACATCAAAATATTTTAATGAAACCATGGAAGGAACATTCATGATACACATAAGATAGTACTCGTCACACATATATGATTGATACAAAGACACTAAGACATAACGATCTTATAACCACGAAATTTCCAAAATTTCACATATGAAGATTTCACACAACTCATAACAATAGTTTTAGATACATAGTGTTAATAATGGGATCAAAACCATATTAATAATATCATAAAACATATCCAACTCACATGAGAAACACATACATCATGACACCACTCCCAAAGCATCACAACAACTCAAAGCATATTTCCCAAAGCATGAATCACACACACACAAATATCTTATGCTTCCCTCAAGTCTCTTATCTCTCCCTCAAATCTCTTATGCCTCCCTCAAAAAGTAACAATTATGCCACTATTGGGATCTTAGTATGGCATAGGTAGCGTGAGCTAAACCATATACTCATTTTCTAGAAACTAAAAAGATCATATATGTTACAATTTCTAACACATAAAATAAGCCCTTCAAAAAATACGTTAAACAACCTGGGCAACTAAAAGGAACTTGGAAAAATGTATAGGTAACAACCATATGAATTCTTCCTTAGTCATGGATAAAAGCTAATAGAAATAAGCTAGCTAAAATTAGCTTGAAACTACAAAGTATAATCGTTCATTGTTAAAAACAAGTTTCTCCGAACTCGGTAAAAATATTTTTATTGTCGATTGGACGTACATAATGGAAGGGTATAAATATTGCTTCGCCTCGAGTTTCTCAAAGAGACCATTTACGAGTAACAAGGATGTAGTATGCAAAACGGCCACTCAAGTGTATTTGAGTTGACCTTCACATTCAATTTGTTTCTAGGAGAAAACATCTTTGAGCAATATGAATCATTTCATTCTACACCATTTTAAACTTCCATCTCCTGACTGGGCAAAATTTTATGAAGCCTTGAATAGTGTGACTGCAATCCATCGTATACGGAAATGAATATTTGTTTCTAACATGCGTCAAGCGCTAAAACGGCTTCTACTATAATGCAACATGCCCGCTTCCGTGCGTGGGAGTTTTCACGACCACCGAATGCTCGAGCTATACGAGAGGACGAGGAGAAGGTCGTGGCAGCGAGTTTGGGAGAAGTATCTTTGGCATAGGTGAACTGGATCAGTCGGACATCTGTTTGTTGCGATTCGGTGAAAAGATTCAATGCTTCGTGAGGAAACGCGTGTCTTCTCGTAAGTCTGCAATTATGGTATTCCATGAGAAGGCGTCTCTTTCATGTGAAAGCATATTCCTAGAAATGCAGGTCTGCAATAGTTGAAGATATGTAGATGGGTTTACAGGATATGCTATGTGTGGTAGCGAGAATGTGTGGAGCCCGAAACTTCAACCTGTCTCATTCCCACGTTCCCGACTTACCTTCGAGTGACTCGCACAAAGACTCGAGATCTGTTTAATCAGCCCATGTGGAAGTCTCGACGTTGGATTTCCATCGTCAAACCTCCACGCTTAAGCGCTTGATCGAATTCTCCCTACGTGGAGTGAACAACATGGTTTTCCATCCCAAAATTTCCACTTGGCGGTGCTGCTCCAAATCTCCCCCGCGTGGAATTTCTTCCTTGGCTTCCCATCCATGAAAACCCGCTTGGCATTGTCGCCTTATTTCCCACATCCAGATTGGAGTGCGGGCTTTTTTATCATTTGGCCATATTTCATTTTGGACAAATGGCCACCGATTTGCACCTTTCCGCTCAGCGTGAGGAGACATCATTTTCTCGGTGCAAACATTTCAGCTGTAGCTTGTAAGGTGTGATAATCCCGATAGAATCCTTTATGCTCGCCAACTTAGTGACTCATTGAAGATGCTCATATAATTGCAAAGCAAATTATGCTCCATGAATATTCTGATATGAAACAGTTCCACCTCTATGAGATCCACTTCCATGAGTTACATCGTAAAACAAGTAAGATCTCGATAGAGAATCTTTGTAATAAATTTCATCAAGTCTCCCGGTAACACTCTCACTGTCACTTAATCAATTTTCATAAAAATATCTTGAAGGAAAATCCTGAATTTGAGGATGCATTCGATGCTGATCAGATAACAACATAGTTGGACAACCTACTTGCTCAAAAAAGCTTCTACTATACTGCAACATGCCTGTGCATCGAATGCTCGGCCGCTTTGAGCGTAGAACTGAAATTCTCCTAGGAAAGTGCCATGAGGAAGTAATTGGCTATACGCAGCAGCTACAGGGTAGAGAAGTAAACTTATCTCAGAAAATGAGTGGCCTCCAGAGAGAGTTGATTGCGACAGCTGCCGCAGGGTGATCCCAAGGAACCGTTGGTGTTGATCCTGATGTTCTGGTTGCATGCGACCACAGTCGTGATCAGTTGTTGTAAAATCTTGCCGCTGTAGTAGAAGAACGAGATAAAGTTTTAGTTGAGTTGTCTCGCCTTTTCATTTTGGAAATTCTCTTCCATGGAAGAAGCTCGACTGAATCTTGAGGCAGCTATTGTCTCCGACGAGTCATTAAAACTGAATTCATATTCCAACAAGGAAGCATCAATCTCTCCATGTTGAATTAAACCGATTCGAGCTCGTCATTTATCTACCTCAATGAGCCAACCATCAAAACATCCTCCGCTCCTATTGAGACTCTTTTATGAAAAGCCAAAGTTGGACAACCGAACTTACATTTCCTACTCATGAACTCGTCTAAGGCTTGTGATCTGAGTTATGACCGAGTTAGGACAAGGCACGAACTCCTTTGATGACTCGTCTCTTTATTCCCGATTTGACACTATTTTAGCTTGACCGAGCGAGATAAGCTTATCGAACTCCTCGATGGCTCGCATACCAAAAAAATTGAGTGATCTCACCTGATGACCAGAAGTGGGTCCCTGGGACGAACGTCGTGATTTGATAGTAATAAGGCCCTGTTTTCTAATTTTTCCATGTGCGTAAAATTGGATAACATTTTTGGCGACCTCTCGGGGATGATTTCTGCTAAGCATGATTCCAATAGCCTTAAGTCATCCATTGGGCATGGAGTCTGTGTTGGAATCCTGAAAGTAGTATGATTTTCTTTGACACATCCCGGAATCTCCTTGAACATTACCGATATCCTAGACCTCCCTGGAATGCTAAGAATGAAGTATACTGAATCTGTTGAATGCTTGACATCCATGGAACACTGCAAAAATTTGAATGAAGCAAATTTTGAACTCTTATGGAAACCTTGAACCTTTCCTCTCCTTGACACCTTCCAATGATGAAACAAAGTGCAGAACACCACAAAACACAACAACAAGGAAAGCAAAACAACAACACACAACAATGTGCATAAGCACTTGGAGGAAAAAACCTAATTTAACTGTACAGGGGGTGGAACGATTCTCAAAAACAAGCTTTGAGATGTATCCCATTCACATGAATGGGCAGTTCTTCTCCATTGAGCCTAGATAGATTAAATGAATTTTCCTCTTTGCAACTTGTGATGATGTATGGCCCACTCCAGAGCATCAAACTTGGCATGCTTTCCTGGTTTGGCCCTATCTTCATCCCATTTGAGAACTAAATCTCCCTCTTGAAAATTCTGTCGGATGCCTTCTTGTCAAAAGATTTCTTAACTTGAGCCTAATGTTGCTCCAAAGTTTTCATAGCCTTGTCTCGTACTTCCTCTAACTCCATGAGTTCAAAGCAAACCTTACTGTCAGAGGATCACTCTCTATAACTTCAAGTTGATGAGCTACCTCCAAAGAAGGTAACTCCAATGAGAGTGGGAGTTTTGCCTCTCTTCCATATACAAGAACGAAAGGAGAATTTCCGATGGCCCTTTTAGGTGTGATCCAATCTGCCCATAAGGCAGTCTTAAGCTGTGTATGCCAAGTCCTCTTGTTAGTCTCCATTGTGTGCTTAATAATCCTTATGAGGTTTTTGTTGCTAGACTCAGCCAATCCATTTCCTTGAGGATAATAATTGGATGAAGTTTTGATGTATACCCCATTTTTGTAACAGCCCATTCATTCAATTTCATACCAAGAAAGCCAATGCATTGTCTGAAATGATTGTAAACGGAACACCAAACCTTGTCATTATACCCTCCAAAAATCTAGAACTGCCTTTTCATTACTCTCTTTTAATGCTACCACCTTTGTCCATCGAGTAAAATAGTCTGTTGTGGTAAGGACCCACTTATGTCCGTCACTAGATGGAGGATTAATCATTCCGATGAAGTCCAACCCCCATTGAACAAAGGGTTGATCCACTTGAATTGGATGCAATGGAAGAGCTGTCAGCTTCTGCTTACCTGTGAAAAAGGCACATTCTTTGCATTTCCTTACCCAAAGATGGGCATCCTTGAATAAATATGGCCAATAGTAGCCGGCTTGCATGATCTTGGTAGCTGTTGTTCATGCGAAATAATGTCCTCCAGATAGGCCATTATGAAATTCTTCTAGTATCTTCTTACACAATTGCTCGGTCCTATGCTTTGAAGGAGGACGCCATTCAAATCTTTTCGAAAGAGAATGTTATCTACCAAAACATATGGGATAGATTGAAGATGGAAATTTCATCTTTGGTTTTTATCCATGTTTGTTGGGTATGCTCCTGAGAAGATGAAATTCTTCATTTTCAATAACCAGTCAGCTTGATCAACATCCTCATCAGTATTTAGGAGTGTCACGTCCTCATTACTTTTTGATTCCATGTCTGTTGCAAGTTGCTGACATAAACCCTTACCTCTGACAAGTTTAGTGACTTTGATGTGCACGTCATACTCCATTACCTTCGTGATCCATCCAGCACACTTTTCGTTCATTTCTTTGTTCAGCAAAAACTCCTTGACACTTGGATGAGACACCATCAGATGAATCTTGTTGTTGGACAACATGTGCTTGAATTTCTTCAAAGCTCAAATAACCGCAAAGACTTGCTTTTCAATGAATGAGTATTTGAACTCGTAGTCTTTGAGGGATTGACTGAAGAAAGCGATTGGTTGCTCCATCAGGTTGTTGTTTTGTTGGGTGAGGATCCCTGAAATGCTCTCTTGACCTGCAAAAGCATAAAGGATAAAATCTTTGTCAAACCTATGGTTAACAAGCTTGGGAGCTTGAGAAATAGCTATTTTGATAGTTTTAAAGCTTTCTCGTGCTTCCTTTGTCCATGAGAATGGCATGTTTTTCTTTAGCATGGCTATCGATGGTGGTTTACCCAATGTCACGAATTGAGGATGAATCTCTCGCACAAAATTTATGGTTCCCGAGAAAACTCGGAGGCCCTTCTTGTGACTTGGGAGAGATAAGGACATAATTGAATGAATCCTGGCTAGATCGATTGATAATCCTTCTGCTGAAACCACATGCCCCAACAATTTTCCCTCGTGCACTGTGAAAATACATTTCTTGGGGTTAAGTGAAACCCCAAATTCCCTACACCTTTGGAAAACTTTCCTTAGATGCATGATGTGATCTTCTACATGCTTAGAGTATACAGTTATATCATCAAGGTAAACTAAAATAATATCGTTGATTAGTCCCTTAAATGCCATGTCCATGGCTCTTTGGAAAGTAGCCCGGCATTGGACAATCCGAATGGCATTTTATTGTAGGCATACATGCCCCACTTGGTAGTGAAAGCCATTTTGAATTGGTCGGATTCTTGGACTAGGATTTGATTGTAACCTAAATATCCATCGAGCAAAGAAAATCTTTGAGCTCCTACCACCGTTTGAAGGATCTGCTCCATCGATGGAAGAGGATAATGGTCTTTTAATGATGCACGATTCAAATCCCTGAAATCTACACATAACCGGATCTCTCCGTTCTTCTTCCTCACAGGCACCAAATTGGCTACCCATGAGGAATGCTTGATGGGAAAAATTATATAGGCCTCGATGAGCTTGGTTAGCTCCTTTCTCATTAGTGGCTCAATTTTGGGATTAATTGGTCTTTGTTTTTGACAAACTGGCTTAGCATTAGGATCCAGTTCGATGGTATGTTGTGCTAGACCTGGATCAAAACCACATAGATCTTTATAGCTCCACGCAAATATGTCATGATACTCTTGACAAAGTTTGATGAAAGCTTCCTTCTCCTCAGAAGTACACACTTTTCCGATCTTAAGAAATTTTTCATTTGATACTTCAACTTCCTCAAAATATTCTTCTCTGACCACCATGTTAGGGCTTTGTCTTATGGCTTGGTCATCTGAATTGAACATGGATTCCAAAGTGACTAAACCTTTTGGTAACTTGTTGCTTTTCAATTGGATAATTTTCTCACCATATGACTCCTGCAACTTATCTTGATTCTTTGTAGCAAACTCCGCCTCTTCTTGTAGGAAGAGGACAATTTGTTGTCCTTTGTCAGTAAAACACTTGCCAACTACTCACATTATCGAGGCTGTTGGTCGAACCACCATTTTAACAAATTGCTGCCCTTCTTTCATGATATCAACTGGTATGTTGTATTGTGAACCAATTGTAGCAAGCCTATCTACATCTTGATTTTGATTTCTAGGGATTGCATGGATTCCAAAAGCTTCAAAATCTTCAATCAGGTCCCAGACTCGATTCTTATATGATCTTAAAAGATCATTTTTGGATGCACTACATGCCGAAACTTGATGAACAACTAACTCACTATCTCCAAAAACAGTCAGGGCCTTGATTCCCTTCCTTTGGGCTAGCTGAATTCCTTGCACAAGAGCCTCGTATTCAGCAACATTGTTAGTGCAACTGAACTGCAACCGGAAAGATGAGAAGTACTTATCTCCCTTTGGAGAAATTAACATAACACCAACACCGGATCCATTCTTACTTCTTGAGCCATCGAAGAACAATTGCCACAGTCCTTTAGAATCACTTGGTGTTTTGACAAGTTGTGGTATGATCGTATCTTCTTCATGGATACAGTAAGTACCTAATCATGTTTCTTCCAAGACCAGCAAACCAGCTTCTTCTTTTGCCAATACATTAGCATAGGGATCGTACTGATGATCTCTACATACTTCATCTAGCAAAGTATCAGGGACTTCCTCAACAAGGGTGGTTGGTTCATGATCGGCATCTTCCTCTTCGGGATCACCGATGGTGTAATTCCCATTTATGGGACTAGAAGTGTAGGGTTCTACATGATTATGGTAGATTGGTTATGCCCTTATAGTTACTTTGGTTCCGTATCGAGTCCTGAGAATCATATGCGACCAATCAGCTGATAGGTAACTACCCATCTTGGTAGTGAAATCCCGTGATAGGTAGATGGCAAAGAGGGGAGGGAGATCGATGACCGATATGTCTTGGGTGAATGACAAACTTGGGCATGCATGAATGGTAAGTTGAAGTCCTTTGATAACCCCAACAATCTTAACAAGCTGTGCCATCCGGTTGAACAACCCTCTCTGCAATCGGCACATATTGTATGCCTAGTACATCTATAATTTGTTTCGGCATGAAAGAGCTGGCACGAAGCGATCATGCAATTATGTACCAGTGGTCGCCAATGATGAAGGAAATGTAGAATGGCGGTGGTTTGTTTGCCGTAGGAATGATTTTCCTTCCGATTGACATAAATTTGTAGCATTTGTCACTCCATGGCTTGGTGATCCGCTAGTTGAACTAAAGCTGCTTGAGCTTCTCGCAACAGGTTTCTTTGGGAAGGGATCAAGAGTGCATCCCACATGGTAACGCTCGATTGGTTTTATTCATTTGTTTCTACTATGAAGGGAATTGCTCCAACTTTGATGACACTTTTTTGGGCATTGGGGTCCTCCTTTGGAAAATGTTTGTTGGGCACCGTGATGCCTGGAGAACCATCTTTCCCTGTGGTGTGGCTAGCCGGTGTTTCTGGTGATTTCTTTCCCACAATTTTTTTAATTGCCATTTGAAACCCAGGTTGAGAAGTGGATGCCAGATCAGCTTCGAGAGGTTGAGGCTCCATTGCTCTCTTTTTGGAACGAGTGTTTGCTGCCACTGATGAAGAATCTATATTCAATCCGTAAAAATCTTCTGCTTGCCAGTTTAGCAACGTGGATTCTTCAGTGCTGCAGGTTGATCTGTTGCTTCTTACGTAGATGAATTGTTTGTTAACTTTGAAGGGGTAGATACACTTTGAACCATAAGGGCTTGGCTAATAACCCCATTAGGACAAAGATTTTTATTGTGAGGTTAAGAGCAAGGTTAACACCATTCGTAGTCTTGAACCATATTATTTTGAGCAAGTATTATAGCTCTAGATGAGCCAGCTCCAAGAGGGTTCTGAAAGTTCAAGGGCCTGACATTTGCAACTTGACTTGTAGTTTGATTTCGAGGCTGATTGTTCCCTTCAAAAGGAGAACGGTTAGCTTATCTTGATGCTGCTGACTTTGTGGCTGATACGGATGATTGTATTGAAATTGTTGCCTTTTGAGTGCAACAAGCTCATTTCCAAAATTTTGCAATAGTGATTTGACTTCAAATAGCTCATTTGAAGAGGTAGGGGAAGATTGAGATAGTTGCTTGGAGTCTACTTGGAATAGGAGAAATGATAGGCTAATGATTCGTAAGATCGGAGAAAAGGGCATTGGTGGTCGTGGAGCTATCTTTCCGGCTGAATCAAATAATTCTCTCGCACTTATGGCAACTTCGTAAGCATCGGCAAGTGTAGTCCCTCCCATGGTGGATCATAAGCGCTAGATCGCTATTCAAGGCTCGCAAATAGTACAATAATGCATTATGTGTAGAAGGCTTTACGAGCGCTGGAATCCTATTCCAAGTCCTGTGGAATCGGAAGTTGAAATCACTCATGTATTCTTGGGAAGCTCTCTTTATAGTAGTAAGTTGTTCTAAAAGTGATAGGTGATCACTTTTGTCTTCAAATTGTTTACATAGCTTTTCTCCCAACTTGTCCCAAGTGGTTATAGTGCCAACACCTAACCCGCGAAACCATTGAAGTGCTTTTCCCTTGAAAGAGGTAGCAAGAAGTCTAACTGCAACGTTGTCTTCGGTGATATTATGTACTGCACAGATGCTAGCTACATCAAAGATATGCTCCACTGGAGTAACGTGAGTTTCCCCCATGTAGAAGGGTAAACTTTTGAGTGCCGCAATGTATCGGGTCACGTTGAGCCAACATAAGAGGACTGCTTGCATTGAAAGGGGAAAAACTTGGTTCCTCACCATAGCAACGAAAGGTTGATTGTTCCTGGGTGGAGGAAATCTTCCGTAAGGAGGAGTTGAATGACCCCTACTAGGTAAATCTATAACTGGGGATGTGGAAATGCCTCTTCTACTTCTCTTTGGAGGAGACAAGGAAAGTTCGATATGCTGATACTTTCCTTTCTTTGAAGAAGCTCTTGTATGAATTCTTCCCATAAGTTCTTGCACGAGAGATTTGGAATCCGAGAGATATAGAGTTCACGGTACTTTGACTTGTGTAAGTGAGAAGAGAAGTACCAACTCTGTCCCCACCAGGCGTGCAAAACTATTGTCGCCAATTCACTTTGCACCCTCCGAATGGCGAGGATGTGAATAGGACGTTCGGTGTGATTGGGACACATGGGATCACCTCTCAAGCTGTGGGACTTGGGCTCGAGGTGAACCCTCAGGAGAAGGTGGCTTCCTCTTCCTAAACTAAGTGTTGTACTACTACTAGTGTAACAAAAATGATTATCTATTCCTATGCTAATATTTTCATGGGGTTTTAGGGAAAGAGATTTACATAAATGAAACTATACTAGGGATGGTGATGCACCAAATAAAGGGTGTCTTGATTCGGGAAGGGTTAATTTGAAGAGGGTGTGTGCACCACACTCAACTTCACACTCTGCAACTTAGAGAGGGTACAAGATACCACAAACTAAGAGACACGCGTTCCCTTTGTTAAACTTTATCACACTTAGAAATATACCGGTTTCCCGGTGAAGAAGGATGAACTCAAGAAGGGTGAACAGACACCACAACTCAAGCGCATGCAATACTTCACCACTCGATAAGCACTGAGAACTCCAAGAACTGCAATAGAACTTAAACTTGCACGCAGTGTACCTACAAGTATGAGAAAGGCACAAAGAAGCACGAAGGATGAAAGGACCGAGATTAGTCACAAAACACACACTTTAATTGCTTCAATAACACGCACAATGCATCATACATTCAGAAGAGGCAATATTTGCCATTACAGTCTTGAAGAGGAGGCTTGAAAGTTCTCTCAACACACAAGAACAACTTGCAGAAGAGAGAGGATTCTTGAAAAGTATACACTCACCTAAGATATCTAAGCTGTCAACTTATGCAATTGTTGGAACCCCTTGAAATGAGCTTCCAACTTACATTTATAGAAGAATATGTGAGAAAGAAGAGGAAAGGTCATAATTACATTCCTAAATTGAAGGCCCATGATGTATTTATTATAGTTAGTTGAACCACCTAAGAAGGTTCCATCATGGGTCATTAATTGCCTGATGACCTAGTCTTCTCAATTAATTAAAAGAATATTTAAATAAAATATTTAAATAATAATAATAAATATTATTATTAAAATATTTAAATAAAAATATTAATTTAATTAACATAATGTTAGGACTCCCGTTGACCCATAAGACTTGAAGAGGAGGGGCGTCCATGTGGATAGAGTTTACACAAATCTTAACTCCGTGAGCTTTGAATCCTCTAACTCGGTGTTGCAATCGATTTTGAACCCCACATTAACTCTTTCCTTGCTTTGGTAATCAGGCTCTTTTGCATTGAGTCCTTCGAATGGTGAGCTATCAAACTCGATTCTTATCATCTTCCTTTGTTAACTCGAGACCATTTATGCATTCCACTTTCAAACTTCATGAAACATCACCACGAGCTCCTTGCGAAGTCACCGAGCTCTTCATCCAGCAAACGATCTTACCTTTCCTGGGCTCAAACTCACTTGAATACCGAGCTTAACCCAATATTTCTAAAAAGAATGGTTTTACCATAATGCTCTGATTCTTCCTTATCATATAACACTTGTAGTAAGAATGTTTTGGATTTTCGATAATAAGCACAATTTGTACCTTCCAAATGATGAGAAAATGCCATTATCAATAAAGACCTAATGCTGCCATGATGATGACCCAGGTTCATGCCCATAACATGTCGATAGACACCCTTAAGACTGATTCTTGGACAAAGAGGCCTTCGGTATTTTGGCAGTGCACTCTGCAATCTAGGCTCCAACCAACAATTATGCCACTATTGGGATCTTAGTATGGCATAGGTAGCGTGAGCTAAACCATATACTCATTTTCCGAAACTAAAAAGATCATTTATGTTACAATTTGCAACACATAAAATAAGCCCTTCAAAAAATATGTTGAACAACTGGGGCAACCAAAAGGACCTTGGAAAAATGTACAGGTAACAACCATATGAATTCTTCCTTAGTCGTGGATAAAAGCTAATAGAAATAAGCTAGCTAAAATTAGCTTGAAACTACAGTATAATCGTTCATTGTTAAAAACAAGTTTCTTTGAACCTGGTAAAAGAATATTTTTATTGTCTGATTGGATGTACATAATGGAAGGGTATAAATATTGCTTCTACCCTCAGAGTTTCTCAAAGAGACCATTTACGAGTAACAAGGATGTAGTATGCAAAACGGCCGACCAGGTATTTCAGAGTTGACCTTCACATTCAATTTGTTTCTAGGAGAAAACATGCTGAGCAATATGAATCGTTTCATTCTACACCGTTTTAAACTTCCATCTCCTGACTTGAGAAAAATTTATGCAGCCTTGAATAGTGTGACTCCAATCCATCGTATACGGCAGTGAATATTTGTTTCCTAGCTGTCTGCTTGAAGCGCTAAAATGGCTTCTACTATAATGCAACATGCCTGCTGCCTGTGCATGGGAGTTTCTCACGACCACCGAATGCTCAGAGCTGTACAGAGGACGAGGAGAAGGTCATGGCAGGCTGGGAGAAGTATGCTGGCATAGGAGAAATGATCAGGTCAGACATCTGTTTGTTGCATTCGGTGAAACAGTATCAACGTTCGTGAGGAAACGCGTGTCTTCTGTAAGCTACAATTATGGTATTCCATGAGAAGGCGTCTCTTTCATGTGAAAGCATATTCTGGAAATGCAGGTCCGCAATAGTTGAAGATATGTAGACGGGTTTACAGGGATATGCTATGTGTGGTAAGCATAATGTGTGGAGCCTGAAACTTCAACTCTCTCATTCCCACGTTCGCCGACGTACCTTCCGAAAGTGACTCGCACAAAGACTCGAGATCTGTTTAAAGCGGCTCGCCCGAAAGTCTAATGTTGGATTGCCATCATCAAATCTCCACACTTGGTAGTTTGATCGTATTTCTCCCCTACGCGGAGTGAACAACATGGTTTTCCATCCCAAAATTTCCACTTGGCGGTGCTGCTCTGAATCTCCCCCACGTGAAATTTCTTCCTTGGCTTGCCATCCACGAAAAACCCACTTGGCATTGCTCACGTTATTTCCCACGTCCGGGATTGGAGTGCGAGGTTTTTTTATCATTTGGCCATATTTCATTTTTGGACAGATGGCTACCGACTTCCACCTTTCCGCTCGGCGTGAGTAGACATCATTTTCTCGGATCTGCAAACATTTCATTTGTAGTTTGTAAGGTGTGGTAATCCCCCTGAGAATCCTTTATGCTCGCCAACTTAGTGACTCGTTGAAGATGCTCATATAATTGCAAAGTAAATTATGCTCCATGAATATTCTAATATGAAATAGTTCCACCTCTATGAGATCCACTTCCATGAGTTACATTGCAAAACAAGTAAGATCTCGATAGAGAATCTTTGTAATAAATTTCATCAAGTCTCCCTGGTAACACTCTCACTGTCACTTAATCGATTTTCATAAAAATATCTTGAAGGAAAATCCGAATTTGAGGATGCATTCGATGCTGATCAGATAACAACATAGTTGGACAACCTACTTGCTCAAAAAATCTTCTACTATCTTGCCACATGCACATGCGCATCGAATGCTCGGCCGCTTTGAGCGTAGAATTGAAATTCTCCTAGGAAAGTGCCATGAGGAAGTAATTGGCTATACGCAGCAGCTACAGGGTAGAGAAGTAAACTTATCTCAGAAAATGAGTGGCCTCAGAGAGAGTTGATTGTGACAGCTGCCGCAGGTGATCCCAAGGAACCGTTGGTGTTGATCCTGATGTTCTTGTTGCATGTGACCACATGTCGTGATCAGTTGTTGTAAAATCTTGCCCCTTTGTAGTAGAAGAACGAGATAAAGTTTTAGTTGAGTTGTCTCGCCTTTTCATTTTGGAAACTCTCTTCATGGAAGAAGCTCGACCAAATCTTGAGGCATTTATTGTCTCCGACGAGTCATTAAAACTTAATTCATATTCCAACAAGGAAGCATCAATCTCTCCATGTTGAATTAAACCAAGTCGAGCTCGTCATTTCTCTTCCTCAATGAGCTAACCATCAAAACATCCTCCACTCCTATCAAGACTCTTTTATGACAAGCCAAAGTTAGACAACCGAACTTACATTTCCTACTCATGAACTTATCTAAGGCTTGTGATCTGAGTTATGACCGAGTTAGGACAAGGCACGAACTCCTTTGATGACTTGTCTCTTTATTCCCGATTTGACTTGTTTTAGCTCGTACCGAGTGAGATAAGCTTATCAAACTCCTCGATGACTCGCATACCAAAAAAATTGAGCGATCTCACCGATGACCAGAAGTGGGTCCTTTTGGACCAATGTCGTGATTTGATAGTAATAAGGCCCTATTTTCCAGTTTTCCATGTGCGTAAAATTGGATAACATAGAAGGTCCACAAAATATAACACATAACCACATCACTAACATAGTTGTGGTTCACACATATTAACCATAGCGTATTACACATGGTACCGATACATGGTATATCACATCCATTACATTCACGGGTTACATTACATCACATTACCATGAACAACACCCAAAGTGCAACACTGTACAATAGGGATCATATGCTCACTACATGTCCCTAAATCATGACATGAACCATCACATATTACATGAATTTTACTTATGATGAGCACAATTACAACATATTGTCAATTGCAATACAATTATGGTGATATACACATTTCTTCACAACATGATGACGACATCACTATACAATCCAGGTGACCACATAGATACACCAATCTTGACATATAACACATCATCACAACTACACATCAAAAATACCAAAAGGCTCCAACACTCTGAAATCATCAATAGAATTACTTTCACACATATAATAAGATGGTGCATCACACTTGAATTCATAGTGAATTCATGAAAAGAGAGAGAATAATCTCATCTCCAACACATCAACATGGTAATAGTTATGCACTAAGTGACATACACAACATGTGCACTAACAATATCACGATTTACAACATAGGTCAAATCACTCTTATAACACATTACTATTCCAATATCCATCACCACCACAAAGTAAAACCACAATAACTCCACTCTTTCCCAGAGGTTCAAGAGCATGAACCTCCACTCTGATACCAAGTGTAACACCCGCTTATAAACACATAAGGAAAACTCAAAAAAATAACGAGACAACTTTTTTTTGACTTGCTTTCAGTTTATACAATACCACAGTGTGATATCAATGGGCAACAACAAACTCACAATATGCATGAAACCATGTTAGACCACAAGAGAAACAAAGGAACATGAAACCCATCACAACCAATGCACTCTTCTTTTTGACAAGGCACAACATAATAGTCCAACCAAAGTACAAACTTACAGTTAGGTTCCTCCCTAGGTGTAATCTTTAGAATACATATTTGTTACGATAAAATTTCAATTCTTAACTTAAGTTCTAGAAGACTCATGTTATGATTTGCACAATTATTCTTATAAAGCTAGATTTTTTTTCTTTTATACTATTGAGCATTTAGCTTAGGGTAAAATTTCATGAATGAGGATCATCTTTAATATGAAAATTATTTTTTTAATTCACTATTAGATTAACGGTGAAAGGGGGTATACCAATTCCCACAAGGCTATGTTATTAAGCATGATATATTGAATCTTGTTTTAACCTCCATTTCACAAGGAGACGATCATGAGTTCCAATTGAGGTGGAGTACCGTTTAGGTTTGGAAATCTAACCTTCTTTGTACAAGGATCAACATTTATACACACTTAAGAGATGATTACATAATACCTTGGAAAAAGTCAGAGGAAGAAGGTCAAATTGAATTCATCTTCATGATCTCATTAGTTATTAACCAGTCTTTTATTGAGGCTTAGGAATTTATCTGGATTGGGTAAAAGCTTCATTTAGGTTTCTCTTGATTAAGTTTGATAAAAGAATACATATTAGGTTTCAAAACATATGAGTTAGATTTAATGGTTTCTTAATCAATTTCCTCCTACTTATGATGAACTATATATTGACAAAAGCTAATTAATGATTACACTTTAATATCATGTTACGTCCCACAATAATGAGGATAAAGTTTATTAGCGCCGTTTAGGGATAGGAGGTAATTTCTTTATAACCCACGAAGGTAACTCCCTTTCTTCCCCTTAAGGAAGATTGATTTTATCTAGAAGATCACAACTTCACTATTTTATTTATTTATTTATTTTTGATTAAATTTTAAAAGGATTTCCAACCCTCTAATTATACCTAGAATTACATAATTTACATGATGTAGAAGAGTTCACTACACAAAAATATAACTCGAAAGTTTACCATTACCCTTTTATGAAAACTAAACATGGTTACAAGATTTCTACCTAACATGGTACACAATCCACATGTTGAAAAATATTCTATTGAAATTTGACTTGGGAACAAGAAGGTAAACAAAATTGGTCAAGCAACACTATACTATTTTTCAAGATTGCTATAATACAATAAAAATACTCATAAAAATGTGGTGATCAATTTATATCTTCCACAATAGTATTTACAAGTTTTAGTTTTAGCTGGTTATGACAACATTACTCCTCAATAAATTTTTACTAAAGCATTAGGCCCCTTCTTACATTTTCCACAAAAACCATTCCGAGTCTTAAAACACATTAATCATTCCAACAAAATAAATTCATATGCAAGATTGATGCAACTTATATAAGTCTTTCCCTTTTCGACTAGAAAGAGCCATTTGCACATTTATTAGGTTGAATCATTTCATGAGAACTGAGCATGTTAAGTAGTACACAAAAAACATTACGCTACTATATACAATATCATGGAATGAAAACCTCCATTTTGGAAATAGATCAAATCTCTAACCACTAATCAACTTCTAAACTCAACAAGAAAATTTCAACCATGCCAACTAAGAAGGAAGTCACCTACTTCAATTATGAACAAATTATGTAAAACAACAAAAGATAACAACCAATCAAGAAGGAAAAA
The DNA here is from genome assembly GCA_018340775.1 of Taxus wallichiana var. yunnanensis. Classification (NCBI taxonomy): domain Eukaryota; kingdom Viridiplantae; phylum Streptophyta; class Pinopsida; order Cupressales; family Taxaceae; genus Taxus; species Taxus wallichiana. Next base: position 179,724,241 of record CM031237.1, on the reverse strand, counting down.
ATACCTTAAAGTTATAAAAAAAGCGCCGAGTGTATTGGAATTTCAATCACGTAATCCTATAGATTATATGATTGAAATCCAATACTCAAACTATCAATCCTTAATTTTTTAGAGGAGCCAAATATTCGATTACTGATCATTGTCCCTAAGATGACAATAGTTTAACAATGATTCAATACGGGACTATTTTCCTTATAAGTCAAACAAGGGTTGATGAGTGCATTAGGATTTCAATCATGTAATCATATAGATTATATGATTGAAATCTAATACTTCAACCATCCACAATAATTTCATTGTGACCCACAAATTGATAATTATAAACAAGAGAAATTAAGGATAACAAAATATCTTAAATAGGCATTGCCTAGAAGCCAATTTACTTGACATAACCAAGTATGGAAAAATGAAAAGACTCAAAAACTACCCAAGTCCTTCATGCAAGTTAGTATTCTAAACATCCATCCAAGTTTTATAGTACTTTAGATTCATAATCCTCCTTATTTAATTTATAATTTCGGTTTATAAAAGAATAGATCACCACTTTCTCATCACAAGTTCTTTTAAGGTAACCATCGTTACCACACTCAATGCCATTCTTATAGATGCATTTATATGAAACACCAAAAAAAATCCATTAACTATCTTACAAAAATCTCCAACATCAATTAGAGAGATATATACATATATATACCATGAATATCATTAAAAATCTTAACAAAAGTTTTCACCATAGATCCACAAGGTATGTATGTATATACATACCACCAAAAGTCATCTTGTATTAGAATTAACCAAGGGTATTTATAATAATAACTAAATATTTATACAAAATGAATATATGTATCTTCAAATATCGGTGGCTATATGTAATTACTATTCAATCTTTATAAGAAATGGTCAATGTTCTCGTAAAGGAAAACCTTAAACATCTTGAACCTATATTGATGATCATCAGATAATTATATATTTATATATAAATCTCACATCAAAATCAATTATATAGTAATATTCAAGATGATTATACTAACTATCCGGGAACTAATAGTCTCGTAGTATTTCCTCCAAACTCAAATCTAATCGTCGTAGTCCACCACACATATTGTTTTTAAAGATGAAGGATGGTTTTGAATACCAATAGGACAACTTACATAGTCCATAAGAAATGAGGAAATGGAGGTCCAACGGACCTCGATAAAATCACTACTCAAGGTTTGGTGACAAAAAGGAAAGAACCATTATTTTACCGTTGATTAACATAACCAAAAAGGGTGATTAAGTGCCCAAATAAAATAATAGTCTCTCCCAACCCGGATCAGGGTTCGAACTAGTAACATTTTAATAATCCCAATGAGGGAATACTAGTATAACTAAAATTATTTTATAGTATTTTTATGGCAGCTCGAACACTCATTAGAACACCCTAAACGCAAATAGCCAAAATTGGGTAATGGGTAAATTATCCTTTAAACAAAAAATAGTAAGTCGACCACACATAGGTCATAAGAACAACTCTAATACCATTTCCATAATCAGAATTCTAGAGGATACCTAAACCCTTTAAAAAGTTTCAGAGCACACCACAACGGAAATATTCCTCTTTCAAATCAACAAAAAACCTAGAAGAGAAAAACCTATTTTTTTACCTAAAAAAATCACTTCGCAAGCTCAACTAGTCAAAACACTAAGCCATGAGATACAGATGCCATCAAATTATTTGATTGATTATTTTAAAATAACAAACCAGTAATCTTGCATTCCATACCTAGTTCGATACCACACAATATTAGAGAAACCCATTCAAACAAATATTAAACAAAAATAAATCGATAAGAGGGAATTAAGGCCCATGTAAAATACCATTTCAAAAAAAAAGAGTATTTCATTTCAGGAGATTGATAATACTAGAAAATGTTAAAGTGGGTAGAACTTAATATTCTGTAAAATTCTTCCAATCTGAAAGCACATCCAGCGAAGCCCCACGAAAAACAACACAAGGCAACATTTGACAATCTTCCTCAAAAATTTTCTATGGGCATCAAAGTACAACTCCAGGCCTATTTTGAAAAACCTATGAGTATGTGTAAAGAGTAGTTGGGAGGGGATTAACATTTGTAAAAAAATGCTTGCAAGATTCAATCTTGAACACGCATTGAACCTACACAAAACCAAGTCGCTTGAGTCCACATAGCTGACCACACTAATTGGCATTTTACCCTCACATAACATGAGCCCAATGCAACATTTTAATGATCCAACACGAGAATAAGAGTTACTATAACTTATTTTAACCCCGTATTCTTATGTGTTCTACGGGGTATGTCGACACTAAAATTTTCCTCCGTAATTTCTATTTCATTAATGTATGTATTAGGAATAGGATGTTGTTAAGTATAATTAGTAGTAGCGTCGATAGAAGATATCGGCACCGTCGATATGGTGCCGCCAATAATGTCGAGTATAAGTAACGGTTAAAGTACAATAGGAATGTTGTAAAAAGTAAATATTTGTCGTAAGTGGTCCGGTAATATTAAAATGTCAAAGTTTGGGTAATTAGAGAAGTAGGGTCTACATGATTAGGAATTAGAAATATTATATTGGTAATAAGGACAAGGAGTGAGGTCATAAATATTTTGTGTATTTTATTTGTAAAAAGTCTAAAAATGTGGAACCCATGTAAAATGATAAGGTTTATCTTATCTTAAAAGATAAGCTTACATGTATAGATAAGAGTTAAGGTATGGAATATGATTCGTCAGAGTGGATTTCTTATCCTATCTTAGAGATAAGATGGATAAGCCTGGAAGTTCTATAAATAAAGAAGCCACCCCCCTCATTTAGCATAGAAGGAAGTAGTGAGAAATATTGTAGGAAGTGTGCAAAGGAAGCCATCAGTTTAAAGGTGTGTTGAAGAAGCCATTAAGAGGTGTAATTGTAAAGTTTCTCCCATAGTCTTGGTGAAAGGAAAGTGAAGTCAATAACACTTGAAGTACCTCATGGGTGAGATTGTAACAATTTCATGTTAATATTATAATTTACTTTGATATTTCAGATTTTCCATCATTCCATAGTTGATGGTATTCTTGTGTTATGTTGTTGTTTTGTTTCTAGATTACATCCACCAAATTAAAGGTTGTGCATTAGTAAATAATCATAGCACGAGGAGTTCCCGGTGAAGAATTATCATAGTGCCGGATTGGTGATGACATTTTGGTTCCGTTGCCGGGACCATTCCTCGTTGGTGGATTTTCTAGAGAGATATTCCCACGTAGTCAAAAATCAATTGGAGGGTAACCTTATTTTTATTGTGCATAGTAGTTACCATGGTAAAGTCATTTTTACCGTGAATAGTAGTTACCATGATAAAGTCATTTTTGTTGTGAATAGTATTTATCACAGTAAAGTCACTTTTTACCGTGAATAGTATTTACCGCAGTAACTTCACTTTTTACTGTGAATAGTGTTTACCACAGTAAAGTCAGTTTTTACCGCAGTAAGTCAAGTTTTACCATAGTTTACCATGGTCATTTCTATTTTACTATAGAAAGGTGTAAAGTCACTTTCTAGTATAGTGATTCCAATTATTTGTGCACATAAGTCTTGTTGATTGTACTTGTGGGTTGGTATTTCATGGTGGGCACTTTTGAAAATGGGAAAGATTCCTATTTTTTCAGCTCAATCTAATGAAGATGCTTCTTCTTTCATTCAAGAGTTTAAACAATATTGTATTTGTAATGGCCTTATAAGAAGGGAACAATGGACTGAATTTTTCCCTACCTTTTTGGATGGTTCAGCACGTAGGTGGTTTGAAACACTAGGTGATAATGTCAAAAATTCATGGGATTTATTAACTGAAATTTTTCTTGAAGAATTTGGTGAACAACGAAATATGCAAATCTCATGATCGAGATCACAAAGCTATCCCAAGGAGAGAAGGAGAAGATAAGGGATTATCATGCTCATGTTCTAGAGCTAAGGAGGAAGCTTGATGCCCGGATCGGAAGGAAGGATTAGCGGATGGGTTGATGAATGGCATGGATAATTTCCTCTGTAAGCACTTCATTCTTGGGATGAAGCCAGAGATCAAGACAATGAGTGAAGTATGACCCCCCACTACCATTGAACAAGCAAAGGAGATTGCAAGAAGGCAAGAAGAAAGCATGGAAGAGGAGCCCAAAGAAATTGTTGTTAAAGTAGAGCCTACACCAGCACCTTTGGTCCAGAATCCACAACCACTCCCGGTGAGCACAAATATTTCTCCTAGTACATCTATTGAGTATGAAGATTTGCTCAAAAATATGGGTCGATTAACTACTAATCTTCTTGAGGAAAAGAATTTAGTTCTCGGGAGGAGATAGAGGTCAAAAAGAAATATTTCTGAAGTTGTATGTTATGGTTGTTATAAAAAGGGTCATTATAAGTATAATTGTCTAGATAGAGCTTCTACATCTGGTAAAGGAGATAATGATAAAGGAAAATCACCTGTGAATTCTTTTGATGTAGTAGATAAGAGCAGAAATAATGAAGTAGATGTGTTTGTAACAAAAAAAAAAAGAAAGAAAAAGATAATCAAGATGGAAATGATCCTAAGAAGATGAAAGAAGAAACTAGTAAGAAACATAGGAGAAGAAAGTTGGGTGTGCGGGATTTTACGATTTCACGGGGCAAGGACCATACTCCATCTTGGAAGATCTATCCAAAAGGCCTGCAAATATTACATATGGTCAACTCTTGGCTATGTCTTCGAGAAGAGGTGGGAGTTGCGAAGTGGACTCAATGCTTGATGAAGGAAGGAGGTTGAGGTCCCCTGTTTTGGAGGTGAGAGGTGGATCCCTATGCTCCCAAGTGAGGTATTATGTAATGGTATTTCAATTCATGATGTCTTAGTTGATGGAGGTGCTGCGATTAATGTAATGGTAGTCCTGTAATGAATATGTTGGGTTTAAAAATTGATCGCCCTTCAACACTTATGTTAAGGTCATTAAATAAAGGAAAAACTAAACTAGAAGGTGTAGTTTCAAATGTGGCAAATATCTGTTATGGGTGTTGTATGTGTGGTAGACTTTAGGTGATGAAAAATGTCTTTATTGCGTACCCAATGCTTTGGGAAGACCATGGCTAATGAGAGTTCATGCAAGAAACTACTGGAATGAAGGTTTCATGACACTTGGATGTGGTAGAGAGAGGGTGAAGATAAACACTGATCCTCGACATCATAAGGAAGAAACTGTGGATTCAAGTGATGGCTGATGATTAGACATCCTCTAATTATTCTAGTACCGGTGAAGTGGACACTTTGAAGATGAAGAAAGTGAGGTTGATGTTTGAGTCATGGATATCCTTCCCGTCACACCAACTCATTACCCCATAAAATTATCTAAAGAAGAAGTTGATGATCCTCTCCAACAAATAAAGATTGGTGATCTTTGTGATGGAGAGTGAGAAGGAATCCTACCTCCGGCTCTTTGAAGGTACATACACATATTCACTTTTGATTACAAGGAACTCCGTCAAGTAAGTTGGGTAGAACATTCTATTGAGTGGTAGATGGTGCTAAGCCCATAAAGCAAATGCCATATAGAATGAATCCTAATTTTTCCAAGGCGTAAAAGAAGAAATAGATAAGTTGCTTGATGCGGGATTCATATTTCTTTGTGGAGAATTCGAGAATGGGTTTCTCCCATTGTGATCTCAATAAAAAAAGAATGGGAAGCTACGCATTTGTGTTGATTACGGGAAGCTCAATAAGGCAACAAAGAAGGATCATTACCCTCTTCCATTTTCGAGATCATATCTTGGATGAAGTAGCTGGCCGGGAGTGCTATAGTTTTCTTTGATGGATATAGCGGCTACAACCAAGTTCGTATAGCGAGAGAAAGATTAGTGAAGACCACGTTCACCACTCCTTGGGAACTTTTGCTTATAGAGTTATGCCTTTTGGGTTGTGTAATGCTCAGCAACATTCCAGCGTTTGATGAATAGGGTGTTGAACCCTACATTGAGACCTTCATAGAGTATTTTGGATGATTTTTGCATCTATGGGAGCAAGTTGGACCACTTGCACCGAGATGGAGACAACATTTCAAAGGTTAGATGAAGCACAAGCCTCACTAAACCCTACAAAGTGTGTCTTGGGATGTTCTAAAGGTATTTTGTTAGGGCATGTTGTATCAGAGATGGTATTGGTGCTTGATCACGATAAAGTTTCAAAAATCAAAGATTTACCATCTCCTATGAATAGAAGTAAGTTGAGATCATTTTTAGGTCATGTGGGTTACTATAGTAGGTTCATCAAGAATTTCTCAAAGATTGCCTGACCACTAACCTTGATTCTTGAAGAAGGATGTTACTTATGAACCGGGAAATAAGGCACATGAAGCTTTTGGAAAGCGAAGGAAGCCAGGGTGTCTTCATCATTTTGAAGAATCCAGCTTGGAGCAAGCCATTCATTGTGTACACCGATGCCTCGGATGTACCACTAGGAAGTACTTTGAGCCAAAAGGATGAAAATGGGAATGAACATCCAATTTACTTTGGGAGCGAGACAAATGAGCGATCTTGAGGTAAATTATACTGAATGGCGAAAAAGAGGCTCTAGCTATCATTTTTGATGTAAAGAAGTTTAGAAATTACTTCTTTAGGGCAAAAATTTCTAGTTGTAATAGATCATCAGGCTCTAAAATATATTTCAAATAATCCTAACCCATCGGGGAGGATAGCAAGATGGATAATTTTGTTACAAGAATTTGAATTTGATATTATAGATAGGCCGGGAAAGAAGCATGTCAATGCGGATGCACTCTCTCGAGCCTACGATGGTTTAGGATCATCTTGTGATGATGATGATTTCCCGATGCAAAGCATTGTTATCCCTTGACACAATCCCTAGTGAATACATAGATATTTGGAATTATCGAATGAATTCAAGTTTCTGATGGTGCCAATGCAAAGACTAGGAGAAAGATTACTCAAGCCGATCGTCCATATTCTATTCTACATAGAGTATTATTTTGAATAGGACTTGATGGATAGTACAAGAAGGCGATTGGACACGATCAGGGAAGGAACTGCTAGAAGAATTCCACAATCGTACATGTGGAGGGCACTTCTCGGACAACTTACTTACGGCAAGAAGGATCTTGGATGCGAGTTATCTTTGGCCCCTCTTTTTAAAGATTGTTATAATTATTGTAAGACATGTGATATTTTTCAAACACATGGTAACCGTAAGACTTCATCATCTCCATTATGCCCTATTCTTCCACTTGGTCCCTTTGAAAAGTGGGGAATAGACATTATCGGTACACTTCCAACTACCTCACGCCAAAATAAGTATATTGTAGTTGCTGCATTATTTAACCAAGTGGGTTGAAGCTAGGCCATTGAAAACATCTTCCATGGATGAAGTGGCAAGGTTCATATATGAACACATTGTCACAAGATTTGGTTGTCCATTAGAAATTGTAACAGATCAAGGAAGCCACTTCATTAATGAGGTAGTAGAAGCCCTAGTCAATAAATTTTCTATTAAGCACAAGAAGGCAACAACATACAAGCCAAGTACAAATGGACAGGTGGAGCAACAAATTGTGTTGTGTCAAATTCTACCAAAAGATGCAGCCTTGCAGGTACATAAGTGGGATAAAAGGATTTATGCAACATTGTGGGCATTTAGGGCAACATCAAAGTAAGCAACAGGATACTCCCCATTTCGGTTGACCTATGGCATTGATCCGAGTTCTTCCTATTGAGTTTGATATTCCCCCTTTGTGAGAGTTATGAAAAATGAAAGGATGGATGAAAGTGATTCGATAAAAGAAAGGTTGGTACATCTTCATTTGCTAGAGGAAATGAGGAAATAGCAAAGGATACAAGCCATAAGAAGAAAATGAAGCAGAAGGAATACTTTGATCAAAAGATCCATTGGTCTCCATTTCATGTGAATGACTTGGTTCTAGTATATGATTCCAGATACAAAAAAAGAAGACAAAGAAAATTTCTTCTAAAATGGATGGGGCCCTACAAAATAGCAGTTGTGCATGAAAATGGTACGTACCGATGAAGGAATTGGATGGCACTCCCATTACAAAATGGGTCAACCATGACAAGTTGAATATTTTCCAAGCACCAGAATAGTCTACTCTGAGGACGGAGTAGAAGCTAGGAAGGGGGAAGATGTCGACACTAAAATTTTCCTTCGTAATTTCTATTTCATTAATGTATGTATTAGGAATAGGATGTTGTTAAGTATAATTAGTAGTAGCGTCGATAGAAGATAATGGCGCCGTTAGTATGGTGCCACCAATTATGTGGAGTACGATATGATCAAAGTATAATAGGAATGTTGTAAAAGTAAATATTTTTCGTAAGTGGTCGGTAATGTTAAAATGTCAAAGTTTGGGTAATTAGAGAAGTAGGGTCTACATGATTAGGAATTAGAAATATTATATTGGTAATAAGGACAAGGAGTGAGGTCATAAATATTTTGTGTATTTTATTTGTAAAAAGTCTAAAAATGTGGAACCCATGTAAAATGATAAGGTTTATCTTATCTTAAAAGATAAGCTTATATGTCAGATAAGAGTTAAGGTATGGAATATGATTCATCAAAGTGGATTTCTTATCCTATCTTAGAGATAAGATGCATAAGCCTGGAAGTTCTATAAATAGAGAGGCCACCTCCCTCATTTAGCATAGAAGGAAGTAGTGAGAAATATTGTAGGAAGTGTGCAAAGGAAGCCATCAGTTTAAAGGTGTGTTGAAGAAGCCATTAAGAGGTGTAATTGTAAAGTTTCTCCCATAGTCTTGGTGAAAGGCAAGTGAAGTCAATAACACTTGAAGTACCACATGGGTGAGATTGTAACAATTTCATGTTAATATGTGTTGAAGAAGCCATTAAGAGGTGTAATTGTAAAGTTTCTCCCATAGTCTTGGTGAAAGGCAAGTGAAGTCAATAACACTTGAAGTACCACATGGGTGAGATTGTAACAATTTCATGTTAATATTATAATTTACTTTGATATTTCAGATTTGTCATCATTCCATAGTCGATGGTATTCTTGTGTTATGTTGTTGTTTTGTTTCCAGATTACATCCACCAAATTAAAGGTTGTGCATTAGTAAATAATCATAGCACGCGGAGTTCGGTGAAGAATTATCATAGTCGGATTGGTGATGACAGTACTACCGAAACATGTCAACAAAAGCACCACAGGTTTTAGTAGTGTGTTGATGGTAAAGTTTAGAATTTCCTTAGATAGCTAGCACGAGAAAATAATTTCGACCAAACAGGAAAAAAAACTTAGGTCCAACACTTATGCCATTGAAGTAATCATAACCCATTTCCATTAATCCTTTGTCTGGCCAAAAGCATTAAAAAAATGAATATTATATGGTCATGGCGTGTTCTATTAGACCACATCTCTTGATGCATTTTGGAGAATATAAGACTTACCTTGTGTATGCATCCCTATTTTACATACATCACTATTAGTCACTTGAAAATATGTCAGAAACGCTTCCTCTTTCATGTATTCTATACTGGAAGATCAAACCTTTCTCCAACGATCTCTTTTTTGTTTTACAAAGTCTAGGATACTACGGCAAGGGCAGGAGCCTCTACACATACGAGTGAATTTGCATGAAAGTTTCAAAGCATAATACTCCTTTGAAGTAATTCACATGGCTAGACATGGCGTAAGGACCAACAAGACATATCGAAGTAGGTTAACAAAAGAAAATGACCGAAAAGGGAGGGTCTAAGCCTAATGTCATCCACATGGCCCAAAATTTTATAAGACATTCAACATAACATAATCAAATGCATTTTTTCCATTACTATCATTTAAGAAATGGCAAGAGGCCACCAATTCCACCCTCTTGCTAGCTAGGGGGCCGTATGAAGCATTAGGTAGTTATTTATACAAAAATCTAGGATAATAAATTTGTTTGGGAAATTCCGTGCATGGAGGCTATGTTGTTGCGAAGGTGGGCTGGTGGTTGAATTATTTAATCCAACCATTGATCAACCAATCTACTTCCTAGATAATGGCACCACCAAATAAGACTCTCCCCCTCTTTCATGCAAGACAATTCCAAGCCTAAGGATGGAGATCAACACATAAATGGGCCACTACATTCCCCTTATAGTATAATTTCCCCATGCTAGACCCAATTTTTGTCATGGAAAATGCATAGCCTAATAGTTTGAAATTTTCAAGCATGACAAATAAGTCTACATTGCAAAATTTTACCTCTGGATCACACTACAACCTCTTCCTAGACAACTTGTTTCAGTGTTACTATCATCATGGACATAAGGAAGTTCCTAAATATATTTTTAAACATTAATTTGTGTGCAAAGAAATATGATGAATTTGATGGATGAGTTAAACGAAATTTATTGAAATACAAGTCTTCCCGAGAGGCCATAAAAGGCCAATTTTTGTCATTCTAAAGCCAACATGAACACCTGGAAGAGTGTGGGAAATATATAAAACATCAAGAGGTGTTTTTGGGAGCCTTGAAAGTTTTGGATGAAATTCAGGAATTTTTAATAAATAATTTTTCATTTATGAAAAATCTACTCAACAACGGAGTTTTCTATGTTTCTTTAAAGGTTTATTTAAACATTCAAACAATGAAGATGCCCCTCTCCATACCAAACACAAATGATCCAAAAAAATTAGTTTTAGGATTATCAAATTTATGAAATTTTTTCCATTGATATTATAATATGTTTTGGGACAAAAATCATATAAGGCTTGACCCCAAAACATCATCTTAAGCATCTGGCATAAAAATGCAACTTTCCTAGCTATTTCTGGACATCTAGTACAAATGCGGATTTCTATTTTTAGCCCAAACACACTTTTAACACCGTTGTGTCTCAATTATCCCCTTGAGAATAAGGGGTACATGAAGGATATAAAATTACAACCTCGTATACTGCCTAAGTCACACCTTTTTGTGTGTCCCAATTTTATCATTTGTTGTAATTGTCCCCATAATGCAAGGAGGAAAAGAGGGAATAAAAAGTGTGACCTCACTCCCTCACCGTATTCAAAATTTTGTGTCCCAATTATATGTAGGGGGGAAAAGGGGAATATTAATTATGACCCGCATAAATTTGGAGCTCTGAGACCCCCATAAAACCCCTCGAGTTCAACACATGTTTTCCCAACCCAATCATATTAGCCTACCAACACCTCATGCTGCCACTTGTCACATAACTACTCCAATTCACACTTTTGTGTCCCAATTGTCCTAATTTCTCCATAATTAAACCTCATGTAAATTGATGCATGATCATCAAATCTATAATGTACATATGATGGTAACCTCTAAATTTTTTTATCAAGTGTCTAGGTTCTTTAAAATTCAAATGGAGCATTTCCCTCTAAAATGTGGATGTCATTTTTGCTTGGTGTTGTGTTTTTCATGAACTCTTGGAGCTTGTAAACTTGTAAAAGGATGAAAAGAGGTAAAAATGTATTTCTTAGGTCGACTTAGGGGTTTAAAAGTCATAATACAAGTCAATAATTAAGAACATGATCCTTTTATTTAAGGTATGTAGTGTTAATTTTATAAATAACTCATATGACCATGATTTTATGAACCTATATTCAGGTATAGGGTGATTGGAAGAGTATAGGATGAAAATTATAATTGATCTACCTCATTCTACTAGGGTAAGAATCACGGAATGGAGTTTCAAGAGGAATAGTAAAGAATACAACTCATCTTTGACTATTATTTCTTGATTTTGGTGCTTGTTATTGTGCATGTGAGATATTATTTGTTTGTGAGTTGAGTTAAACAAATTATTGGGATTGGACATGAGAATTTTTGAATAAATGTTTGATAATTCTATTTTTTCTTTTCTAATTCTTAATGCGATCTTCTAATGTGGAACCACTCGACCCATGAGATATTTCAAGTTTGTGTGTGAATAAGCTGACTTGAAATAAAAAATCGAAGTATATGACAAAATAAAATTAAAGTTTTCTAAGACTTGGTTAAGGCATGTTCATGTAATGTGACTACGGCGAGAGGGAGATTTGTTATGAACCTTCAAAGTAAGTCTTTGTGTGTTTCCATTTAATTTTTAGCGGTGCAAGCTATAACATACTATATAATTTTGTGATAGTGGGATAAGCCTAGTAGTTGAGAAAAAATTAGTGAAGAGAGGCCAATCTATGTCCTTCATAGCTGTTAAGAATGGAGTGTGTGTATTTTCTACTTTCCTTATTAAGTATAGTACTCTTGAGCATCTTGTAGCAGAGTATCACTCACATTTAGAGATGCAAGAAAATATTTTAGTTTGAGAGCATTATGTGATCAACGAGGTGTGACAAAATTTGAATCATGCATGTAACTCTATTAACAACATATAAACCTAGTAACAGTTACCTCTTATTTCCATGAAACATATTTCTGCTACTATAAGTGAATACCTTGTCTAAAAGAACTGAAGCAAATTGCTAAAGCTTTCAAGGATGATTTAATGGGTGCATTGTTGGTTCCATTTTTCAGCTTGCACCATGTTGCCCTAAATTTTCAAAATCTGTATCTGCTAAAAAAATGGTTTTATCGTTTGATTTGATGGTCTATAATTCTTCCCCTCCAGTTGAATGCTTTTAAAATGTTCACAAACTTGTTGTTTTTCCTTAATTTGAAGGAATATTCCAAGTTTTCCCTTTTATGTGCCCTAGTTTTTCCAATTTTACAGGGTGTGTCATTTTTCCCTTTGCCAAATCATGGAAAAATCAAAATTGATCATTTCATACTTGTTTGTATTTAAAAATCCAAATCCTAGATTGAAAATGTTTGGAAATCATGCTTCAGTTGATTCAAAATCAAAAATTTGCCATCCTTGGTGAAAAAATTGAATTCTAGGGCATCCTGGAATTTTTATGTTTTCACTATTAGGCGGGCATAATTTTCCCATCAAATTCATCCTCAAATGGTATTGGCAATGTGGCAGCTTCTAATTGGTTGAGGAAAGGCGGGGAAGTGTTGTAACTTTTCATTTTTGCCTTTTCAAACAATGGGGCATTTTCGGGCCCAGGGACCCAGTTTTCCAAATTTGCCTACGTGGCATGTTCTAATTGGCAAGGGGTTGGTAGGTGGTCAGATTCCTTGGAATTTTAAGACTTTATTTTGTAAAAAAATTAAAGTCAAAAATTGGTCCAAAGCCCCGTAGCCAATCCGGAGTGGACACATGTCCTAAAAAACCAAAAAGGGAGGAGCGGGCCGAGGGGGGACTTAGATTTTTTTAGCTCTAATTCTCTAAAGTTTCAAAATAAGTTTTAGCCCCACTCCAATCAGAGGAGGACACGTGGCAGCACGGCAGGCGCAAAGCGGGTCGGTGAGGCCGGCAGAGGTAAAAGGGAATTTTTCCCTTTTTTGCAAAAGAGTTCAGAATGAAAATTTTTAGCATGCCCCCATGAATGAATCATAGGTGGAAACATGTCCATGAAGGGTCAGAGGGAAGTGCGGGCCATGGAGGGAAATGGGGATTTTTCCTTTTGGCAAAAGGAGTTAAAATCAAAATTTGAAGCGCTGGCCCGCTAGCGAATCATCGAGCGACACATGGCAGATGACAAAGTGGGTCAGCGGGCCGGCGAAGGAAGGAGAAATTTTTTTCCCTTTTACAAAAAGGATTAAAATCAAAATTTGGAGCACTGGCCTACTGATGAATCACAAGGAGACACGTGGCGAGGGAGAAATCAGAGGTGTAGGCCCACGGGGCAAAAAGTGAAAATTTTCCAATTTTCCAAAAAGGTCAAAATGCATAGAATTGAAGCATGATCCCAATGGGACCCACCATGCACCACATGTGAGCTCCAAATTTCAAAGGTGGAGGGGCAAAGAAAAAATTCAAAATTTTCCATTTTTCCAAAAATGTGGAAAAGTCAAAAATGATCCCAATTTCGGTTCAAATCATTTTTTGCCATGTGTCGGCCTTATCCAAAAAATCAAAAAGGTGACTCAAGCTTATTTCTAAGTCCACATCTTCCATGTGGAGGGCTAGGATAAAAATAAGGATAAGATCGATGGTTCTTTATGCATTGATTTGTTTTGACCGCCATGAGAGCTCCAAGAAGCTTGGAATCATGATTTTTGCATCAAAATTCATCAAATTTATAGTGATTTTGTGTCATCTTGGCCTTCCAGGATCATTGACATCACTTTAATGGCTTAATTCTTTGATTTGAGATGTTTTTGAAGTAATTTTTTACCTTATCCCGAGCAAACACATGGAATGTCAAAATCAAAAGTTGCGAGAGGTAATTTTAAAAGGTGAAAATGATCGAGTAAAAGGTGTTTGCATGCCTCAATGATGAAAAACATACCCCGGGGTGGATAATGATCCATATATTTGTAATGATTTAATCTTTTTGGGAACACCTGGCAACCTGAGAATGTTTTTCTATTTGATGTCATTTTTATTTAATCATGAAGAATTGTTGTAACAAAATTGATCCCTTGGCATATTATTTTCTTGGGAAAGAAGGATCAAATGTGGCAAGAGATATATAATGCATGTTTTGAGACATGCAAAGGGGTTGGGAAATTTAAAATCATGAGAAAATTATGAGAGGAAGCTCATCTTGAGAGAAGACCACAAAAGAACTAGGATAATTTCTTCTGTGTTGGATTTTCATGTATGTGAGTTGGTTACAAGTGTATGGCCATCACACAGCTCTGAGATTGTTCATGAAACTCTCCCCTACTAATGAATCTAACAAGATTTGTAGTTAATCTATGTTTTTTGAGCTATATGATGTCTGTTATCATTTTTAAATGCACTGTAAATAGTTTTCATTGTTCTTGTTGCAATCTATTGGGAAATATATTTGTTAGTGCTCCATTAATTATTGGATTAATATTGTAAGTTGTTAATACAACTTACGTAGGAGATTGAGGAGTGATTTTAGGAATGTGAGTTGTTAGAAAAACTCACATATATGCTGGGAGAGTGGTTGTAGGAAATCAAATATATATATGTAAACACTCTCGAATGATGATTAATGAAGTATTATTCTATGTAAATCTATTGTTGCACTTACATTTGGTATCAGAGCGCTTGAGATCCAGAAATTCCTCTTCCATAAGTCCGGTCTCCATTCTTTGAGAAAGGATCCATGAGAGTCTTTTATAGGTATTTCCCTTTGTTTAATGCCATTTTGTGAAGTCATAAACATGTACGACCTATCTATTGCATGTGAGTTATCAGTGGCTGCGCACGTGAGAAGCTCAACATTTTTCATTTGATAGAGATTATTTGGCTTGTTATTCTGCTCGGTTAACAGCTTGTGGCAGCGTTGAATCCTTGGTGATATCTTCAATTGTGGTCTGCCTCCATCCAACACTCCACAAATCTCTTTCCATTGGGACAGATTTATCGAGTCTTTTCTGCATCAATTTTGAGCAGACCGTATAGCACCATTTGCCCACAATTTTTTATTTTTTCATGAATACATTACACCAGATCTTCCACATTTCAATTTTAGACGTGGAAATACGTGGATTTTGACTGTTTTGTCTATCTATCTTATGAAGTGCCATCATATTGAGCTTGCATTGATTTAAATCCTATATTGTGTTGCACAAATCGTGACTTTCGGTTTTAGATTGGTTACACTTTATTTTCAATTATTTCATTTGATGAATGGAGCTTTGAACGCAACAATCTGTATAAACACTGTGATCTTCCTTTACATTGTTATAATCCACATGGGAGCGACTCATTTATAACAGACATACATTCTCATTTCTCTTGGCGTTTGTATTCTATTGGCACCGAATATGATAGATTTTTGGTGGGCGTAATATAACACTTCCACGTATTTTACATGCGAGGAATTAAAATCTAGTGCATGCACAACTGGTGATCAGGTTTTCTCAGCTCATAGACATTGACAGCAAATAAATATTGAATATCAGTTTTGTTGGTTTGATCTTTGATTTCTATACAAAGTTCATATTTTGAGGCTAGATCATGTGCTCCAGGTGCATTTGAAACTCAATATTTGATCTGCGCTCTCGTGTTTCATCCATTGTATTCTGATCTATCCATTGGGTGATTCAGATCTACTAAATAATGGTAAGGAATTATGGCTTTTTCATTTAATTCCAAGACATATTTCCCCAGAAATTAAGGTGAAGACGTGGAAGTGGAATAGGTCTTGTATTGCATGGTCGAATCAAGCATTGGATTGGACTCGACACGTGTGTCATAATTCTGGTATTCAATTATTGTAACCTTGTCACTTGACCCCCAAGCTCCAAACCAACATTATACTCTCTTGCATAACCATGGTCATTGCGTCAAAAGGTTCCTAATATTTTTTTAAAAAGAGTCTTTGAGTATTTTTTTTTGTTATCATCAAATTGAAAAGTAATTAAATATTACTTTTTCATCATATGTGTTCAAGTAAAAAAATAAAAAATAGTGTTAGTCTTTATCATCCATTGTGTTCTAGTTATTGTCCTATCAATATTGTCCTTGTAATGTCATTGTAAAAGTTGTAAATTTGTCACAATTGTGTCAATTATCCAAGTCATAAATGTCGTCTGGTTAAAATTGTGTCATTATTACCTTGTCTAAACGTGTCATTATTGAGAGTCTTGTCAAAATTTCTTTGTAAGTTAAAGTCAAAAGTTGTGAAAATAAAAAAATTTCCTTATGGACGCATTATCAATGTTACCCGGACGTCTAGAAAAATAAAGTTTTTCACATTGTAAGAGGAAAATATAATAATTTCAATTGTAAACAAATGTACTTCATGTTTACATATTGCTAAGTCAGCAGACATGGTAGTCTTTGGAGGATGGAGGAAAACGGAGGTTGGAGGTCATTCAGTGACCTCTCATCGATTTCCAACGCAGGGCTGCATACAGATTTGGTGACATGTGTGTGTGTGTGTGTAATTTGATTTTAGTGCTTCAAGTGTGGTACAGTTTGTAGTTTTCAATAAGTGGAAATTTCACATTGAGGGGGGGAACATGATCCAATGTTCCATTTCCATTATGTCATCTTTTTCTATGTATGTATGAGCAGCAGATTTCAGTAGAATTTCCTATGTTATTCCCTACAGTGAGATGTGATGAGGGCTAAGAATAGTACTTGGCATATCATGATGTGGTTGTAGGTAAACCAGTTGAAAACCTTCATTTGTGGTTTATGGTAAACCAATAGCAAAACCACCATTCTTGGTTGTTGGTAATCCAGTCATAAAACCATCACTTTGTGGTTTGTGGTAAACCAATTGCAAAACCACCATTCTCAATTTTTGGTCAACCATTTGTAAAACCATCCTTGAGGTTTGTGATCATCTTGTGAAAATCACCAGATCATGAGCAGGTGCAAGTACAAAGACGGAGTTTTCCCCATGTTTGCTTTAAGGGGGAATGTTGGGAAATATATTTGTTAGTGCTCCATTAATTATTAAATTAATATTGTAAGTTATTAATACAACTTACGTAGGAGATTGAGGAGAGATTTTAGGAATGTGAGTTGTTAGAACGACTCACCTATATTTGGGAGAGTGGTTGTAGGAAATCAACTATATATTTGTAAACACTCTCGAATGATAATTAATGAAGTATTATTCTGTGTAAATCTATTGCTGTACTTACACAATCTTGCATTGAAATTCTTTAGAAATCACATAAAATCTCCATTTCTTGTTGATAGTTTAGTTGCATTTGCAACCTCATGTTAAGAAAAGCCTTCATCGATAAAGAGATAAAAAAATTTAAAATCACTTTACCTTCCTTGACTGTAGAGATTTCTTATAAGCCTTTGGGGTCATCTTAGGCCTGGTTTGATCAAGGAATTTTGCGTTTAATTGAGTTCTCAAAGATTGTGTGAAGAGTGCTTCCGGGATTACATTTATGCCTCTTCGGTTGAAAGAATGTCCCGATTATTTGAAGCATTTTATCTGAAATTTGTTTCAAGTATTGTAGAGGTTCTCAAAGATGTGATATATCCCAGTTTGTCTCATCAATACCCCACCAAAATTTTGTTCAGAATAAATAATCCTACTCCATACTACCCCTGCATTGCATTGTGTGTCAACAAAAGGATCTAACCCATCTACAAAAATGCATAAGGAAAATAAGGATTATACAATATCTTCAATAACCCTTGCCTTGCATTGAAAATATCTCCATGATTTGGGAGTGACAACTTGTGAAAGTAATATTTGGAGTGTTGATCATATTTTCCCAAGGCCTTTTCATACTATTTGCATAAATTGAGGGATATCTTCATCTCCTTCACCATTTGGGGGTTACAATATATGTTCTCTTACCTTGGTTGAAAAGGCACAATCTAAAATAGTGAGGGTTAGATAAAATCCTTTCAAAGTGCTATCCATCTCTCCATAAATCTGAGTGCGGTTAGATCACCTCCCGAGTTACAAATGATGACACACATCATGATATATCTAACTTCAAGATTGATGCTACTTAGGACTGAAAAGGAGAACAAATTTGGGTACCAACACCTTTTAGTACCATTTCCGAGGACTTCTTGGAATTTCTTGGTGTTTTTGGAGTGTTTGAAGAGTTTGAGCATTTTTGTATTCAAGTATTTGAGTTGCTACATTGTTAAAATATCATTCAATGCTTCAAATCTACAAGTTTTAAACAAGGGTTTCAGGTTTTATCTTCTGTTTTCCATTTCCGAGCAATTCATACACTTTGGGTGCATTGTGATTGATTGATTTAAGAAGAGGGTCTGATTTATAAATTCTTACAAAGGTTTCAAAGTACTAGCAAACATTTGACAGATTATTTTAGTGTATTCTTGCACAACTAAGGTGAAATTCCTTAGTGGTGACTCCATGTTGATTTGATCTTGAAAATACCAGTTGTCTTACATTTCTGTCATTTATAATTTGTTGTTTAAATTTGTAAAACTAGAAGGAAGAAGATCTCTATTTATCAAGGAATCTGCTAAGAAGTTGTTTACAGATTCAAGAAACTCAGAACTTGAGGGAAGAAAAGTGTGGAAAGTGGTTGGAGACTTGACTGCAAGAAAGGAGATCCCTATTGTTGAGTTTGAAAGTGAGTAGCTTGTTATTGAGGACTGTAATTCTCCATCAAGTGGATCTAATTCAGACAATCCTATTGTTGATTTGAATTCCCCATCAGGTGAGGGACCTTCTTGTGCATTTGAAAGGCTTGCTCCTAAATCTGCTCCTGTATTTTCTAAATTTGCTAGAGATCATCAAGAAGGAGAGCCCTTAAGAGAGATCTATTTTGAATATTTCATTCCCATTCCCCAAATACCTCTCACTCCTCATCAACTTGTTTCACCTCCAAGATCACCACCACAAGATAACATGGATCATCCTCCACCTAGACCCCATTTATTGTTAACACCTTTGGTCCTATCAATTTAAGAGGAAAGGATGGTTACCCAGATGTTGTCCCACAAGATGTCAGAAATAGGTTGCCAAAATTCCAGGGTAACAATGTTATTACATGTGATCAGCATCTCAAATTTTTGATAATATGATGGAAGATTTTGAGATAGAGTTTGAGGATGTGTATGTCAAATTTTTTATTCACACACTAGAAGAGGATGCTAGGGATTGGTATAAGGCTATACCTTATAATTCTATTGACTCTTAGACTGAAATGAAGAATGCATTTAGGTTGTAATATGGTGATAGGACTAATCCTAGGTTTCTCTTTCTCGAATTTGAGAATATCAAGAATAACCTCAATGAATCAGTCCATGACTTCTACACAAGGTTTAACAAAAATTTGAGAAGGTTTTCTATTAATTTGAAGCCTTGTGATGAATCTTGTCTAATCAAATATGTAGATGCATTTGATAAGAAGGTGGCCTATTACCTAAGAGACAAGAACCCAACCAATCTAAGACAAGCTTTCACCATGGCACTTCAAATTGAGAAAAATATGAAAGCAATTGGGAAACCTCTTAAGAGAGATTGTATAAAATTGATAAACCCTAAAAAACCTCAAGCTATCAAAGGTGTTGATTTAGAATAGGTTGTGAAAAATTTGGCAGGGGATATCAAAGAAATCTCATACAAGATGGCAAGAGCTGAGAAGTAAATTAGGCAGACTTCACAAGATCATCCTAGCCGCAATCACCATAGGAATGAGCATAGGTTTGATGAAAAAGGTAAAGGGCCTGTTGGATTTGTAAATAGACATCCTCAAGCACATGAAGGAAGAGTGTTTCCTAATCCCTTAACTACCAAGGTTTTTTTTGTTGAAGAAGTTTTTGATATGGATTGGTGTGATAGATGTTTTCTTCCTCATCCTCCATGTGAATTGGACAAACAATTTGATGAAGCTAATAATAAGGATGGAACTGATGATGATAGTTTCATGGTGGGATGTTCTTCAAGCTCACAAGGAGGAGCAACATCTACTGAAGTAATAAGTGCTAAGACAACTACAACTTTTTGGGATTACATTAAATGGGTACAAGTCTTTCTTCCCCCTCATGCTCTTGAAGTTGATGTAGTGCAAGCTTTTGAAATTCCTAAAAATGATTTTGAATACTTAAGAGCTTTGATGATTAAGAAGTATGATGGTGGTATCCCTTCGGAGGAAGATAGACAATTATTGATGAATGTTGTTGTAGCTCAAGAGAAAGAGTATAACACTAGAAGAAAATTTGTTAAAGGAAGTGGGCCTCAAGCCAAACCTAAAACACCCTTGCTCACAAGCATTCCAAAAGAATCTCCTAGGAAAGAAACACTTGCTAAAATCTCTATTGTCCCAAGAAAAAATTACAGTCCTCCTCATGCCCAAGCTGCCAAGAATCCCTTGCCATCTAATGAATCTTCTTGTCTCCCTTCCAATGTTGTTTTGCCAAAGAGTGTCCCCTATGACATAGCCCAAGTATTGAGCCAAATTAAAGTGAGTGTTCCAATCATTGAGTTTCTTAGAATTCCTGAGCATAAGAAGAGAGCATTTGAGTACTTGGGATTGAAAGAAGAGAAGGTTACTATAGGTAGAAATGTAAATGTTGTTCAAACTCCACCTTAGATCATTGTTGACCTTGAAACACCACCAGCAGTAGAAGATCTTGGAGAGACACCTGAGGTAGATTTGGGGGCATCTTTGGTTTATTCCCAATTGAATGTTGATCCACTCTTCACAACTTTGATCATAAAGGATAAGATACTTCACAATTGTATGATTGATTATGGTGCATCATGTAATGTTATGCCTCTAGAAGTCATGAATGAGGTTGATATAAAAGTGATAGCTCCCTATGGGAAGTTTACTACCATGGATTCAAGGGAGGTGTCTATGGTTATTTGTGTGAAAGGTTTGGTATCGCAACTTGCAGACTATCTGGGTAAGAATTTAAAACTTGATGTTGTAATTATTGATTGTTGCCTTGCCAAATGGGGTATGATTTTGTCAAGAAAATGGGTTGCAAGTGTTGGTGGAAGCATTCATATGGACATGTCTTTTTCCACCATTCCAATTAAGGGAATCCTTGTTAAACTTTATGGTGAGAAGAAGATGTTGCACCTAATTGAAGATCCCAACAATGCTTCCTATGAAGTGTTATTTGCTGATGTAGATCTTTGAGAATTTCATTGATTTTGTTGGTGGAAAAGAAAATAAGATGGAAAAATCAAAGTGCCTTGATATGGTATGTTCTCCATGGACATTGCTATTTGATGGAGCTTGCTCCAAATTTGGGAATGGTGCTGGTATAGTTTTGTTTTATCCTAGTTTGGAAGAGTTTGATTTTTCCTTCAAACTTATTTTTGAATGCACTAAAAATGTTGCTGAGTATGAGGAATTGTTGTTGGGTTTAATAATTGCATGGAAGTATGGAGTGAAAAATATTGTTGCGAAAGGAGACTCGAGATGGTTTTCAAACAAATAAGAAAAGCGTATGCTAAAAAATCAGCGTACGAAACAGTATAAGCATGCAATTTGGGATCTAATTGAAATTTTTGATTCCTTTAACATTTTGTATCATGATAGAGGTCTCAATGCTACTACTGAAAAATTGGTAGTCTTTGGGTTATATATTTGGAAATTGCACCATTTCACCTTATTGTGAATACAACATTGAAGTGCTAACTAGGCCAGCTATCCCTGATAATGTGAAACATTGGCAAGTTTTTGATGATGATGCTCAAGTGCTAAGGTTATTGCAAAACCAAGGTGACTTTGCAAATCGGGATATCGATTGGGAGCCAATGGTATGCATGATGAAGGAAGAGAAACTTTTTTGAGAAAGACATCATCCAATTGAAAAAAACACCATTCCTAGAGGTCTTGTTGCACTTGAGTCAAATTTTAACAATGTTGATTGTATCATAAATAGAAAAATGTCGCCTCAAGGGATGTGGAAGAGCATAACTTGGGAAAAAAAGAAAAACCAAGAAAATTTTGGTTGGGTAGAAATTTAAACAAGGAAGAAAAATAGTCCCGCCTCCAATTGTTGAAACAATATCAAGACGCCTTGCTTGGTCATATTCGAGCTGAAAGCACATAGAGAAGACTTGTTTCAACATGAGATTCCTCTTGAAAAAAATGCCAAACAATTTAGACAGAAGCAAAGGCTAATCAATCCACTCTTGTCCATGAAAATGCAAGGTGAATTGAAGAAAGCGAAGGAGGGAGGGATTGTTGATGCAAAATCACAAAGCACCCCGGATGTTGATCGATTTCTAGTTTGATCGGACTAGGATCCAGTGTGATTGCACAACATGGAATCCTTTCTTCAAGTGTGGGACTTGTAAAAATGAGAAAGAAATCTCCAGAGAAGGCTGGTTCCTCTTCCTAAACTACCTGCCACAAGCTATTCCAGTGCAGGCAAGATAATCTAATCCTAATCTAACCATGCCAAGGAGACAGAGAGAGAGAGAGAAAAGGGAAAAAAAGAGCCTACACTAAAACGGTGACACACCAAAGAAGGAAAATGTTGAACATCTATCAAAGCGCCATGGAACAAGGAGAGGTGAGTGATGGGAAGGATGGACGAGATGCATCACGAGCCCAAGGATAGATTTCAGAAAAAATGTCCCAAAACTCCATGAACACGAGCTCCAAACCTATAATGAGAATTCAAACATGCACAAATACCTGCAATGAAGAGAGGCAAGAAGAAAACAAGTGAAAATGCGAAAGGATGGACGGATGCATCACAAAACACGTTTTTGTTGCTTGAAGTTTGCCTGAGAACATCATTTTAATGGTAAAAGGAAAAAATGCCATTACGAGAGAAGGGGAGGAGGTTCGAACTCCATTTTTAACCTTGGAGAAGAAAATAAGGGAGGGCAGAGCTGGAAAGATGAACCACCTTTTAGAAAGAAGCCCCTCTTTACAATTTCTAGGAAGAATGAGAGAGGGAAGAGAAAGGAAATCCAGATCTACCCCAACCACTTCTAGGTTGCATTTAATTCATCTTATTATGGTGGCGGTGAGAACCCTAGCGAAAGCGGTGAACTGTATTTTACATTAAAGCTGGTTGTTGAAACGTCAGTTCTGGCCATTACCACATGCTAGAGACATTTCTTGACTTTATCTCTCCAAAATGAACCAAAATGCAAGATTGACCTAAGAATCATGTAGATAATTTCACCAGCTTTCCATTGATATAAAGAACGTGAAAATCCGAGCTCTGGATCGAAAGATATGGCGATCTGAAGATTTAGGGCAAAAAAAAGGCCAAAACGGATCGGCGGGAAAATATTTGAATTTTTCCACGCTCTGCCACTTGGATGACACGTGTCGGGTGCTGATTGGCCACGCAATTCTCTCTCCTTCCCTTTCCATGGGTTTTCCTTGAAAATTTTGACTTTTCTTACACTTTGGAAAAATTTCATTTTCCCCCCGCGCCCCGCCACTTGGGACACGTGGCATCATTTGGTTTGTCGATAGGGGTGCGGGGAAAACCTTTACCTTTTAGTTTTTGGCCAAAACCTTGCTAAGTTTCCAAATCTCTCCCCGATCTCCAAACTCCCCTTCCCCTTAGGACACGTGTCTTGTGTCACCTAGCTCGGGCCCTCTGTTCCATTTTCCCCTTTGAAACTTTTACCGACCACTTAGCAACTTTTTTCTTCTGACACGTGGAATGTTTTGATTCGTTGGTGGATGTTTAGCTTTTCATGTACCCGCATCCCTCGCATACCTTTTTCCTTGCTGTCCCAAACTGCTGGGAAAATATCTCCAAACCGCCCGGTCGGGCTTCCTTATTCTGTTTGAGGTGAAGACACGTGGCGAGATTCCATTCGTTCTTGGCTCCTTCGGATTTTCATGTCCTCCACGTAATTTTGGCTCAGATGTCCCAAAGCGCCCCGGATGAAAGTCTCCTATTTCAGCCAAATCGGCCGGTTCGCGTCCTCCACGTAGTTTTGGCCCGGCTGTCCGAACACTGGGAAAAATATTTCCGATCCACCGAAATGGACTGACTTGCGCCAAACCGGCCGATCCCGCGTCCGCACATACTTTTGTCCCAACTATCCCAATTTGTGTGAAACAAAACTTAGGCAATTTGTTCCCTCTTTTGGTCGATTGATTTTCACGTCCCACGCGTCCCGATGTCCCAACTATCCCGTGAGCCGCTGGACTAGGACTTAGCCGATTTTCTTCATTTTTCGGCCCCAAGCTTGGTTTTCTGTAATTTTTTCACCTTTTCTAACCCGTTGGGTTTTCTTCTTGGATGGGAGAGTTAGAAAGAAGCTGAGGGGCCCCAAAAACATGATTTTAGGCCTTTAAACAATCTACTTGCTCGGGACAGAATAATCTGATGCATGTTATCAAAATTACCCTAGGGGGTGAATTTTGGATAACAATTTGGCGACTCAGTGGGGTCATCTGCCTGCTAGATGAAGTTACCAGTTTCTGAAGCATCCATTGGGCATGGAGTCATGAGTTGTAACCTGCAAACTGATCTAAACTTTGAAAACCTCCTCTCTGAGCCACTTGGAAACCCACTGAAATGGGTATGCAAGAGCAAAACTAGCACCACAAAAACTATGTACAGAACTGAAAATCATACATGCTCCAAATGGAACATGTAGAGTGTGCACAAGCACTTCTTCTACTGAAAGCAAACCTACCTAATTACTCTCTAGCGGAATCAAAGGCAAGCTAAACAAACCCTGCAATTGGTTGTGAGAAATAGCTTCCCTTTCTCAAAAGTGGCAACCATGCAATTGATTTGGCATTGAACATGGCTGATTGGATGGATGGAAAATCAACAAGAAGCTGGTCTTCCACCCAAATCATCAAGGTATCAACTGAAGGAAAATTCAATACCTCTTTTAGTTGCTCTGCATTTGGATTGAAGAGGTATGATAGTTGATCCTTGGTACTTTGTAGCTCATCCTCATGCTCAGAAGCAAGCATGACTGGTTGTGACTTCTCTTTTGGCTCCAATGAAGCCAAATACCTGATTGGGCAAGGTCTGATCCATTGAGTATGCCCATAGCTCTGATTTTCAACTCCAAAAAGGAGTTCTCTTGTAGACCTTCTTGAATGGATGGTGTGGAAGAAATGGTGAAATTCCTCTGTCCTTTCTCTTCCTCCAATGAAGAACATGAAAGATTAAAATCTTCCAATCTTGGTTCCAAAGAGCTGCTATAAGATGCAGGCTGCTGCAAATGAATGTTCTCCTTCATGACAAGCAGACTCAAGTGTTTGGAATGTGGATGATGAAAGAGAGAATGGTGGAAACTCAACCGGCTCTTCTCCATCAAAACAGTCCTCCAAATCTGACAGATAAACTACCTCATGGCTGTCCTACTGCAAATGCTCCACTTCCTCCATGGTGTCTTCTTGATCTGTAACTTGACCACCATGGTTTCTTTCACCCTCCAACATTGAGTTTGAGAGATCAAACTCCTCTTCAGCACTAGAACTTGAGAGAGATGAAGTAGAAAGAAGAACTGAAGGTTCTCCTGTAGCCTGCTTTGTGCTCAAAGCCCTTGGATCTGTAATTTTCTCCTCCACAACTAGAATGTGCTCCTCTTCTTTTGGATTTGGAGCAGCTTCTCCTTCCTCCAATGTTTGAAGAAAATCTTGCTCTTGATAGAACTCTTCCTCTAGCATGAAGTTTTTCAAGTCAAACTCTTCAATCTGCTGCTCTAGAGGACAAGTTGGTACTGCAAGATCTTCTTTTGAGATTTCTTCCTTTATGGCTGATTGTGCAACTTGAATTGAATCAACATTCCCTTCAAATAGAGTGCCAACATGGACACTAATTTCTGAGCAAACTGACTGTTGATCTGCTTCTTCTTTTTGCTCTTCTTCTGCTGCCACAAAATCAGTCTTAACCACCATTTGTTCAACCTTAGCCTCTTCTGTAGGTTTAACCATCAAGGGGATCTTTTTCATCCCAAATTTGGCAGCCCAAACCCTCAAGTTGTCTGTCATTTATTTTCTATTGGGCTCTTCTTCTTGCTGTCCTTCATGGCCGATTTTTGCAATTTCTTCTTCCCCACATGGAATTGGGAATGCAAGAGGAGGGATGGGTTGTAACTTAATTGATTTGGAAATTTTTGTGGTGGTGGAGGAGGTGGAAACTCTTGTTTATTTGGAGTGGGAGGTATTTCATTTATCTCTTGTGGAGGGGATGACTGTTTGGAAGGAAAAAGGAAAGAAGAATTGAGGTGTGGTGGAAGACTGAGAGGTGGAGACATGGGATCAACATTTGGGACAGCAGATGGGGAGTTTAGAATTTGCAATTCCAAATGAGATGATGCTGCTTGAGTAATGGGAAGAGAAAAACCAGATGATGGTGTAGAACTTACCCATTGACAAGGTTGTTCAACACCAAGTGTATAGGCCTCTATTTCTGTTGTCCATTGTGCAAGTTGGGGCAGCATCTTCATCATGAAGTCCAGCTTCTCCTGAGGGCTGAAGTGTCTTGGAAAAGGGCCTCCCCATGGACAAGGAGTCCTGCAACCAATTCTGAAAGCTCTCATTTGAGCTGTTGCTCTAGACTGCACCATCTTTACCTCCATCTTTTGGATTTTCTCCAACAGACCAGCATCTTGCATCTGATTGTCTTCATTATATGCATACTCTTGCTCTTGGAAAGCTCCATAGCCAAACTGATTTTGGCATTGCTGCTCATATGGGTATGCATGTTGATTTTGAATTTGTTCAAAATGCTGATTTGGAGGATTTAAAAAACATGTTGGAGGTGGGAAACACTTCTGCTGTTGTAAATGTGAGTTCCATGATGGAAATGAAGTCATGATTGCACAACTTCATGGAATGGAAAAGAATGAAAGGGATGGAAAGAATGATGGATGGGAATGGATGAAAAATAGGTCTGCAACTTCAGAAATGGGTTTGATAAGATGGAGTCACCGAGATGCGTTTGCAAGTGCCTCCAAAGGCTAAATTCTTCACAGAACACACCAACCTACAAAAGATGAAGTGGAAGACCTCTAAGTCCCCAGGTGTGCAAAGCTGTTGATGCAAAATCACGGCACACCGTGGATGTTGATCAGATTTCTAGTTTGATCATACTAGCATCTAGTGTGATTGCACAACATGGAATCCTTTCTTCAAGTGTGGGACTTACAAAAATGAGAAAGGAATCTCCAGAGAAGGTTGGTTCCTCTTCCTAAACTACCTGCCACAAGCTATTCCAGTGCAGGAAATCTAATCTAATCCTAATCTAACCATGCCAAGGAGACAGAGAGAGAGAGAGAAAAAAAAACAGAGCCTACACTAAAACGGTGATACACCAGAGAAGGAAAATGTTGAACATCTATCAAAACTGCCATGAAACAAGGAGAGGTGAGCGATGGGAAGGATGGACAGATGCATCACAGGCCCAAGGATAGATTTCACATAGAAAATGTAACAAAACTCCATGAACATGGCTCCAAACCTATAATGAGCATTGAAACATGCACAAATACCTGCAATGAAGAGAGGCAAGAAGAAAACAAGCGAAAAATGAGAAAGGATGGATAGATGCATCATGAAACATGTTTTTGTTGCTTCATAATTTTGCACAGAACATCATTTTAATGGTAAAAGGCAAAAATTCCATTACAGAGAAGGGGAGGAGGTTCGAACTCCATTTTCAACCTTGGAGAAGAAAAGAAGGGAGGGCAGAGCTGAAAAGATGAACCACCTTTTAGAAAGAAGCCCCTCCTTACAATTTCTAGGAAGAATGAGAGAGGGAAGAGAGAGGAAATCCAGATCTACCCCAACCGCTTCTAGGTTGCATTTAATTCATCTTATTATGGCAGCGGTGAGAACCCTAAAAAAAGCAATGAACCCGTATTTTGCATTAAAGTTGTTTGTTGAAAGCGTCGATTTAGCCATTACCACGCGCTAGAGACATTTCTTGAATTTATCTCTCCAAAATGAACCAAAATGAAAGATTGACTTGAGAATCATGTAGATAATTTCACCAGCTTTCCATTGATATAAAGAACGTGAAAATCCGAGCTCTGGATCGAAAGATATGGTGATCTGAAGATTTAGGGAAAAAAAAAGGCCAAAACGGATCGGCGGGAAAATATTTGAATTTTTTCCGCGCTCTGCCACTTGGATGACACGTGTCATGCGCTGATTACTGCGCAATTCTCTCTCCTTCCATTTCCATGGGTTTTCCTTGAAAATTTTGACTTTTCTTACACTTTGGAAAAATTTCATTTTCCCCGCACCCATGCAACTTGGGACACGTGGCATAGTTTGTTGTTCGTCGACAGTGCGTGGGGAAAACCTTTACCTTTAGTTTTTGGCCAAAACCTTGCTAATTTTCCAAAGCTCTCCCGAGCTCGAACTCCCCTTCCCTTAGGACACGTGTCTGTGTCACCCGGCGGAGCCCTCTGTTCCATTTCCCCTTTGAAACTTTTACCGACCACTTAGCAACTTTTTTTTTTCTTCGACACATGGCATGTTTCGATTCATTGGTGGCTCTTCAGCTTTTCACATCCCACATGTCCCTCGCGCACGTTTTGGCCGGCTATCCCAAACCGCCAGGACAAATATCTCCGAACCGCCCGATTCGGG